>CAFUXE010000143.1:320585-331058 GCA_903364295.1 Serranus cabrilla | reverse complement strand
GATACATCATTCAAGGCTTGCACTGAGAATCTGTAGTCGTGCTGCGGATTCAGTTGTGTGATGCTGACTGAGGTGTTGGTCAGCTCTGTTGAATCTGACAGGAAAACCGCATCTTCCCCACATGCTTCCCACTGATTGCCAGCGTCCGCTTTCTTCTGACACTTGATGCAATACTTTACTTCCTGTCTGCCTCCCCAGTCATGAGGAGGATCCCACGTCATTATGAGCACGGAGTCATTGTGGTGATGGGCTGTTAGATTCACAGGGGCGGAGGGCGGCTCTGTGGAGGACAACACAGTGAAGTAAGACATGCCTATAAAATATGTGCAATTAAAGTCATATTATAATGATAATTGAGGACTAGTGGCGGCAATTATTGTCATTTGTGATACCTAAGTGGGATGCAACAAAACTGACAATTTCAAAATGTACATTGTTTTGTCTAATCCAATCATAGACAATATATAAATATGGAAACAACAGGTTCTTGACGAGTCAAAATGAAACTGGCTCCCAAGATTCTGCCCATAGCCGTCTTGGGAGTGCCTGACTCCTAACTTATCCAAATAAATAGACAAAGAGTTGGCGCAGGTGGAGGTTGCTGCTTGAATCCAATACATTAGTTTTAAATGAGGATTACACCTGTTACACCACTGAGTGTTTCTTACTGGTGCAGCCGAGTTCTTTGGGGTCATTTGGCAGGCGGCTGAAACCCTGTCGACAGTCGCACCCCTCTGATCCCTCGACATGTGTCCAGCTATTTGGTGGGCACCGCTGGCATCCTCCACTGTCATTAGCTGGTTTGTAGAAGCCCATCCTACATGCTGGGGAAAAAAATATGATTATTTGTATCTACTAGATGCAGGGGTGTCAAACTGATCCAGTAAAGGGCCGAGTGGCTGCAGGTTTTTGTTCCAACCAAGCAGGAGCACAGGTGATACTGATAATTAATCAACTGAGTGAAGACAGTTCAGCTGATTGAATGATTGGATTCAGGTGTGTTTCTGCCACTCTGCCCTTTCCTGGATCAGTTTGAAACCCCTGTTCTAGATGGCAAAAAAACTAATTATAGTATGTCCAAAAATGGTCATAGTGTAGTTCACCCAAAAATGCCTAAAAATGCTGTTGGACCTGGGTAATAGTATAGTATATCCAAAAATATGAAACAAGAAACACTATACTACAGTGTGTCCAACACTGGGGGAAAAAATGGCATACTATATTATATTTAAAAATGTCAAAAGAAAAACAACTTATTATAGGATGTCCAAATGTTGATTTTTGTCAAAAGATTATCATTCTGTAAAATGCTTACAAATGCTAGAATTGTCCCTGTTATACTCTGTGAAAACATAACACAGCATAATATGTCCAAACATGGCAAGAGCACAGGTGATACTGATAATTAATCAACTGAGTGCAGACAGCTGTGGTGATTAGAATGATTGGATTCAGGTGTGTTCCTGCTTGGTTGGAACAAAAACCTGCAGCCACTCGGCCCTTTACTGGATCAGTTTGACACCCCTGTACTAGAGATACTGGCAGTGTTTGTAAAAGCTTTATTTTCTGAAGATTTCTTGGTTAAGATATTTGTTGCAACACTGTCAGAATCTGGGGGTGCATTCTTTTGTCTAAAAGCAGAAATAAGCGTGTGGAGATTTTTTTTTATTTTTATTATTGATAATGAAATTCATGACAATGCCATATAATTCACTTTTTATGTCAAAAAGCATTTTTATAAGCTTGTTGCTTTTAAATTCTACGACTAAAATATGTAATAACCAGGACATTTAACACCTGAGAAATAAACATGTCTGTGCTCTCCTTTTTTTAACACTGATATATCTAATATAAGCTGATATCATCAAATATACCACGTGTGGACGTGTTTGTCTACATGTTTTTTAAAATATGTTTCCATGTACACACCTAAATACTTGCTTAAGGGTTCCAAAAAAAGAATATAAAATAACCTAAAATAATTACTTCTCTACATCAATACTGGACGCAGTTATTTAGGTGACGTAGATCATGAAATCTTTATGTAACCAACATAACTATGTCAGCTCTGGTAGGTGATTCGTCCTTGTAACTGCATCACTTCTAGAAGTTACACGCATTTATTTCAGAATCTCAGAGAAGCATTTTTTTTAGCATCATTGTTATAAACCTACAGCCTTTTCACAAACTAAATGGTTATTTTTATGTACAGTATGAGGAGGTGTTGATCTCCTGCAACTGGTAGAAACACTATTTAAAAAAAACAAAACAAAAGTGTTTGCATGTGATTGGGTCCATTAACGCACCACCAGCCAGGCTCTATTTATAAAATAAAAAAAAATGAAATAGAGATTGATTTCTGTTGAGCAATGCACGGAAAAAAAGGGAAGATGATTATGGTGAAGGGGATGTGAAAGACATCTACTGAGTCTATTAAAAATTATTTTAGCCAAGACACTTCTTCTTTGAATAATGCGTCAGCACGTTACTTCTTACTTGTTTGGCTGCCAGCTGTTGCAGAAACACTGGACAAAAATAAATTGTTGTCGTGGTGACATATGTGGAAGATCATCATTTTCCTAGCATGCAATGCATTAAGGTTAAATTATCAAGGGCTAAAGCTGTCATTGAGGAATAAAACATCACCCAATGCCATTTAAAATAAAAAGAAAAAAATGGAATCCAAGCTCATGTAAGACAATAATTTGCAGATCTGAGTTACTTTAACAAGGCTCTGATTATATAATTTGATGTATTTTTATGGGATACAGAAATAAACATGCAAATATATATGAAAGGTGATTAGTGCCACTGCCCAGAATGTGAAATTGAAGCCAAAATTACAGTAAAAAATCAAACCCAATTCCAGATTTCAGATAAAGCAGAAGATGTAAAAGCTGTTATAAACCTGCAACTGTTGATATTAATTGAATATGTTAATTGTTTATTGCTTGGTTATTAATTAATTGGTTATCACACATATTTAGACATGAAAATATTTTTTTTAAACTTGGACAATCCTCTCCTTACCTTCACAGGTGTCCCCTATGACTTGATGTCCCGGTTTACAGGTACACCCCCCCTGCTGGGGCCCCCACACTCCATCCTCATTGCACTCTCTAACAGGGGGAAAAACCTCCACAGCTCCCTTCACACAGGAACCTGCCAGGGGACCTGACAGGGCCCCTGTCCCCTTAAACGAGGCCAGGTGAGCCACGGTGTCAGGGCACCTCCTGTAGTACAGCCTGATGGACGCTATCAGAACACATGTTCCGGGGTAGGCGAAGGCCAGCTGGAAGCCTTTGCTGCTGACAGCGCCCAGGCTCACAGCCAGGCTGCGGTTCAGGTGGTTTGACATGTGGTTATGGGAGACTGTGACTGGGAATGGCGTGGAGGTTGGTAGGGTGAAGGCTTTCCAATAACTTTGGAATCTTGGGGATGGTGTGTTTGTGTCAAGAATGTGAACTTTTAGCGGGCTGAGCGGACCGAATGGCTCCTCTTCTTGGGCAATGGAAATATCCATCAGAAGGTTATGGGCGTCTTTACGCTCCATCCACTGGCTGAGAATGGTTCTTCCTATTTTTTTGCCACAAGCTTGGAGCACAGAAACCGGACTCGGTGTGCCCACTCTGAGTTTAATTTCATTCCACTGGGATGGAGGGAAAAAAAGATACAAGAGAACATCAGGGTACATAGAAGAAGAAATAACAGGAAATAAGTAATATGTTGTTGTTTTTTAAGGTATTTTGACCAAATAAAAATGAGCTAAATTGGTTAAAAATATAATTAAAATGCAAGTTTTATTATTTGGACAGCATTTTATTTTAAATCATTCTAAAGTTGATTTAACATTATACAACAGAATGTGAAGAAGTTACAGGGTCGACATGTCACAAACATCTTTGTGTTGTGTATATCTACTGACGCTAGCATGCTAACCAGCTAGCACGCTAACCAGCTAGCACGCTAACCATCTAGCCCCAGCTCGTCCTGTCTTGGAACACCAACTGACTCACCTCAGTTAGTGGGTTAGAAGTCCATCCCAGTCTGGTCTGTTTATCCGAATGGAAGATCTCCACTAAACACAGAAAAGAGATAAAGTCACCTCTGTTGTTCTTTTCAATCATGTTGGACTTTGTATGACAACATTTTACGAACTAAAATACAACATACTTACGAACTTTACTTTGTCACTTCACATTGTATGATTAAAAAAAAAAATAGACTGCTCTTGATTCAGTGTAAAAATTCTCCAATTTCCCAAGTGTTTTCAGTGTTTATCAGGGTGGTGTCCGGCTTTGCTTCCTCTTTCTAAATATAAAACTCATTCGTGAGAGGTCAGCGGATTCCGATTGCTCTAACGAAATGGGAATCTTATGAGGACATTTCAGTAATAGGAGTGTGTTAAGGTCAAATATAGCAATCCTTAGAAATGAGTTAGGGCTGTCTATAAAAGTTAAGAGATAAGAGTGTAAATTTTACCCCTCGATGGGTAAGGTTCAAATAAATATGACATATTTATAAAAATAATAAAATAAAACTTTAAAAATAATACTGGTTGTAATGTCCCATGACTTGTAGTTATAGTCTCTATTTCTCTTGTAAACCATTTTTTCTTAACAAATAAAGGTTCAGAGTATTTTTTACAGGGTCATAATGTATATCTTGCATTTTAATGAACTGATCTGAGTCTCAGAGGATTTGAAGCAGTTATCCATGCTCGGCAACCATCAAACCAAACTGAACTGGAGATGTTTTTAAGGAGGAATGGTCCAAAATACCTCCATCCAGAATCCAGGCACTCATTAAAGGCTACAGGAAGCTTTTTCTGCAAAAGAAGGCTCTACTAGATATCGATGTGCCCAAATTTTTTGCACCTGTGTAATTTTGTTTTGATGCATATTGCACATCTTCTGTTAATCCACAAAACTAGTTTCACTACTGAAATATCACCGTGTCCATCAGTTATTTGATCAATCAAAATGAAGTTGCTGATCCAAACACCCAATGATTCATAAATGGAAAAAATGGAAATTGTCAGGGATGCCCAAGTAGTTTTGGTGCCTAAAACGAACCTAATTAATGAACATTTCACCATGTTAGCCAAGTGTTAAAAAGACTATTACGTTAAGGTATGAAGAAGTGTTGATCTCTTAATAGGGGCCCTGTGCGTTATCAGGGGTGTCAAACTGATCCAGTAAAGGGCCGAGTGGCTGCAGGTTTTTGTTCCAACCAAGAAGAAACACACCTGAATCCAATCATTCTAATCACCACAGCTGTCTTCACTCAGCTGATTAATTATCAGTATCACCTGTGCTCTTGCTATGTTTGGACATATTATGCTGTATTATGTTGTGTGAATATAAAAGGGCCAATTTTAGCATTTGTAAGCATTTTAGAATGATAATTTTTTGACAAAAATCAACATTTGGACATCTTATAATAAATTGTTTTTCATTTGACATTTTCACATATAATATAGTATGCCATTTTTTTTTTCAGTTTTGGACACACTATAATATAGTGTTTCTTGTTTCATATTTTTGGATATACTATACTATTACCCAGGTCCAACAACATTTAAAAAAAATTTTGGTGAACTACACTATGACCAATTTTGGACATACTATAATTAGTTTTTTTGTCATCTAGAACAGGGGTTTCAAACTGATCCAGGAAAGGGCAGAGTGGCAGAATCATTCAATCAGCTGAACTGTCTTCACTCAGTTGATTAATTATCAGTATCACCTGTGCTCCTGCTTGGTTGGAACAAAAACCTGCAGCCACTCGGCCCTTTACTGGATCAGTTTAACACCCCTGTATTAGAGGTTATAAACAATCTTAATGGTCACCAGAGTATCACTTTATGAACAAATACCTGCCAATAAAAGCATTTATCTCAAAACACCAAGAGCCAAGTGAACCGAAAACCACCAGCACCAGCCTCTGAGGACATCATGGCGGAGGCAAAGAGACCAAACTATTTCCACATCATGTTGCTTTAATGTCATTTTGTTCCCTCTGATTTTTTTTTAAAACATTAGTATTTTTAGCTAAACCGTTTTTTGCATTCTCTCGTGGTATTTGTCAGTTTTAAAGCAATACTTTTGACATTTTTAAGTGGATATGTTTTATATTTTTACACAATACGCACAAAAGTTTGACTTTTGTTTTTGTTCAATTTATACGTTTGCATTCTCTTAAAATAACTGTAGATTTCTCTCATGATAGTTAACCTGAAAATAAGTCACTCTACAGTTGGGGCGGACAGAAAAGTACCGTGGTTTTAAACACGATGTTCACTGGAGTTGAACAACAGATGATAGATCAGAGAGATTAGATAACTAGGTACTTTACTCTGGGGAAACATTGTGCATTTTACTCCTCTACACGTATCTTTCACCCATCAAGTGATTACATTGCAGAAAAAAAATGAAACATGCAAAACACGATTGGTTTACAGATTACGATGCAGTGGTAGAAGTTTATACTCAACAGTATAAAATAGATTAAAGCTACAATATTAAAACGTAGTTTACAAAGTGATGCATCAATAATAAAATCACAATATTTGTTTTTAAATCCATGATAATATATGATATTACCATCACATAAGCTTTTTGATATTACCGTAAAACAACAACACTCACCCTCTTCTGCTTGATGTTGGACGTCACAGCTGGCTTCCCAAATCCAGATCCAGGACAGGATCAATGTAGACCAGACACGCCACAGTAAAGCCATGTTTTCAGCTTGTCAGTAGAGTGTGTTATAATCCACTGCTGCCAGTTGTCACATTCAGCCTGTCAGCGTACTCCCCAGTAAAATGAGTGATGTCTGTTGTTTACATCTACTTATGATTTGGCTCGGAGGAATGTCGTAACTAAACTTCTGTAATGAGCCTTCCTCCTCTGAAAGATATGCCTCCCCCCCTTCGGACCTTGTGAATTCCTGTATTTATGAGCTTCTGCCGCTACTGCTGCTGCTTTCAACAATACAATAAAACAATAAACTCTGGGACACCGCCCAAATACAGCAGTACTAAACACACAACTAAACAAAAAGTGCATAGTGGACAATGTAAAAACCTTGAGCCTAGGAAGTCTTAAAAAAAAAGAAAGTACAATTTTAATCATGTGTCTCAGTTTTTCCACATGCAGTCAGTCAACTCACTGTTATTACAGTTGAAGTGCAATTTTCAGATGACATTTTGATTGATTTGATGATATTTTGGCACAGAATAATAGTATTATATTTTAATTAAAGAATTGGAATGAATTACTTCTATGTCATTTTCACACTTTGCAAAGATTGGCCCCTTTCCAAAAATACAAAAGAAAACAAAACCAAAAACAACAAAGTATTTCTATAGTTGTATCACTTTTAGTGAAATAAAAGTTATACTATATGTGTTTGTACAGTATCAACATAGTGTGTTGTGCTGTATTATAATGTTTTTCAGGCACTGTAGGAAAATATTACACCAAAGTGTTTATCACTATCGTGTTTCCTGTAGAATTTCTATGTTTTTTCAGGCCCTAAAGGAAACTATGGACGTGGATGATAGGGAACTAAAAAATGAAACTTTAATCTCATGGCACTTACTCATGTGTTTTATTGTGACTGGGTCTTTGCTTATGCTGTATGAACTCTTAGATGTACGTTGCTTTGGATACAAGCATCTGCTTAATGAAACCGTAACATTGTAATTGTGATACTTTAAAGTTATATAGAGTAACCAGTTGCTATGCAACAGTCTAGGGGGCCTAGGACATGACACAGAAAGGCCCCATCTCCCCATTAGCCACAAAGAAGCATTAGCTTAAAGGAAAAGGAAATATTTATTTACAAAAATAACTCAATGAATACATGTATATTCTTAGACTTCAGGGAGGCCAAAATACCAAACAAAACGGTCCTGTCTTGAAAATAAGAAATTTATCCGAGAAAACAAAACGACATCAAGACTTACCTCCCTGACGACTTAAACAGGAGAAAAAACGATTAACAAACCTGGCCGTCCACCCTTACTACTCCAAATGTACATATCCAAAACCACCCAGTTAAACTAAACAAAAGCGTGACGGTTGAGAGACGAGGAGGACGAGGAGATGTATGCTAGCACCGGCAGCCGCCGTCTTGGCGGATTAATATCAGGTGGTTTCGGCTGCAGCCAATCCCGGCCAAGGCGTGGAACCTCTCCACCAATCAAACCGCAGCTACGACACACCCTAACCTGCATACTGACAGAGAAGAACAGAGACGCAGGGCACGCATACAAACAGCAGTTTTGCACAAAAATGACCACAGTCATAATAACACAGTGTTATTTCTATGTTTTTTGGAAGGCACAAAGAAAATTATTAAAGCAATACTTGCTAGTAATGCTAGAGTTGGCTGTGGTGATTGAATTGTGACATTTAACATAAGGCCATATATTGTAAATTATATCATTTTTCATTATATAACTTTTCTTGCAATTTGGGCCTAAACAGGCCTGATCATAGGTGTAATTTACTCTGAGAATTCCGCTTTTCACACTTATCGCCCTCAATGATTTCCACGCTCTGAACATTGTCCTATTACGTTGCATAATCCAGATGAGAAATAAAACCATTATGAAGCATATAGAGAGAAGAGAGCAAACGAAATGATGCATTCTTGTAGGCCGACCCGGAATTAGCATCTCCATGGGATCTATTGAGAATTTACCTATGGGATTTCTTTATTGGACTTTCAGGGTTTAGCCTACCTCAGCACATTTATTTTTTTAAACGTAATGAAGATATCAGTGGTGTACATGTACAGCACAGGGCTGACATTACACCAGGATAAGAGGATGTGTATCTAAAACATTGGTTCGTAAATAAGCTAGCTAAATTCAAGACGAGGATCAACACTTTAATGCAATAAGACATTAAGATAAACTGATTTAATCCAGTTGAATTGTAGTTGTTGCAGCCAATTCAATGTGCTCTGCTGCAGTCAGTCTTTTAGATCTGTCTATCCAGTATTGGGCAAGACTTTCTCACTTCTTCTTTCCATTATTTGTCCAGAAATGTTGACGTATTGGAATTTTTGCTCTTGCCAACTATTTCTAAAGGGTATTATTCACCCTTAATTAAAAAAGAGACTGATACTTTTTTAATACCTTCAAAGTGCAATGAATGAATATATATTGATTGAAATGTAAAAGTATTATGTTATGTGATTATTTGCCCTATTCATCAGTTTTCTTTTACTTATGGTTTCAATATTAGACTGTGTTTTCCGGTGTGAAAGGACGTTCAGCTTGCTGGGCGTTCTTTCCTGTTTCTCTGCGCTGGTGTTGTTGTCGGCTGCGCTGTCTGTACACTGTAACTCTCAGTGATCTGGGATTTTTTTTCACATTGCATCACAATAGCCACTCGCATAACATATAACGCTAAAATGTGTCAGTGTGGCAATATGGCCTAGAAACCGGATGCTGCAGAAAGATTTTTGTAAATTTACGGGATTTATGCTGTACAGAATCTCCTGTATTATGGAGATGTGACCTTGGTGCCATTGTTCCATTACACTAATGTGTCTGGAAAGCATCTTTTCTTTTGTAATTCTGTGTGTCATTCAAGCAGCAACCATTTTCCGGTGCTAAACACAGTGTTTGTAAATGAAACACACTCATAAAATGAATATAAGATAGACACAAAGTCCTTTTATTTTGGGATTCAGTGACAGGACACTCCTCTCAGCTCCCCTATGTGTAGTTTTTTTTAAATACCTGAGAAGTTAATAATGTTAATAAACTAATAGACTGATAATAGGCTCAGTCTGAATCTCAGGATGTCCACAACTGATACACTCACATACGCTCACTGTGTGAAAGTGGACTTGTTCTATTCATGTTCTGGACACAGACCATGAATTGATACTGGTCTATCTCTGGAGATTTCAATAATCAATGGAGCTGTTTGACACACTTACCGAATCTTTGCAGTGAAATGAGTCCGACCTATTAAAAAATCAGCACAAGCCCAGTCCAAGTATGTGTCTGACATCATAAAAATATAAATAGCAAAGTCCAACAAAGGTTGGTATAGACTTGGCTGCAGATCTACAGAGCCCCCTTCTGGACTGTGTTTTATAACCAGCTCTGCAGGCCTCAGATGTGGCTGCAGGTTTTTGTTCCAACCAAGCAGGAGCACAGGTGATACTGATAATTAATCAGCTGAGTGAAGTCAGTTCAGGTGATTGAATGATTGGATTCAGGTGTGTTTCTTCTTGGTTGGAACAAAAACCTGTAGCCACTCGGCCCTTTACTGGATCAGTTTGACACCCCTGATCTAAGGTAAAGGAATTATAATGTTTATCAGAAAGTGTTTTCTGTTTCTCCTCCTCTGCAGGACATGTGTGAGGCAGGGGGCGTGGCTTGGCAGGTTGATGAGGCACACCTGAAATCACTCAGCAATCAACCTGTACAGAGGCTGGGTTGTG
>CAFUXE010000143.1:288851-320099 GCA_903364295.1 Serranus cabrilla | reverse complement strand
CCACCTCAACAGAGGCTGGGTTGTGCTGCATTGAAATCCTGAACTTGATGGAAAGAATTTTCTCAAAATTATGAGGTAACTATTTGATTTATTCAGGAAAAAATGTGTTAATGAAATAGCTTTTCCTCAAGTGAACGCATTTCAATTCTGTACAAGTAAGCTTACCTGTAACTGTCATGCCCTTGAGCAGGGGTGTCAAACTGATCCAGTAAAGGGCAGAGTGGCTGCAGGTTTTTGTTCCAACCAAGAAGAAACACACCTGAATCCAAGCATTCTAATCACCACAGCTGTCTTCACTCAGTTGATTAATCATCAGTATCACCTGTGCTCCTGCTTGGTTGGAACAAAAACCTGCAGCCACTCGGCCCTTTACTGGATCAGTTTGACACCCCTGCCCTTGAGGGAGGAGGGAACCTTAAAAACAGTGGTGGCCATCTTTAAAACCCCACACTGAAAACCCCTTCATGGATACATGATACATATATACTGCAGGAAATGAACCTATTTCATACATAAAAGTAACTATTAATAACATAATAAATAAAATGCATGAGATATAAATGTTGCATTCAAATCTTTTGTATTTTCCAAACTTTACAAATAGTGCAAATGCAACATTAAACCACAAATAAAACAGCAATCCTTTTGACATGTTGCAACTCATTCACACAAGTGGTGCTCTGTGACAACATGACAACTGCAAACCTTGAAACACAAAATAAAAGCCAGATATGTCAGTGTTACAGAACGAGCACATGAGCCATTCAGGGACGAGATGAAAGCGCTGATTCACGTTAGGGCCGATGTTAACATTGTGCTGACACAGATTTGGCTTGATTATGAACAAAGATTCACATCGTCACCTTTCATTTCAGAAAAAAAAATACATTTGCATAATGTAAAAGTATTGTCAGTTTCTTCAATAGGAAAATAACTGAATGTGTTTTAACATTTTTCTCGTGAATGCAGTTTGTGTTGGAGTTTACAGAGAGAATAGAAGCTCCTGTACTGTATCAACACTCTCTACACAGATGGAAGTTCAATGCTACATTAAAACGCTTTGGTTTAAATACACACTAATATGGCCGACACATCTTTGTGGCTGCTTCTCCTGATACGTCTTGAATAAATAGTAACTTTAATCCAATAAGTTATCTAGAAGTCTGATTCGTTCCATGGCTGCTTTCCTTTTGCACTTTTATCCCATCATACAATACGGTGTAAACATTCCAACATCTCAAACACCAAAATCACATAACATTTCGTTACTCATTTCCAAGTAGCATCAAACATATCCAAACACATGACCAAAGGTCAGTTCCAATGGAATCACTACAGGGTTCAAATCTGCACTCAAACTTGTTTTACACACATTTATAATGTAACACATCCTTAAGCAAGGCAACAATGGTGACTAACTGCATGTTTCCACCAGTATTTGCTGTTTGGTCAACATCAGCTTTATCCATGAACACATGATTCCATAACCCTGAAGTCCTTTGTTATCCCAAACTAAAATCTTTCCTTAAACCTAAGCATGTAGGTTAAAAGCCAAAACTAGACCTTCCCAGAGCAGAAAACACACATAAATCACTGGTTTTTTAATAGTTATGGACTTATGGACAGCGATCGATCCAAAAACATTTATATATGGATGGTTTTAGACGACAGTGGCAAAGTGTTTTTCATTAGGAGGCTTTTTCTCACCCGGCCACAGGAAACACCAAATAATCAGAACCAATAACCAAGGATGTTATGTTCGCTTTGGTTTGTTTGTTGGTCTGTGAACTGGTCAATGGGTTTACAAGCCCAGTTCCAAAAAGCTTTGACACTTAACATAAAAACATATGCTAATACCTTTTTGACATACATATAACTGGAAGCTGTACAAAGACAATATATTTCACATTTTACCCTATAAACTTAATAGGTTTTTCATGCATATTCATATTAATATGAATCTAGCAGAGCATTTCAAAGAAGTTGGGACAGGTGCAACAATGACTGAACGCTCAACAAACAGCTGTATGGAACATTCCACAGGTAAATAGGTTAACTAGTAACAGGTGATAGTATCATGCTTGGGCATGGAACATGAACATCAGATATATTGTCTTTGTACAGTTTTCAATTTGTCCAATTTGTGTCCCAACTTCAGGGAATCCGGGTTGTCGTATGGGCCACGGAAAGCCTTTAGATTTCAGAATCAAAGGGCAGATAAACTAATTATTTTTCACTTTGGTTAACACTGTAAGTGGGACATGGTTTTAGTAGAAGTCCTGCATGCACCGGCACTAGACTTTGATTGTTGCTAGGCCCAATCCCAACATGCCAGTATCGCCTGTCAGCCCTAACAAACCAACAGTGGCCGAACATCATCTCCTGTTTTTGGCAGTTTATATCTGTACCACACATTTCCAGTCTCAGGCACACTTTACATTCACAGTTTGTAACAACAGTCACTAAAAAAACACAGCACAGAAACTGCAAAGCAAAACAGTCCAAACGTACAAGCAACTCTCTCTCTCTCTGATGCCCCTTCAGCTCCGTGGCTGCTTACATGTCACGGAGCATCGCTCTGAGTCTCCATTGGAAATACATGCACCTCATATTGATTCAGAAGTACAGTCCCCAGGTCAGCTGTGTGGAAATGTCCCCTGAGGACACCAACCAAGCTGACAACAGGTGTAAAAAAACAGGTGACCGAACACCATCATCTTGATTCTTTCTTGGTTTTCGTCTTGACCCATTTAATTTCACACAGGTGACTCAGCGTTTTGTCGCAAGACTATGACCGAATCACTGCATCACACACTTCTCTTTCTGCTGCTTGGCGTACTTCCTCCTCCGCTGCTCCAGGCCTCGCTCCAGACGCTCGTCCTCCTCCAGAGCTCTGAAGACGAGAGGAGAGAATGAGGGTCTACACACGACGGGTTTCAGGTTTCCATCTCATACGTAAGTAAGTGTAAGTGTGTCTCACCCTCTCTCTTTGGCGTCTATATTGTGGACCAGTTCATCTCGCTGGTTGACCAGTGAAACCAGCTCCTGGAGCAGCAGCTGCTCTCTGTGTTTGTGGGCCTGAGTCTTCTGCCACTCTGCATCACGAAGACAACACAGACAGACCAAGGATAGGGAGGATGGTGAGACCGTGTTCAGCCAAGAGTAGAACAAAGAAAGACACCAGCTCCATCAATATTTTGTTGCACAGAATGTATTTTCTGCTGCTATGGGTGGACTTTGTAATGATGTCATGAAGTACTGTTGGATCATGGGAGTCATCGTTATTGTTAAATAACCACCATTTCAGATGACTTTAACACATTAACTTATCCAATAACAGAAACATCTTCATGTTCTGTTATTCAAGTCTGTTTAAGTAATCTCAAGTGATGTAGCTAATGTAACATTCATTTGCCAACTGACTTTAGGGTGCCAAAGGAATGAGTTCTTAAACCCGAAAGTAAGTTAGCATTTAGCACCCCGGGGTCTAACCTCTAAAACTCAATGAGGTTTGGTTAGATGCCAAAAATAAGGTCTGTGGTTAGCACAAGCTAAAGAAATTTTCACGTTTTGTTGTACGACATAAAATGCTTTAGTAAATAGCCCCACTTGTGAACTTTGGAGTTTTTCCGTATTCTTAAAAAGGCGGTTGCTAAATGAGGCTACAGTGGTTGTCAGGGACAATAAATGTCATCACATCGGACACAGACAGGAACTTTCTCACTAGTTTGCCTCACAGCCTCGAGTCGTGTTTTCAGAGCTCTTGCAAACTCTTGTAGATTATAAATTTTGTTGATAAACAAATTATTAGGCTACAGATTCACTAGCTTGTCAAAACCGCTGGTTAGCTTGTTGGAGACCGTCTGAAACATAACGGTATGGACGTTCAAGTCGTGCGTCTGTGGTGTAGTTTGCGATAACATAACGTTAGCTTTTAACTTTTGTTGGCTGCAGTAAAAGTGGTGTTCATTTGTGAAGATTATCCTGCTGAACAAAATGTGTGTTTCACAGAGCTTATTCTCTGCAATGATCCAAAATCCAGAATAATATTTTTTGGTGAATTCACAATTTTAACCATGTATTGAAGTCTATCGGACTTCCCTGTACATCAAAAATGAATGCTAAAAGGGTAACCTGTGCACTAAAAAGTGATGTAGAGGAGTATTGACTAAGCTGTATAAATTATTTTTTTGGGACAAAGCTGAGGAGCTTCAGTCTCAGTGAGACTGGAGGTCATGAGGAGGATTCACCCACAGTGTTGTTGAAACAGTGCATGTGGAGCGATTAAGTCATACCGTCAATTGTCATCATGTCCCGTAGCTCTTTGTTCAACAGCTCAAATTTTCTTTCCAAGTCTTGTTCCTCCAGCCTGTCAATCACAAGAGATGTATTACAACATGTGTTGAAATTGAGGTTTGAATTGAGGTTTCAACTAAGCCAACATGACTTAGATGAATTTATGGTTGTTATCGAACTGTAGAATACTGAATCATTTCATCTCCTTCTACTGATTGTTTTGTCAGTTGTAAACTGGTGTTTCCAGCAGTGTGTGTTGTGAATGTCTTACAGTAGCTGCAGATGGTCCTGCCTCCTGATTAAAGCATTCTTTTTGTTGACCAGCGTAAACCATTCCTGAATCAACCGCTCCTCTTCCACCTTGTCACTACCTGCAGGAGAAAATTACATTACTATACTTTTACACCCTGTTACAAGCCAGATTCCCCAAAACGTTGTTGATGATGATACAAGATATTTAATGTTCAAACTGGGAACTGTTTTTTTATTTTTCTGCAAATCTTCTTCCTTAAATGTGATAATTAGTATAATTTACATTTTGTTTCCTCAAAATATACCTTTGCAACACAAGATTTGAGGTCTTTGGTACAGTGCAACTTTCTGTAGCCATAAAGTACATTGTTAAGATTATCGTACCTGTTTCCAGCAGTTGTCTGAGTTTCCTCTCCACCACACCTGCTCTGTTATCAATATGATTCTGTTCTGCTTCAAGGGCTTCCATCTGACTCAGCACATACTGGCTGGGGTCCTGGATAGATTCATGCATAGAATCCAATATTATTGATTTTGACATTAAAATATCAGCACATAGCCTTGAGAAATGTCTTTATTTTGAAATGTAATTTGATTTAAAAATGTAAATGTAGCTGTTTAAATAGGTGTATGATATGATTCTGAATCCTTTTGTGGCAGATATTATACGGTATCTTGATGAAACTTGTTATTTACACCCACAAGAAACAAACACAATTTTCTACAGCAGTTAGTGTCTCTTTATTTAATCCTTCAATGAAACAAGTTGATACTGACCTGGCCTTCAGGTCTTCCCTCCTCGACCACAGCCTCTGTTCTCTCTGAGAGACAAACACAGATGAACTATACCACTTGTATGAATGACGCAATGCTTACCGAATTTGGAAAAAAAAATAATAACCTTCCAAATCACCGTTTCCAACAAAAAAGTGTTGAAAAGTTGAATAAAGGTGGCAACATATATGAATATAATAACTGAGATATACAAAATCTGTTTTTGAGAAGTACTTACCGGGGTCTGATTTCCTCCGAGTAATTACACTCTCCTCTTGCCCTGCCACGACCTGAAGACATAAAAAATACTCATATATCACAGGTAAGTAAAAGAAAAAAATGGAATGATGAGAATTAAATTGATTAATGTATAAGGTAATAAGGTATAGTACCACAGATATGTCTCCTTCTTCTACTGACCCACTCCTCCTCTGTGACCTACGCTTCTTCACCAGATCAGCGTCTTTGACATGAGAGAAACCAGCTTTTGACAGGAAATGAGTCCTCGGTGGTGCCACCGGTAACGGAGCCCCACCTGCTCCAGCAACCTGCAACCGTTTGGTTCTGGGAGGTGGAACAACATCCCTGGTTTTACTTTCTGACTCTGCTGTACCTGCAGTCCCATTGGTTTCTAGACTTATACCCTCCTCCTGGAGCCTCTGGGCGCAGTATCGAACAGTTGCCTCTGGGTCCTCCTCTATCTCCCGGTCCCCTGCTACTGCATAGCTGGACTCACTGCTGTCCCTTTCTATGTGAAGCACACTGAGCTCCTGACCCGTGAAATGAGTGCGGATCTGGTTGAGGTAGGTCATGACAATGAGGCGGTCAGGCACTGCTGGCATGACCATGTCTGAAGGCTCCATCAGCCTGGAAATGCCGAGCTCATCAAAGGCATCAAAGGCCTGCAATTTATAGAGAAAAAGATCAGATTAGGAATCAACCAACACATGCAAAGTGAAAATTATACCATGTTGTTTATTAGCCAATCACCTTTTTGTTGTTATGCTTGATGTCATATGGGTCCAGCATTTCATAATTACTGCATAAGGAAGAAAAAAATACATACAAAAACACATAAAACAGTGTATGCACAAATTGTTTGTTTTTAGAACAACTATTTTCAACTGTTGCTTACATCTTTTCTGGGTGGAAGTGATGTAAGATGGCACAAAATGCAAGGCCATTCCTCCAGGAGGTGCTGAAGTTGGTGATCTTGACCCCCTTGTGACTCTGTGTGACTTCTTGACACCAGTCCAGAAGAGACTGACTGGATGTCACTAACGTGGGACTGGGCGAGAAGCTCTGGAACACAAACAATAACAATATTGGGGAATGATGGTAGTATCACTTATGTTTAAGACACTGCAGAACAAATAGCTAACAATCTACTTGAGGGACTGCAGAGTTAGTAATATTTCTTAGATAAGTGCAGCTTTAACTTACTTCCAAAGAGGCAGCCCCATCTGCAGGTCTTTTCTGAGGTGTTGTTTGTTCATTGACTGGTGGTTTCTCCCTTTGCCTGGAAGACACAAAAACAATGCACAGTGACAAATAAATTCTCCATTTCCTTTGATGACATATTTCTCAAACAAAAAAACACACTGGTTATTGATGATTTTGTAAAACATGTTGCTAATGAGACCACAGATACACTGATCATGTTAGATGATTAGAATGACATTAGAATGTCTATTTTGTAGAGAGTTAGTCAATTATGAGTACACCCCCCCACACCTTAACTTGAACTGACTGATCTTACCTTTCTTCCTCTAAACACCCAGCATCTACATCTACAGACACAAAGCCAAAGTCCAGCTCTTCATCCCTCATTTCCTTCCTTGAGTTTATTTCCACCGGGTCACTGTCTTTATCATCCTCTACATGCAGCCAGTCATCCTGAGATGATGCAACATTGGATCTATCAACCTCTGCTTCCAGGACCTTTTCAACGTCAGCTTGCTCAGATACTGAATTTGCAGACTTCTCTAAGTCGTCTGTGACAGTAGGTTTTTCTGTTAACGTCCAGCCTTCAATCATTTCATCCAGTGCCTTCTCTGTATCTTCTACAGAGTCTTCCAGCGAAAATTCTTCTTCCCCCATTGCTTCTAGCACTTCCCGTTCCAGTTCTGAGCCAGCATCATCTTCTCCTTGGATTGTGATGAAACCTTCTTCAGAGACCACACTTGAATCCAGGGATGTTGAGCCCTCCTTTGTTTCCTTGCTAGTGGCAGATTTATCTTCCAGACTTCTCTGAGATAATTCCATTTCTAGGGGGAAAACATTCTCTACAGGTGGCGTGCTATCTGAAAAAGTCGCACTGAGGCGTTTCTTGGCCCGTGGCAATGGAACAGGCAAGCTTGACTGTTCATTCTGTTGGACTGATTCATGACCAATTGTGTCAGTCACTGTGTCTGGCAGGCATGGAGGTGGTGAGCCAGTAATTGTAGAATCATCTGGGAATGAACCACTAAGACGTTTCTTTACTCTTGGTTTTGGTACAGGCAAGCTTGAAGCTCCTGGTGTCTTCTCTGACATATGACCATCCTCTACTTGAACACTACTCTCAACGGTCACTTTGCTTCTTCTCAACTTTACAGATACAACTTCTTCAATAGAGGCAGTCGTTGGGGAAATGAGCGAGGGACTAACTTGCCGAGCTGCCTGTGCCTCTTCTTCATGGGAAGTCTTAGATGTGCTCTTCATTGCTGTAATTTCTTCTGGAAAGGAGCCACTAAGATATTTCCTCACACGAGGCCGTGGAATACAAATAGTTGTT
The DNA here is from genome assembly GCA_903364295.1 of Serranus cabrilla. Lineage (NCBI taxonomy): Eukaryota > Metazoa > Chordata > Actinopteri > Perciformes > Serranidae > Serranus > Serranus cabrilla. The sequence goes on along the minus strand of CAFUXE010000143.1, from coordinate 312,001 downwards.
TGTTTGTTCTCTGATGCATCCTCTGGCTTCTTTGAAGATGTAATGTCAATTGTATTATCTGATGTTTCACCAGTTATATTAGACTGTTTCATCTCGTCCACAACAGTGTTGTCTCGTTTTAAGGACTCCTTGTCACTGTCAAGTTTACCAGATTTTCTTGAGGGCAATTTCCTGCCACGTTGTGGAAGACGGATCCTTTTGATGATTGAGAGGGTAGTAGTTTGCTCAACATTAAATATTTCTGGTTCTGGCTTTGGCTCTAAGGTGATGTTCTCAATTGCCTTAGTTTCTGAGGGAGGAATCACATGAGTAGAGGCCTCGACAGGGGCATCAGTTTCTTTCTCGGGCCATTTTGGGGTCCAAGACGTTTGCTCAGTGTCCTTTGAGCTGACCAGTTCTGTGTCTGCCTGTAGCAAGGCACTCACAACAAAACATGTTTCTTGAGAGGGTTGTTCAGTTGTTCCGTCTTTTCTTTCTACAGGTAGTGAAGGGATCACTTTGGTGGCTTTTTGACCAAGTTTCTCAATGCTCTTTAACAGTTCAAGATCACCTGACACATCAGAGCTTCTTTCACAAGGTTGAGGAGGAATAGGATCAGTTGTTTTCAAAGCAGAATCAACCTCATTTGTTTTTGGAGCAGATGTCTCTCTAACGGCACTGCCTTTTGTCCTCAGAGGCTTACAAGGGGCAGTTTTCTGTTGTATTTCAGGTGGTAAACTGCCATCTCTTCTTTTCACACGAGGAGGAGCAACAACATCCATTGATATTTGCACAGACTCAACTTCTTCTTCTTTTCTATAGTCACCTGTGCATGGTGTTATTTGAGCATTGTCTTGAGCATGACCATTCCGAGGTACAAGAGGGACATGACTGTCTCCTTGCTTTATGCTGCAAGATGCAGCAGGGGCAGGTTGTATCTCACCAGTAGCATCTTTCCTTACAGACTGGACCGGACTCACTGGCAAACTATCCGATTTCTGTTTGCGGTCTGGTGTTAAACTATCCTTCCGTCTGAGTGGCCGTAATGGAACAGTGTCTTTTTCTTGACCAATCCCTTTCTGTTGAGGTTCTGAAACTTTTCTTCTGGCCTTCCTGCCTCGCTGAGGAACAGTAATATCAGCTTGTGGTCCAACTAGAGTAATGTCCTGAATATATGAGGGTTTGTCGAGTATCTCTCCATGTAGATTGGCATCTATCGGTGACTCATTTGTTGTAGGCTGCAGGGCAGTGGCAGAAACGTCTTCAATTCTTGTTTGTTGGGGGCTTAAGGAAAAGAAAGGACACGCTTCAGAATTTTCGGTTCTTTACTTTGTCATATAGTTGTACCATGCACCCAATCTCGAGCCAAACAATCTGCTTAATCCAAGAGACCGCAACCAAATCTCATGTCATATTGGAAAACCAAAAAGAACAGCATTTCCACTATTCTACTGTGTACATGCACTCTGTCATTGTAACAACACAGCACAACACATAAAGGACTTAAAGACAAAGTTGGCAAAAGTTTACAACACCTATGTAAAACACTACAAAAAAAAGCAAAATTACCATTCAAAATCACAATGCCAATCTTTACGGCCATCACAAATATTTGGCCATCACAATTTCCTGAGTAGTAAGCACTCATAAGCAGAGAAAACAATGTTATCACCAAAAATGCAGAACATGTACACGATCACACCGTGCAACCAAACACTTAACAGGGTCATTCTCCCCCAACACTCACCCTTTATCCAGCTGTGGAGAAGTTGCCACTGTTCTAACCTCATCCTGTTCTGTTTCAGTCTGGTGCCTTGCTAACAAATTTTCAGTGTACACTGATGTTTGAACAGATTCCTGGCCTGTAAGTGATCCTTTCTTTGTATGCCATTGATCAAGAGAGGTCTCTTGTTCCTCTACTTGTTCACCATCTTCCTTTGATATTTCAGTGATATCTGCTTCTGTCAGCGGTGGCCATTTCTTCATGCTTGCACAAACCAAAATCCCATCATCACTGTTGGTAGCTGGTGATGGAGACGCTGATCGGTCATCCACCAAGTCCAACATATAAGCCTCCACAATTGCTGGATATTCAATGTTATGTTTGGTGTGAATGTCTTCAATCTGGCCCTCTACCTTATGCATAGGAGAAGCGTTGTCCGCAAAATGTGTTGAAAACTCATCTGAAGGGGTCAGTGTCTTGTTTTTCAGATCCATACCAGAGGCAGCCTTGGGTTGATGCTCCACTTCAGCTAAAGTAGAGCTAGATGGCCCCAAAATGGATGCTACTGTTTCATAACTGTGAGACATGGATACTGGAGTGAGTGAGTGAAACCTGGAACCATGCAAAAACAATAGTTTCAATAAGCATAAAGGTACTTACAGAAACCAGTTTTGGAGAAAGTAAAATAAATTTTCATGCAAACGCAGTCCAATTTTTACTTTACCCCATACTTTGAAATGTCAAAATCTGCATTTGAAAATAGAATGAGCTTGATGTATAATGAAGTGGACCATGAAATATCAACATTTAGGATTAATAATAATCAATGCACACTATGTTGCATGCATCACACTATTAGTTTCAGACCAGTCTTACACTTACCCTTTGTGGAAAACACCCACAATAGCTTTTACTAATCCTGATGCCTCTTCCTCTCCTGCTGACAAAGAGGATTTTGACTGTTTTTCTGTAACTGTTCCCTCTGCCTCCAGTACTTCCCAACCCAAGAATCCTGCAGGCTCTGTTGTGTCCAATGGTTTTTTCCCTATTTGGGCTTCCTCTGCTACTATCCTTTCTGTGTGTGATTTGCTGAGGACCCAGATACAAAGGGTGTGATCCACAGAACTCAGGCAGTAACACAATTACAATTTGTATGAAATATAGCCTTCACAGAAATGCTGAAATTTCCCATGCATTGTATTGTCAAGGTACTAAAGCTTACATTTATTGGTTCAAACTGTCCATGTTAGGCAAGCACTAAACTGACCCTTTTCACAGCAAACAATGCAAGAACACCGGGCTCTTCCACTTACCCATTATCTACACAAAGCTCTATGTTTTGCTTTTCCCCACCTTCGAATATCTCCTCTGTCATAAAAGCAAACAAAGTTTAACACGCGAAAATGAACAAGACAGAGAAAGGTAAATGTCACTTGATTTTCACACTGTGAATGTCTCACCATTTGCAAGTGCTGTGCTGGGAAGGCTCAAAGGTGTGGAGGGAACAATGGGAATTCCTAGGTCTTTGAGATTTGACTGAGTTGACTGTGCATGAGGCGATTCTTGTAATGTATGCTCATCAGTATAACAAGGGACTGTAATAGCCAATGTTACTTTCTCTGTTGGATTCATTGGTGAAATGCTGGGAAGCCCAGGGACTAGAGTCCAATGTGGACATGATGGAGCCATTGCTACTGTGTACTTCATTTCATCTTGTTCATGTTTATCTTTGCCTGGGAATTCTGCAATGACAAATAGCTTCTCATTCTGTAGCTTCTCGAACAGGAACTTGCTGTGTGTTGTCCTTGATTGTATATTTGTACCTTCAAAGTTAAGCATCCTTGCTGATGGAAAACCTGGGATACACGAAACACATGGAGCAGATGTGTATAAGCTGACCATGGTTGGTGGTCTGTTTACTACTTGAGCAGATGGAATACCACATACTCTGGCTACTTTTGGGCAGGATGTCACTGAAATCCCCATGCCTTTTATGTTGTTGCAATATAAGTGGTCCTGTCCAGCAAATGTCAAAATAATTTCCATCCTGTTCTTCTGAGGGTTTATCAAAATTGGTTTTCTTTCAATTAACCACCCTGTGCTTGGGGTTGTAGTCATAGATGCAAATCCTTTGAGACTTGAAGCACTGGAGCAACAATGTCTGAAAGTTATCATATTGGGTTCAATCTTGGATTTGGTTCGAGGTGCAGAAGGGAACCCAGGTATACTGGATGCTTCTGGGCAAGATGGCGCAAAGGCCAACATTGCTGTTGTAGTATCTCTGATTTGCTTTGGACTGTCTATCACAAAAACTGTCTCCTTTGATGGCTTATCACACCAAGTGTATGAATCGGAAAGCCACTCGAATTTAAAGGCCCCTTCAAAAGATGCAAATCCAGGGAGAGTGGATACTTTCAGGCAAATCGGTACAAGACTCAGCATGTTGTATTGTGGGACAGATGGAAAGCCTGGAATTTTTGATGCTCCTGGGCAAGAAGGAATCAAAGAAAGCATGTTGTTTGGTTTGTCTATGTGAATTGGTGAGCTGTTAATCCTAAACGGAATGCTCCTTTGTAGTCTGTGCATCAATGAACCCAGTTCAGCATCCCATCCACTTTCTCTGTGCCCTTCAACTGATGGAAATCCAGGTACAACAGAAACTAGGGGGCATAAAGGTAGGAGGTTGACTACATTTAGGCCATAATACACCATTTTTGGATTTGGAATAGATGGGAAACCAGGGATGCTTGACACTTTAGGACAGGATGGTACACAGAGAACCATATTCTTCATTCTCTTTTTGTTGTCACTTGATGTGTCAAATATGACCCTCTTATTTGGTAGCCTTTTAAACAATGGCCCCGTTTCTGTAACCCATCCCACACTCATATTCCTATCAACTGATGGGAATCCGGGAATGGTGGAAAATTGCGAGCACAATGTAGAAAGGCTGATAATGTTTGGTGCACTACACACAGATAGAGGGTTTGGGAGAGAAGGAAATCCTGGTGTGCGTGCCTTTTTTGGACAGGATGGTACAAGAGAAACCATTGCTTTCATTTCTCTTTTATCTCCTTCACATCTGTCAAACAATGAGACCTGCTTGTCTTTCAGCCTTGGTTCAAATAGTGGTTCCCTGCTCACTCTCCACTCTTTTGAATTATGAGATGATGGAAATCCTGGTATTCTTGACACTGTTGAGCATGAGCTTGAAAGACTTACAATATTTTTCATGTCAACAACATCAATTGTTCTCGGTTTTGGTACAGATGGAAAGCCAAAGATGAGTGAATCTGTTGGACAACTTTTTGCAAGGGACACAGCTCCCATCATGTTTTTGTCCATTTTATCCTTCTCCAGAAGTAATACAGACTCTTTTTTAATTTCCTTCTCCCATAATGGTTGATGAATAGTGTTCCAATCATTGCTGTCTGCTTTCTGCACTGAAGGAAAACCAGCTATTCTTGAGGTGGCCGGACAGGATGAAAGGAGATTGACTTCAGTAAAGCCATTATAGATTGCTGTAGGTTCCTGAACGGATGGAAATCCAGGGATAGAAGCTTCTTTTGGACAAGTTGGGACTAAAGCTGACATGGCCCTTGTGTTATTGTAAGTTCTCTCTTCGATCATAACTGGGTTGATCTTTAGCTTTGTAATCCCTAAGGGTTTGTAATCTGTAGCCCAGCTTTTGCTCAAATGTTCATTTAAGGATGGAACACCTTCAATACAAGAGGATTTGGGGCATGACCTTGAAAAGCTCATCCTATCGGATCCGTGATGTGCTATATTAGGTTGTGGAATTGAGGACATGCCTGATATGCAAGACTGTTTTGGGCAAGTTGATACCAAAGCTCCCATTAGTTTAATTTCATCCTTCTCTTCTGGTGGCGCGGTCATGGCAACCAGTTCAGTTCTCATTTCCTTCTCAAAAAGTTGTTTCTGCTGTGATGCTCCTGATCTGTCAGTGGCTTCACTGATAGATGGTGAACCTGGTATGTTTGATAAACTGGGAAAAATATCCACCACATTTGGTCCATGAAAAATTAAATTGCATTGTGGTGCAGACGGGAGCCCTGGATTTCTGGCCTCTCTGGGGCAAGAGGTTAACAGTAAAATCATTTCTTTCTTGTTCTTTTCATCATCCTTTGATGCATATGGCAGTAACATCTCCCTCCTTTTTGATTGTTTCTCCAGGATTGGCTGTTGATCTATACGCCAGTGTTTTTCTTCTACATGCAATATGGATGGCATGCCAGCAGTGTTTGTCACTCTGGGACAGGTTTCCAAGAAAGTGGATTGTTTATACTCTAATTCGGGCTTCACGTAATGTGGAACAGATTGTTCACAAGGGCCAGAAGTCTTTTTATCAACCATTTCATGATTCTTTGATGGTGTATCCCAAGTAGACTTGCTGTCCAGTTGGTATTCATTTGTTTGTTTAGCAGTAGCAGTGAATTCAAGTATGTCACTAACTGTTGGGCATCTTGACAACAGATCTGTCATCCCAGCTTCTGTCTTTGTCTTCATTTCATCACCAGTGTCTAACATCATAGGAGGGAGACTGATCATTTCTTTTGTGATTTCCATTTCATGATCTGATGCTTTTCTAGTTAACTTTGTCGTCACCTTTGGTAACTCCTCCCATTCTATGGTTTTGTCTGAAGGACATTTTATTGTAGTCGCCTTCGGTAGCTCCTCCCATTGTATTGTCCCATTTGTTGGATGTTTGTCTAACTTCTGTTCAGCATTATTTATTTGGGTTTCGGATGGCAGTTCTGCTGTACCAGTACCAATTGGGCACGATGGCTGGAGGTAAGGCATGTTTTCGTGTCTAAAGAGAAGGTAAATACAAAGTTATAATCAAAGTTTGCTGTTGTAGGATGCCAAATTTAAAAATAAAACAGGGCCTTCTCATGAGCTACACTGTAATTCCAAAGACGTTCATCACAATACAATATAATACAAGCATGATACAGGCTACCTCAATCAAGGTGTGATATGTCCTTTACAGTGTAATGACAACTCATTTGTATGTTAACAATGTTCGAAACAAAATTGTATATTACTACTCATTATCATTCTTAAAATAGGCATTTTAATCCCATGCATGCAATTTTTACAAATTCACTCCAAACAGCAATTAAAACAATCCTCCACTACAGCTAAAAAGCTCCACTGCAAACAAAACACCATGCCACAGCAACAACAACTACAGTTTAAAAGCCATTCCATACTGAGTGTTGTATTACCTGAAAGTCAATTTAGGAGAACAAGGATGAATTAGTTCCCAATGTATGTAGAAAAGGCATATTTTTAACACTTAGAACTATTCTCCATTACTTAAAATGTTCTCTATTCATTTGTGTTCCAGCTGCTATTTGACTCGTACACTTAAACTCATAGTGTCTTTGTTGTTTTCTATATTTTTTTTTTTTTTGACTGATTGATATGGTGTATTTCCAAACTGACTTGCACTAATGTGCTGTTGTTTTGATATCATTTTCATCTGTACAGCAAACCATTACCATTCACTAGCACTGCTACAATTAGACTATGGACAGCATGAAATGAAGCCAACCTCAAGAAAACATTTAAAATTAAAATAATAAGGCACCCGATACTTGGATCAAACTGAGAAGCAGAGGCAATGTATTAGCCTCTCTCATACTTACCCACTCTCAGAGTATCTACCGCACCATTGACCCACAGTATCATAACATGTCAAAGTTTTTTTTTACTCTTCTAGGTGCCTGAAAACTTGACCCTCCACATTCACTGCTGCACTCTCTTGGCCCTTCTTAATCATTAATATCTGTGTTTCCTGAATATCCTTTTGAGCCCAGCTGAAACAATGACAAGCAACAGTAAAAACTGTATAAATTTGGGGAACCACAGAATAACCCAAAGCTAAGTGAGGTATGATAGATAACAATGCAAATTGTTTAGTCAGCTGGTGTTTAGATGAAGCAAATGCATAATTGTGGAAATGCATCACATCAATACAGCACTATGCAAACCAAGGCAACCCACCTCTTCCTAACACTCAACAATAGTGGCATGTCAGGAATGGAGTGCCACATTCCGCAATGCGTGTTTCTGAAAACAGAATCGAAAAGCAGATGTTTCAAAGACTAATCTACTTACATCACAAAGGTAATTCCGACTCTCCAACTCACCCTTTTTCTAGAACACCTATTTCTTCAGCCTCACTCGATGTCCAAAAGCCCTGTTCATCTTTAAGTGTCTCCAAAGCTGAGCACACATCAGATTTTGTTTTCTCTGTGTCTAGATCCAATCTGGTTGGACTAGCCTCAACATGGTTCACTTGAATTTCAGAATCTGATGATGGTGATTTGACAATGGCCTCCACAGGACAGGCTGATGACTCACTTGTGACCATTTGTTGTACATCCCTTGGTACATCTTGGCTTGGGGATATAAACTGTGTGGATCTCTCGCTAATCTCTCTCACCTCCAGTGACAGCTGTTGATTCATAAGGTTTTCTCTTTCCTTTCCAAATCGTTTTGTCCCTGGCCACCCTTGTCCTGAATGGTGCACATGTGTTGACGGTACCCCCAAAACAGAAGCTTTTTTGGGGCAAGATGGCACAATATTTACCATATTTGGAAGCTGGTCTCTGTCAGACAGAGGAACTGCTGTGAAGCCAGAACTTGGAGTAATATTTAAACAAGAAGTTTCAAGAGAAAGGCTTGCCATTATTATACCTTTGTCAGGAGAACTCATCGTTGTGTAAATTGAACAGCAGCCTGGTGTCTTTATCATCATCACTTGCCAGTCCCCTACTTTAGGACCAGCAACAATTGATACTTTTGAGGGAAAACCAATTATACTCGACTGATGTGGGCAACATGGCAGCAATTGTACCATGTCTGGAGGTTTTTCCACAAAGGCATCAACAGCTTTGGGTCGTGGAGCAGATGGAAATCCAGAGTTCAAGGCTTGTCGTGGACATGATGGAAGCATACTCAGCATTATTTCTTTGTCCATATTTGTCATTTCCTTAATGTTAAGATCTTCCTGAACAACTCCATACCTTCTATTGAATGGGTTTCCCCAAGCTTCATCCTTGCCCACATGCCAGTTCCGAGAGTCTTTAGCCTTATTCTTTGCAGGTAGACCAGGAATTTCACTCTGTTTTGGCAAAGTTGCTGAGGATTTTAACATACTGAGAGCCTCTTTCATCACAGCTTCAACTGGTTTCACTCTTGCCTTAGAGGGAATTCCAGGAATAGATGAATGTTTAGGACAGGGTGGCAACATTGATACCATAATTTTAGCCAATGCCCTTTCTCTAAAATGCACGTTATGGCCATGTATTACTGACAGCCTCACTGGGTTACTTAATGGTCTTTCCCATATAGGCCTATTGTCTACATTCCATGCTGCCTCATCATGCTCACTGTAAAACAGAGAAGGTATTCCACAGACCCCAGCATGTCTTGGACAAGTGGGTAGCAGACTGATCATATTTGGTATACCTGCCAACACCTGCGATGGTACTGATGGAAAGCCAGGTAAACAGGCTGTCTGTGGGCAGGAGGGCAATAGTGACACCATTTTTGTGATCATATCACAATCAGAATAGAGAGCATTAGCATCCTCTATATGGAACATTACTGCAGACTTCCCCTTAGGAGGTAGCAGCGACTTACTTTCCATCATCCAATCTAATTGTTTGACGGCATCTCTTAGTGGCATTCCAGGAACTCTAGATTCCTTTGTACAACTTGGCAATAAATTCACCATAGTTGGGCCATCTACCAAAGTTGGTGTCAGAGCAGAGGGAAACCCAGGGATACTAGCATTGTCGGGGCAAGAGGGTAATATTGCACTCATACTTTCAGCAGTTTTCTTATCAAAACACAAAACTGCATTTACAATCTGCACTTCCTTTGTGATAAATTTAGTCCCCCATTGCAAACCTTTAGAAGCAAACCATTCACTGCAGCTGGGAAAACCACATTTTTGCCTGGTCTTTGAAGGCCAACCAGGGATTCCACTATGTATGGGGCATGATGGCATTATATTAACCATACTTGGTTCATGTTGTGGAGCTGAAGGTAGGCCAAAAATGTTTGCTTTTTGTGGGCAACTTCTCAACATGTGTACCATGCCTTTGGGGATTTCTGTATCTTTTGGTATCCACTCAACAATGTAAGCTTGTGTTTTCTTCTCTTGTCCCTTGTTAATTAATCGCCTCAAGGAATGCCAGTCTTTGCTCTCTGAAATGTTTTGATCTTGGAGGCTCAAAGGTGTCTCCATAGAAATGTGCCTTGTTATAACCAAACCTTCACTTTGAGCTCTAACTGGCTCCTTAGAGGGTAAACCAACTACTCTAGTTTTTCTTGGGCAAGTAGGCAAAAAATCTACCATACTGGGATAATTGCTTGGTGCAAATGTAACAGCAGGCACACTGGGTTCTTTTCTTGGCACAGAGGGAAACCCAGGGATTGTTTCCTTACAGGGACAAGATGGCAACATATCTACCATATGTTTTAGATTTTCTTTATCCTCATGTGATATTTCCTCAACCCAAACATGATTACTTCTCAGTGGTCTACCTAAAATGGATTCTCTTGAAATATGCCAGCTGTCATTATATGCCATGACGCTTTGTTTACCTGGCATACCTGCAATCATCGTCTGTCTCGGGCATGTAGGGAGAAGACTGGCCATACTTGGAGTATTTAAAGCCTTCTGCAATGGTGCAGAAGGAAAACCTGGAACACTTGCCTTTTTAGAACATGTTGGCAACATGGCCACCATGACTTTAATCATATTCGAATCATTAACAGCTTGTTTCATGTGTGAAACAATTGTTTGTTTTATATGCAATGGTTTCTTCCACAAGGAACATCTGTCCCCAACACCCTTTTCATATACCATACTCTTGTCTCCCTTTTCACTTACTGATTCAGCAGAAGCTAACCCTGGAATCCTGCTAATTCTGGGACATGTAGTTAAAAGGCTAGTCATATTAGGTTCACGTTTCAAAGCAGATGGGAATCCAGGAATACTCACAGACCTTGAGCAGGATGGTAACAGTTCCACCATTTTTGCAATTTCTGTACTACCCTCATAAAGGGAACTAACATGGTCTGAAAACATGAGTAAAGGAAATCTGCTGCTGCATTGCTTGGACAATAATCTCTTATCATTAGCCCAAGTTATAACTTGTGACTGATTTATAGATGGCATGCCAGGAATCTGGGAATACTGTGGGCAGCTTGATTGTATCATATTTGGCAAACCCACTGTTCCTTCAATCTGAACTTCAGGCTGCAATGTGGACAGTGAATGACAAATAGAACTCCCTGTCGAACACAATGGCCCAAGTTCAACCTTAGATATGTATAAACACTTTTCATGTACACTGACTTCAGAACCAGGCAACACAACTTCCTGTGAAACTCTATCTCTGTCACACAGTGGTCTCTTATCCATAGACAAATCAATGTATGGAGTTTTCCCTTTCTCCATACAATGGTCTGCTGCCAAACCATGCACATCTAAGTTATTTGTGGAAGATGTTGCAAAATCGACATTAAATTCTTCTTTTTGTTTTGATAATTTATCCGTTGTAGTCTGTTGTGCTGTTGAAGTGACTTGGTCTGAGGCAGTCATGTTGTATATGGTTTTCTTCTCCTTAATGGGTACTGGAACCGAAGGGCTTATTTTTTCAGTGTCTCTTTGTGGCTTCTCCCACTGTAAGTTTTTCTGAATGGACCGTTCTCCAGATTGAACTCTAGGTGGTTTGTTCATCACCATTGGAGGAATAGAAGAATTGGCGTCTCTGATACAAGATGACACAGAGTCTGCCATACTCTCATTTCTGAAGGAGTAAAGTAAAGACTGATATCAGAAAAAAAGACTGAAGTGCTTTATGAAATTGTTTAAAATGCCTGAATGAAAACGAGTTATATTTGATCAACTTTTATAGAATGGGAATTTAAATGGCAGCACCATGCTACACTTACCCCAAATCCATAGTTACAGCTTTTTCATGGGCCACTCTTTTCCTTCTTTTCGACTTTTTGCCAGAGGTTGTAGCAATTTTAGGCAAGTGCATGAAAGGTTCCTGGAGTGATCTAGAAGTAAGTTGGGGGTTGGTAGGAGCAAGGGGTATCTGTTGAACAGGATCTGGTTGAGCTATTGGACTTCCTAACTGAATGGAGGCCTTGGACAAGTGACTTTCTGGTTTAATCAGAAGCTCCTTGACTGAAGTAGGTGTGTTATCTTGAAAATCAGGCTTTTGCATATGTGCAGAGGTAGGGTGAGGAATTGTTGACTGGGTGTGAGGGAATGTCCTTGTTGGCCTTGATTCTATTTGATCCATCTGTGTTTGTGGACTCTCAAAATATTTTAGCCCTGGGGCTTTGGGCTTTCTGGAGCTAAGGGGCAGAAGTGAGGCCATGCTCTCAGGTCTGAGGGACAAACAAACGAAGATCAGAGTTATGATGAGAGGAAAGTCGCAACCGCAGTAATGCAGTCCATTATAAAGTTTTCTATTTAACCTACAATTATTTTAAGCATTCCTAGAAGTGCTTTCAATCCAAACAAACAGTGAGTTTGTTTGGAGTATCTAAAGCCAAAGCTAATGCACGTCAAAACATGCTACACTACATTATCTAACTTAATGTTCATATGACACTTGTGTAGACAGGGTCTTTGTTAAAGCCTCATTAGGTATTTTGCTGCTGGAGGGAATAAATACAGCATCCAGCAAAAGCATAGCAATATGGGAATTGTTTTGGAGTCCCCTTTTTTGTGAAATGTCAAATGCAAGTCCACAATTTTCAGTTTATTTATTTTTAGAATATTTTCTTACTTTGGGTCCACCATTTGGCTTTGGCCAGGTAAAATATAACTAATTTATTAGCTTGCCTTATATCAATGTATATAAACCAAACAAACAAAAACAATCTTCTGAATACAGCACAAAGCTGCAAAGCTGCAGAGTGGGACAACTAGCGACCCTTTTGGTACATGGAGTCCTTTGATGTAATTATCATATGAATGCTTAACTTTAATTGGGATCATTATTTGCCTGCTCAAGCTCAAAATCTTTTATTTATAGTCTTGTCTTTTATTGGGCATACCAAAGTTCAGGAAAAAAATCTGGTCTGCCAAGAAAATCCCAGGTACGACACTTTCCTTTACAAAGTATTCTGTGCTGAACATCATTATTTGCCGAGGATCCAGACGTTCTGGTCAGTTGGTCGACTGGTTGGTCAATATGTTCTTATCTGACCAAATTCTCATTGGTCGGGCAATTGATTTTGTTATTTTCCAATACTTTCCACTGCAGCGTTTTATCCAGCTAAACCAGACGGAGCTCAGCTGGTGCTATGATGCAGAACACCCACGGATGTAAAAATATCATTACAGGATAGAATATTTCCTGTGGCGTTTGCTCTTGATGAACGTATGGAGAGAGGATGGCCCCTCTGCTGGTCTTTGTAGCCACAGTATTCCTTTTCCTCCATTGTTGTTTTTGTTCCTCTGTGATTGAATAGCTGGCTGACAGTGACGATTGGCAGCTTCACTGGCGACGTTTTAACATTAACCATAGTTGAGCACTTTTCAACTCTTGGTGACCAGAAATAAACACCAAAGGCATCACAATCAGCGCAGAATAGAAGCTCAGTGAGGTTTGTAGCATAATGTACAGTAAATATGGAGAACTCCCATTGCAACAGATAGATTAAAAAAACTTGTTGGCCACAGGTTTAATGCTTTGACACTCAACACTACCAGGTACAGTGCGCTCAGTGCGATGTAGTTTCTCACGTGAGTGATAACGTGCAGAGATTATCACCCATCAACCAGTTGATTGGTTAAAGAAGGCATCATTTCAGAAAACCTTTCAACAAACTGAATACATTGTCAGTACAATTCTCCTCCCTATGAACAAAAATATAGACCCATGTCACACAGCTGCCAAATGTAAGTATGGATGTGTGCATATCATATGCACTTTGCAAAATCATTTGTTGCCATGTATTATTGCAGCAAAAGTTTTTTAGCAATAACATACATGCAGTGCGATAACCATTTGATGGCAACAATATCACTGAAGGATAATGTATCGCCTTTTCTTTGTGTAACTAATCAATACAATCATGCAAAATCACTTGTCAAAGCAAGACGGAGAAAGTTTCCTTGCTGAGCGAAAGGGACCACCGGTCGTTACGTTAAACCATTCCAGCAGCAGCCAGCCAAATGTTTAACAAACCTCCCATGCTCACAGCACCTGCTGAAAGTAGTTTTTGAACATGTAGTAGGAAATCACCAACTGAAGCTCCACATATCCTTCCCCTTTAATACAGACAGAACTCACCTGTACTGTCACCGCCGTGACCTCAGCAATCTAACTAATCTAAATCACTGCCTGGACTGAGAGAGGCTGAATGTCCCCAAAGTTTTTTCAAACTAAATAGAGATCTTTCTTATCTTTCTTACCCAGCAACAGTGTGTCTGTGTGACCTTTAACCTGGAATATTAATTATAAATATACTAAAAAATGTAAATCTAAGTGTTTTATTCCATAACAGCAATAATATGCAGTAATATTTTTCAAAACATGATATTATTTTTATTTATTATTTGAGGCCTGTCAGACACTACATTGTAAAGGCCCAGAGTATATTTCTGAATTTTTCTGTTTATTACATTGCTTTGTTTAATGTCTATCTTTCACATATTCCATTGTTTTTAGAACACCGGTTTTTGCCAAATACAGAAAAATAAAGTGTATTATTATTACTTTTATTTTGAAAAGGACTTCAAAAAGGACCCGGTAGCTCTACTGAGTCCTTTCAACCCCATCATACATTCTTCGCTCCACCTGCCTAACTATCCTCAGTTGAAATGAGCAAACTACACATTTAATGCATCTGACATTACAAGTTGATGCCATCTACAGTGTTGGAGTATCTAAGCCATGCCAACCACACCATATGTTAAAAAAAACACCAAACTGTATCAAAGGCATTTATATTTACTCACCCTGCTGATGTCTTAACAACCTCGATTCCAAAATGTACGTCTTTTTTCCGCTCTGAAGCCCTGGGCGGCTCTGGCCTCCAGCTGGCCGGCGCTCTGGGATCAGGGGCTGAATATAAAGTGATATAAAGTTAGCCAAGTAGTCGTGACATAAAGGAGTCTCTAATTCTTGTCATTTTCAATTCAATTAAGAGGAACAGAGAGAGGAACAAGATGGAAAATGACAACAATAACAGCACTAAGCCTACAATGATGCTTGTGACTAATGAAGGTAGATGTGGTGCTGGTAGATAGTCAAGTCAAATGACAGCGGTATTAACAGTAGTAATAGAAATTATAAAATAAATAGGACTATAGGTAATAAAAAAACATAATAATATGGGTTAATATAAAATGAAATTATGGTAGATGGTCTGAAGTCCAGATCCAAACATGGTGAGGATCATAGCAGCAGTAGTGATGAGATAGAGCAGGGGTGTCAAACTGATCCAGTAAAGGGCCGCAGGTTTTTGTTCCAACCAAGCAGGAGCACAGGTGATACTGATAATTAATCAACTGAGTGAAGACAGTTCAGGTGATTAGGATGATTGGATTCAGGTGTGTTTCTTCTTGGTTTGATCCAGGAAAGAGTGGCTGCAGGTTTTTATTCTAACCAAGAAGAAACACACCTGAATCCAATCATTCAATCACCACAGCTGTCTGCACTCAGTTGATTAATTATCAGTATCACCTGTGCTCCTGCTTGGTTGGAACAACAACCTGCAGCCACTCAGCCCTTTACTGGATCAGTTTGACACCCCTGAGATAGAGTGTGTTAAAGCTCACTTGTAGGTGTTGTAGACTGGTTATCCTCTTCACTCAGGGTGCTCAACTGTCTTTTGAATTCTAAAACAAAAGAAAAGCATAGAATAGATTAAACATAATGAACTGAAAGATTTCCACATGCCACCACACCAGCACAGTGTTTATTTTGACCTGTGTGGAATCAAGCATTTGGCTGCTTTCATGAAAACAACCAGCAGAGGGAGACATGCGCTTTTATTTTGGTTGGGTTCAGTCACTCAGTGTTGGCTAATTCTAATCAAACAGGAACAACATGGTTCCTTTTTTCATTCTGTACCTGCATCTTGGTCACTGTGTGAGGTTATGACAGTTTGGGATATATGGGGCTGAGAAGAAGGAGGAGGAGGAGGAGGAGGCCCAAAGGGCCCGAGAGCAGAGGAGGAGCTTAAAGCAGTAGGTGAGGGCATCTCTACTGCAGGGGCGACCTGGGGTCTCCAGGAAGGAACAAATCCAGATCCTCCTTGGGGTTTGTGCTCCAGAGACTGATCAGTGGGCGGAGAGAATGAAGCTGATGGAGAGGACACATAGTGGGGCAGAAGGGATGATGGGAAGGAGGAGAAGAAAGAGGGAAGAGTAGAGGGAATGTAAGGTGGACACATACATGAAGTATGCTTTCCAGAATTTGTTCAATAAGCATTTTCTCCAGTGTTAGTTGTTGTGGCAGTCACTTAGCTAAGTGGGTAACTAACACAGAGGTTAGGGAGGAGGCAGGTGGTGCAGCACATGGAAAAAGACAATAGAAGCCGTGCATGACAAGCCAAAGGCAAAAAAAGGCTCCAAATTTAGGTTAAATCTTAGCAAGGGAAAAAGTGGCATCGGCATTTTCAAATGGGGCCCTTTACCTGAAATATCTCAATGAAAATGGGTTCTAATTGCACCTGGAGGCCTCTCAATTACAGACATGCCAACATTATGCAGTTTAAGGCAATAAAAAAAGGCATGCATTCAAAATTATTTTGTTTTGTTGCCAAATGAGTTATTCTGGCCTATTGTTTTGAATATTTCTGCATCCTGGGGTCCCGAAACAGTCTTGGGATTGCATTAATTGGGCGTCACTGGAAAGCTGAAACTCAGGTGGATCCAATCGTGATGATGTTACTCCCCATAGACTTTTATTGTCGTGAGACCATTTTTGAAACTTGACCTTACTGTATAAAATGACCTGCTCACAGCCTCATGACACTTTACAACCACAAACTATAAATCTAGAGCATTCAGAAGGTGTGTAGCTTTCAATTTAATTCTTAAAGAAATCTTCAAATGTTTGATGCATCTACTTTTTCTATGGTGTTCCTCAAAGTCTTGATGCCATTATGTTGTTGTTGTTTTTTCATATTTTTATCAATTTTCAAGTGGTAGTAGTAGAGATAGAAGTATGTGAAACAATAGTATCACCTTTGAGGCATAATGAGCATGGACAGGTACTGTCTGTTTCATAATATGTGACACTGCAAAAACATAAAAAGACGAGACATTGTTGGGAATTTGTGCTTTTGCTGAAAATTATGATGTGAAGATGATTTTTCACCTTTTGGATATTAAATGTTATCACTTTATCATTTGATCCTGTTTACCTTTTGTGTGAAATCTTGAGTTTTGGCCAAAAACCTCCTTTTTGAGGAGGGAGGACATGTTTTGGGTTTGGTTTGTTTGTCTAAGGAGAAGCATGGGCCCTGTTAAAACCTAATACATTTTGGAACGGCTTCAAATTGCAGGGTGGATACAAGAATTATTTTTCACTTTCATTTACGGTACAAGATAGGGCATGACCCTGTGCTGTCTGCGCTCTCCAAGCAACCTTAACGTCTCTTTTTTTTTTTCGTACTTGCTCCAAAATTCATATGAGGCATGAAACAGATTCAAAAAGTGCAAAATTTGTGCATGTGCAGTACACGTGTGATACGACAATGACAGAGAAGTCACATATTCAGGACACTGTCAGGATTCAGGAATGTGTTTCTGGCATGGAAATGTAGGACCCAGACAAGAGCTCATCAAGGCAATACTGAAGTATTACAAAAGTAATCCAGAGTGTTTAGAATATGTTACTTTTAAGTAATCTAATGAAATACATTATAATTTACATTTTGAAGCATGTATTTAGAAATCTGCAGTAGAATACTTTTTCAAAGTAAAAGTCCAAGTGGACATTTGTGCTAGATTTTGAGAGATTCCTTCTGGGCATTTCTAAAAAAAAATATTGTGTCATGATAATGGGACATTTGGAATATATTCCCAACAGACATTTTGGCCGTTGATAATTTAATCTGCTGGATAAAAACACTTACGGTAATCACATCACCCTCGCAACTACTTCACTTCCGGGATTAATGTAAACGTCTTTACTCTTTTAATGCCTAACCAGGACATGTTTTGCCCCAAACCTAGGTAAATGGTTTTGTGGCATAAATTCACAGAAACGGCAGCCTTTTTAAAATATTCTGCTGTACCATGGGCCCCTTTTGACAAACGCTCATATGAGTCATCATGGGTATTATTGACAAACGGTGTATTCCAGGGGTGTCAAACTGATCCAGTAAAGGGCCGAGTGGCTGCAGGTTTTTGTTCCAACCAAGCAGAAACACACCTGAATCCAATCATTCTAATCACCACAGCTGTCTGCACTCAGTTGATTAATTATCAGTATCACCTGTGCTCCTGCTTGGTTGGAAAAAAAGGAGCACAGGAGATACAATTAATCAACTGATTGAAGACAGCTGAGGTGATTTGATTGATTTGATTCAGGTGTGTTTCCTCTTGGTTGGAACAAAAACCTGCAGCCACTCGGCCCTTTACTGGATCAGTTTGACACCCCTGGTCTATTCTGTCCTTTAGGTTGGAGATCTTGTTGAACAAATCAGCAAATCTATATTCAGATAGAGTCATAACCCCGCTGGAATTTTTAACTCTGTGGATGAAATGGGCATCTAAACTCATAGTAAAAGCTGTGGGGTGAATGAAAGCTAGATATTAGTAAATCAAATGTTAGCACAGGAGTGGAGCCACTGGGTTTTGGTAGCGAGAGGCCGAGGTTAACAGGAGGATATCAAGCCTGAGTTGGGTTAAAGGTGAAGCAGCATTACGTGGTGTCTCTATCTGCTTTTTCTGCAGCACCGCAGGCTGTACAGGATCATTGGCAGAGAGATGCAGACGCTTAGGAGAGAGGGCAGGCTGTGCTAGAGGGGCCTGAGATTTAGGAGGCCTCCATTCACTTTGCCAGGAGGCTGAAACAAGAAAAAAAAACATGGAAGAATGGAAGGAGAAATACTAGCAAAGGCATTTTAACAGGTGTACGGATGGAAAGCCTCTGATCTGTCCCTGTACCTGTCTCAGGGGCAGATGGCAGGCTGGTGGGCCTGGTGAGGGCAGAGCCTGGCTCCCCCATAGAGGTGAGGCGAGCTTTGGGCTGTCTGGCAGCAGGAGGTGGTGGAGGTATGATAGGGAAGGAGCTGAGAGGAGCTGAAGATGAGGAGGAGGAGGACACAGAGGAAAAGGAAGGAACATCCTGTGCTCTCCAGGCACTGGGACAAGCTAGCAGGGGGGAAAAGAAGAGGATAGTGATAAAAAAGAAAGGAAGAACAAAAGCGTAGTAAGACTAATACTGCATCCGAATTGGGATTTGAAAGAAAAACTTTAAGAGCCACAATTTAAACAAGCTGTAAACAAGTAAAAGAATAGAAAAGTGATGCAAATTCAGCTAGAATTCATGAACATTAAGCAAAAAAACATAAAACAAAGACCAAAGATGCTTTCGGAAGATATTTACGATATTTTTTGTTGAGTGTGAATGCAGCATTCAGCCCCTGAAGACCAACTGAATTGAATACCTGTTTGTGAGGTATCAGAGAAAGCAGGAGTATGAGGAGATGGATCAGAGGGTGGAGAAGAGAGGGAAGAAGTGGAGATGGCTTTAGAAGGGGCGAAGGTAGCGAAAGCCTCCAAGCCTTCAGCTGGAGAGGAGTCACTGTGGAAGCTATGAGGCCTTCGTGGAGCTGAAACGGGACCGAAAAGATAGAAAAGTACAGACAGGAAGTGGAAGAAAAGTAAGACAAAAGGGGAGAATGAGAAGACAAAGCGAAGACAGAAAGATGGCAGGTGAAACTACAAATGTGCAGAATGTTTACAGCCAAACAAAGAGAATGGAACAGATATGAAATGAAGGAAATAAGGAAAAGACTTTTGGTTGAAATGAACTGAATTTTCTGCATTTCTGGCTTTGTGGGAGTGAAACAGGGAATATATGAGGAAGAAAAAGGATCGTACTCTTACATTCCAAACATAAACCACACATATTAGTCTTCAAATCATCATCAGTCATACACACGCTGCCACAAAGTCACACACTAGCACAGTAGCTTTTCCTTTTCAGGACAGATTAGACGATAAATTACAAACAAACAACTTGACTTCACTGGCCTGGCAACCACCCTGCCTGCAGTTGGGTGGGAAAAAAGCCCAAAAGCTGCAGATTTACTGTGGCAATACACTTTCCTGTGCAGAGAAAAATTCAAATGGGTACTGAAGGAGATAACGATTACAGGCCTGTGTAAGGCTCACAGATTTTAAATAAGGGCATTCTGTGCTATCGACACAGCAGGAGGTGCCTCAGATCAATTAAAAATGTAAAGCGTGTTACATAACTCCAGATCACACGGCCCTGTTCTATTTCAATTATTCCAAGAACCCAGGTCCGTATGTTTTACAGTTCAGTTTCTTTGAAGGAAATATCCAGAACCGTCACAGTCGGGCTGATTTTTAAGCCAGGTCAAAGCCTGAAGCGTGAAAAGAAAACGGCAGTACCACATGCTCATCTACAGGAGCTTAATGTTGAAAGTAAACTGGGCCTTGTATCATAGTATAGTGAGATTGTTACCATGTAAGACTGTTTACATATTCTTATCTCTTAAATAAAGGTGTCATTTAAAAGTAATGGCCACATGCCCTGAAAATAGGGCAGTATTTAAGCTTATGCAAGTACTGTATGATTTAATGAATGCAGCAATGATGCTGTCAAAATGTTATTTTCCAAACCTAAATCCAGACCTACACTCAAACTGACATTCTGTGATTAAGTGACTGTAGCTATTTACGAGTCCCTGGAGAGTTTTATCTCCATCCCAGCAAATGACTCATCCAGCAGAGGCACAGTAAGCAACAGCCCAGCAGAGAAGAGACACAGGCAGATGCAATGCGGAGTTGAATGGGATAATGCAGTCTGGTAGCTCCACACGTACAGCGTTTTTCACATTCATACTGGTGGCCGAGGCTACCCTACATGGCGCCATCAGGAATTCATTCATACACTGATAAACGCAGCATCGAGAGTATTTTGGGGATACTTTGACATCGGGGATTGAACCACCGACCTTCCTGTCAGTAGGCAATCGCATAGGGCCTAAATCCTCCAGTGACTTGGCTACTTCAACAGTCTTAAACACAGAATCTCAGGTCGATTGTAAACTTAAGTTGGTAGCTGTTGTACAGCTGACAGTGCGCCGTTCTTCTTGTGTGATATTACAAGACAGGATATTGGGAGCTAGCTTGTTAGCATGCTAATTCCAGTAGATATCTTTGCAACACAATGCATGGAAGTCTTCGATATAACGTCAAAAACATCATGTCTTCATATCAGTCATGTTCATGTTAGCTAATTTTTTGATTTTTTTTTAAAACTAAAAATCTACACAATTGCACCTTTAATCATGAGCTAAACAACACATAAAGAAGTGAGCTGCAACATCAAGAGAAACATTAATAAACAAGGCAATCAGAGATGGCAGACTTCACCCCACTGATGTCTGTATACTAATCAGTTAGAGTGCAGCGCCCTCTGTTGGCCAGAGGATGTATATGCAGCGGAAACACAGACAGACAGACAGACACCGCCGCCCAAAACAATACTTCACTCCCACTCCATGGGGTGAAGTAATGAAGCTAATTAAACATTATCATTTTTAATGAATAGACATGCAGGTGTTCAATTAATGCCAGTGTATGAAATAATTATATATATATATTGCTATTGTACTTTAAGCATAAGGACATTTCCACACACTAATACCCACACCACTCAGCACATTCACTAATAATTCATTATCTTTTCTCCTTTTTTTTCTCTCATAAAATCTAATCAAACTCAACAATGTGAATTAATTTAAACAATTCCTGTAAATCTGTTTGAAAATTCTAAATTAATACATTCTCAGTGTTGAGAGTATTGATAGTATCTTAACAGAGACCAAAAATGCGAATGCAAGTGATTGAAAAACTGAAATAAAAAAATAAAAAACAGAATTTCCATACATTGATATGATCAAATATTTCAAATAGATGATAAATAAATAAATAAAAACAAAAATAAAAGCCTGTTTCAAATATGAACCTGTTCCAAATGAATATCTGGCTACTAGTGGAGAAGTCACTGCCTCTACGACAGTATTAAGACATTAACAGTCCCAATCATTCAGTTCATTTTCTCAGTTATCATGTTAACATTTTAGTTGTTACCACCCTGCAAGCTCCCAGTCTTAAATTTAGAAAAATGTACACTCAAACTTTCAATTTAAATCCTGTGTCAACACATAAATGTGACAAGAGAGCACAGAGGACGAGGACTATCTGTTGACTGATACCTGATCCGGCAGTGGGCTGGAAGATTTTGGGTAGTGCAGGAGGGTGAGCACGTGTAAACGCTGGCAATGAGTAGGCATAGGGGGAGGGCCGAGCCTGCTGGGTAGCGCTTGGTGGTCGGGGGCGTAAAAAGGATGAAACAGAGGGGTCTGGGGGGTCAGGAAGAGGAGGACGAGATGGGACCGAGATGGTGGAAGAAATGCCGGAAGACGTTTTCCAATCCATCTCTGAGGTTACTGGGTGAAAGATAAGAGATG
The DNA here is from genome assembly GCA_903364295.1 of Serranus cabrilla. Classification (NCBI taxonomy): domain Eukaryota; kingdom Metazoa; phylum Chordata; class Actinopteri; order Perciformes; family Serranidae; genus Serranus; species Serranus cabrilla. The sequence goes on along the minus strand of CAFUXE010000143.1, from coordinate 289,542 downwards.
GGTAGAATGCACGGACAGGGTGAGGAGAATAGATGGGGAGAGATTAACATGGAGGAGTGAAAGAGAAGAAGAAAAAGTAGTAAAGCACAGAATAAAGATGCAGGAATGAAAGTGAAAATGTTGGAATGAGGTTGTACAACGTATTTGAGGAAACACATAAGTAGGAGAGGAAGTGAAAAGCGGAACAGGACTGAGATGAAAAGAACAGATTTTGGAAATGGAGAGTACGCAGATGTGTGTGTGTGTGTCTGTGTGTGTGTGTGTGTGGGTTGGGAAGGTGGGAGTATACATTGGGAAGCAGAGAGTTACCTGTGGGGCCTGATTCAATCACAGGCCTCCAAGCCAGATCATGTACTCTCATGACAGAAGAGGCAGCTAAAGAAAGAAAAAAAAAAGTACAGCAGACAGAAAGATTGGGTGAAAAGGGAAGTGACTTAAAATAGGAAATAAAAGAGGAAGCTGCAGTTTGAGGAAACAATTGAAAGAGAAATGAAAAGGTGATACCCTTGCCTGACCCGGGCCCTGTGGAGCCTTTTACAGAACTAATTAGACCTCATCGTGTGGCACTTTGCAGAACACACATTCCACGGCTAAAAGTAGCGCAGCAACACTTTATTTAGATTTCTGTGGAAGCATTTAGAGCAGGGGTGTCAAACTGATCCAGTAAAGGGCCGAGGGGCTGCAGGTTTTT
>CAFUXE010000143.1:277698-288804 GCA_903364295.1 Serranus cabrilla | reverse complement strand
ACAGCTGAGGTGATTTGATTGATTTGATTCAGGTGTGTTTCCTCTTGGTTGGAACAAAAACCTGCAGCCCCTCGGCCCTTTACTGGATCAGTTTGACACCCCTGATTTAGAGCTTGTGTCGGTGTGCTGGTGGCTGTGGCTATGAGATGTTAAAATCATAATGAGAGCCTTTTCAAGAAAATTCATAACACAAACATTACATTAACTAAAATACGGCCATTTAACAAGACAGACTAACAAATGTAACCGATTTCAATATATCTTGGGTTTGGATTTATCACTCGCAGTCACAGCATTTATGTACATTTATTCACTGTTTAAACTGCCTTTTATTATATTATTATTATTCTATTATTACACCTTACCAGGAACTTTTTTGCCCTAAACCTAGGTCAATGGTTTTGTAGCCTTTATAGTGTGTAATTGTCTAAAGTGCAGGGTTTTTTTTGTGCTATTGTGCGCTATTTTTTTCAACACTGTGTCGGCAGGGTGGTACTGACAAACGATTATTCTATTCTATCGCTTAAGCTGGAGATCTTGTTGGAAATAAACCTCATTCTGCCCTTTTGTGAGTGTCCCATATGGGTTTCAGTGGTAATATAACCTTGAAAATTGTCTTCTTTATATGTCAAGCTTTTCCATTTTCATTGCAGCATTATTGCATTTCCAAAAAGCACAAACATATGTGGAAAATAATCTTTTTTTTTAGTCTGATCACATCAAATTTCAAGAATTGCATTCTCTGTTTTAACTTTAATTCAGATAATATTAATAATTAAAGCTTATGAAGTGTATAGTTTTGAATCAGTCCCCTCAGTAGTGCTGGTGTATTGACCCCCAGTGATCCTCAAGTGTGTTCCTGGTCTTACCAGTAACAGGAGTAGCCGGTCCAAAGCTGGCCCTCCTCTCCTCACCGCCTTCATCGTCGCTGTCAATAAAGTCATCCAGGTTTCCAATGTCACTCTGTTTCATACTCAAGAGACTGGCCAAACTCTGCATGTCCTCATCTCTGTGGAGAGCAGAGAAAGAATCCCCCTAAAGCGTTACATGTCTCAGGATATTCAAAAATATAAATATTCATTTACATTCTGTAACCACACAGCTGATGCGATGACTTACGTGGCCTTGCCTTCTTTGAGAAAGATGCAGGACAGGTTGAGTTTCAGCGTGGCTTCCACCACTTTGACAGATAACGGTTTGAGCTTTAGAGTAACATCATACTGGGCCGGCGTGGCACTGGCAAATTTCTTCATGTTGATGTCTGCTGATGCCAACACCTTCCTCCGGCCTTTTGTCTCCTAATGAATGAAACCAATGGACATGGAAGTCAAGCTTGAACACAGAGAGAGAAATTAATTCTTCCTGAGAATGTATTGGTTTTTAATTATGACTTTGCCCTGTGATGAAAAAAGATTATTTATATTATAATAAGAAACTTCAAAATAGTGATTTAGTATTTCAGGGAGGTTTCTCACTTCGAGATAGAGACTCTAAGTCATTCTTTAAAAACAAAAGGTAATTATTATGAAATACCAGGTCATCATTTTGACATAATAGGTCATTATTTTAAAATACTAATTTTATTTTATTTTGAAAAACAAAGTTATTATTTTGAAACACTAAGTCATTATTTTTGAAATATTAAGTCATTATTATTTAAATATTAAGTCATTATTTTAAAATACTTACTCATTATTTTTTAGATACTAAGTTATTATTTTGAAACATTGAATCATCATTTTGACATAATAGGTCATTATTTTAAAATACTAAGTCAATATTTTGAAAAACTAAGTTATTATTTTGAAACACTAAGTCATTATTTTGAAATGTAAAGTCATTATTTTTAAAATACTAACTCATTATTTTCTAGATACTAAGTTATTATTTTAGAAACATTGAGTCATCATTTTGAAACACTGAGTCATCATTTTGAAACATTGAGTCATCATTTTGAAACATTGAGTCATCATTTTGAAATACCAAGTCATTGTTCTTGAGATACTAGGTCACTATTTTTTAAATATTAAGTCATTATTTTGAAAAACTCAGTCATTTTCTTTAATTTTCACATTGTGCACACTCACATTTTCAATGACAAAAGTCCAGTCCTTGTCTTCAAACTCCTCTGCAGTAGGTTCCTGTAGACAGACAAATAAATGAAGTTATGCATTTCCCATCAGCAATCCCAATAATGAATCAGCTGTAGTTATACGGAGATCTGACGTCGTACCTTGAAGAGTGTGACGGTGATGCCTAAACTCTCTGGAACCTGCCAGAGCACCAGGCCTCTGTACGGGTTTTTGATCCCTGGCTGCCAGCTGTGGAGCTGACAGAGAAAATAACAGAAACAAGGAATTCAGTCTCACAATTGCTGTCCCTGTTCCTTGTGGACTGTACACTTTAATTAAGGTCGCTTTCACATATAAAGTCTGGTGCATTCAGTGGTGAAGTCGCAACATTGTTGCAGTTTTCATTTGGTTTTGTTTGCTTCCACACTGCGCTTTTATAAACGCACCAACTATTGAAAACAAATGTCACTTATCTGGTGGAAAGAGTTGTAACTTTTCGTTTAATGTATTGTGACATTGATCTGCTTTGCTATTGATTAGCCACCAGTCTGTCGCTAAATAATTAGGACTTTGCTGAAGACTTTGTTGTTTATGTGTGTAACCACAAGCAACTGTTTTGTGATTACCTGACCATATTTCAATAAGGGCCTTTACTTCTGTCTGTGAGACATTTTTTTAACACTGCTACTACCAGCCTAGTGTTGATTGAAATTTCCACCCAAATTTCCACCCAGAATGCTCTGTGTTTTGGTATACGCTGTCTTCTTTGGTTTGGACTGCATTCTCACCTGCAGCGAACCAAACTCTGGTGCCCTTGAAAGCACCAGAGTGAGAATTTGGTTGTTCGATCTGGACCAGAGTTCGTTTGAGCATTCTCATCAGCAAAAACCAAATGGACAATGTGATAAAGAGTTCGTTTCAAGCAGAACAGCTCAGGTGTGAATGTGGGTTCATAACATATCATCAACATCTGATTCTCCTCTGCTTTGTTACCTTTGTGCTGTGCCGTCTGTTTCTCCTGATCCACACCACCCTCAGTTTGTCTGGTTGCCTGCAATCACAGCAAAGCACAAATAATATGTCAGTGTTTCCAGTGTTTCTTTAATATATACACACATAAATGTAACATACACACATATATGCTGACTCGTCTCTGAAAGGATGTTGGTTCTCAGTCCCTTCTTCACTCATTCACTGTTCTCTACACACTAACAACGTAGGAATATTGAGATTTTTCACATTTATGAATAACTATTTACATTGTCACTGACACTGTGTTCATGTAGCTACTTTTTCAATGTATTGTGGCAATTTGTGATGGTACTGAATAGTGTATAAATCCCACATTTAAATGTTAATAAATATAGTCCATTAGATAGCATATAGTGAATATTTCCAGCCATACTAGCAGCTCTAAGCATAAGCATAGCATTAGGGGAAATGCTAATGTCAGCACGCTAACATGCTCGCAATCACATTGTCCAACAGGCTGGACGAAAACCTACAATACATCCTTTGGGAAACTCTGACAGTTGTTGACATTTTTAACTCAAAATCATCTAATTTCATGTAATCTGATAATGCAGTATGAGCCCAGGAGATGATGCCTGCTCGTCAGAAAGCATGCAGCGCAAACACAAGCCGAGCTGTGTGAGGTGAAGAGCGTAGCCAGGACCAAATCGAAATCTTGTGACTGTGACAGAGAGTGAGTCTCCTGAGGATAAACAGCTCCGTGAGAACATGAGAGGGGAAGATACTGTAAACCAGTGATTCTTAACTTAATTTTTTAAATGCCGTCTATTCACTCTGTTTGTTTTCATGTCTTTTTGGGTAATTTTGTGTCTTTTTTTTAGGGTTTTTGTGCCTTTTTCTGTCATTTAACATCTTTTTCTGATCATTTTGTGCCTTTTTTTGGAAAACGTTGTGTCTTCTTTGGTAATTTTGTGTCTTTTTTTGGGGTAATTTTGTGTCATTTTTTGGTAATGTTGTGTCTTTTTGTTCAACATTTTAGAAGTTGAACATTTTCCTCGTTTTGGGTCTCGTCTTGTCATGACGGGATGATGGTGGGTCCCAAAGCCAGACCAGTTGAGAACCTCTGCTGTAAACTATGCAAACACACGTTTTGAATAGGACTTTTCACATAGTACTTCTTTGGATGAAAGATCATAAATCATCCTGGGAGACTTTAGAGCAGCTGCTAGCTGTGAGAACACTGAGGAACAACAGAACATATCGTGGTTGACAGCATTGCTGCTAAAACTTCTCTACTCACACTCTGCCCTGAAAAAGGATGTGATGTCACGTCTCTGGTGTGTATAAACACTGATCAGAACGATTAACTGTAACAGAGTGTAAACAGTGACAGGGGTGTCACAAGAGAAGTCTGGTAATGTCCTGAATATCGCAATGTAACAGAAGAATAAGAAGTTCTCCTTTTCAAGTTCTCCTTGACTCTGTTGACTCAAACCAATTATTAAACCTTATTCAAATAAATACAGGATAGAAACATAAATATCATATATTTATCATGTTTTCCACACAGTTTTCCACTGTTCACAGAATTAATGTACCAGCCCTTAGTGTTCACATGCTAGTATTTGATCGAAACACTATTTTTTTACTGATATTCTGGAAGTCAGAATAAAAATCGTCTACCTACATCTGGATGAAAAATGTGGCACCAACACTTCAGCCTTGCTAACTTAACATCAATGTGCTCACTTTCACTTTGATCTTCATATAAAGTGGTTAAGGGCGTTTTCACAACCCACGTCTGTTTGGTTCATCTGAATCAGAGTGAAACTGATGCTTTTGGTCTGCTTTTACTTTCACGTAGTGAACATAAGTGGACCAAATTTGAACTAAAGATTTGGATAGCTGGATATATACTTGCAGTATTATTTCTTATTGTTTGGAAAGTTGCTGGTGGAAATCTTAACAGGAAGCAATATGGAGTTGAACAAACCCCAAGTACCTTTGATTATACTGACATAATCCCACTCTATGATGGCCCAGATGTCAAGCTAACATAAAGACTTCAGCAGAAGTCCAAGTCAGTCAGTCCTCTCTAGTATTGGGAGGTTTGAGTCTCTTTACTGACTCAGATCACTGACTCTCGGACATTTAACTAATCATTTTTAAGTCATTTCGTTCATTTTAACTAGTGCACAGACTGTAGCTGTCTGTGCTTATACTGCTCATCCCACAACCCTGTGGCTGAGCCTCTACAGCTGTCACATGACAAATGTACGGGACAGTCAAATTTGAGGACACATAGTTGAATCGCGAACCTAATCACTTGTTTCCTGTCCTGACTGAGCTGATGCAGCTGCCATGTGACGAGGGAACGTACTGAACAAATCACTCACTGAGACGACTCATTGCTCCCGAGTCACATAAAAGATTAGTTCAAGGTGAACAAAACTTTCACACCACTAGTCCTCTCCTAGTCGTGTGTGTACAACCACAAAATGCCCACAATCTGCTGCGTTTTGGTTCATTTCCTGTAATTCACAGCGCAATTGAACCGCACTAGGGTTCATCTGGGAACGGACTGAGACTCCTTCTAAAAAGAGGTCTTGGATCGGTTGTTTTGGTCCACACCAAAGTACGATCAGATTGTTCACAACCAACCAAACGAACCGTAACGAGGATTTAACTGCACCAGAGTTCGATTGAAACAGACAAAACTTTGGGTTACGAAAACACCTTCATATAATCAAGATAAAGCGCAGGTTTGTTTGATTCGTGACTTTGTTGTAGCCATGTTTCCGAATATCATTGACTACTTCTTCAAACTCCCATAAGTTATCATAACAAAAACAAATGTTAAGAATAAGGTGAGGCATTAACAAAGGTGCAAATACTGTACTACCAGCAGTTTCTTAATCCATATCATCAGCATTGGCTTTCAAAGATCACAATGCTCAAACACTGGGGACTCTCATGTTGCATGACTCTCATAACTTACGTGTGGATTGGTGAGAATGGTTGTGAACGCGAGAGGAGTGAGAGTGAAAGACAGAGAACAGAAATAGACAGAGGCTTACTAGAAATCCTACACCTGCTGCACTATTTATCTCCGACATGTCGCTGTGATGTTGCAACAGGCTGACCTACAACAGTGTTTTTAGAAGAAAAGTACAGCTTCTCAAGACAGAACACGTGCTATTAACGTGACACACTCACATCACGGGGTTGCTGCGAATAACAAGTGTGGGAAGTTGTTGATCATACAACTTGTAAATAGTTTTTCCCCGACTGTCTGAACACTCTTACTACAGTGAAGGCGGCTTTTGCTAATCAATTCAGGGAGACGGCCCATCTAGCTGATCCACATTTTACACATTCTTGTCATAGACTGTAGAAAACACAGCCGTACTGTCTGTGATGTCACCCATAGGTCGCCTATGAGTTTAATTTCTTGCTCAAGTTTAACCCCTTAGAGTTCCGACAGTCCAGAGAACTTCGGAAACTGGAAGACCTAAGGCTGAAATCACGCTTAAAGATCCAAAAAAAAACGGGGATTCAATGGGTACCCATGAGTCTCCCTTGTACAGACATGCAAAATTTATACTAATTCCATGCAGTTGGGGATGGAAAACATGCAGTTTTTCAATTGTTTTTCAATATTTCTGCATACTAGGGTCTCTCTTAAAATTGCATAAAGTGGATATCACTGGAAAGAGAGTCTTGTGGATTCAATAAGGCCACTTCTATTCATGTGTGATGATGTTAGTCCCTGTAGTGGCCATTTCAATGCAGTGAGAGCATTTTTTAAAATTGACTTCACTGTAAAAATGACCTGTTTTGACCTCTAGAATAATCACAGCCTCATGGAACTTTACAACCACAAACTAGAGACCTATAGAGCGTATTGTAGTGAGAAAAAGGAAAAGCCCCAGCACATCCCACACAGGTGTTTCCAATTAATGCTTATGAGTCTTCACTTTGGGACTATCGGCTTTATTGCTCCTGTTAAGATGGTGATTTCAAGCTGTTTTCAGACCAACAGAATAAACTGCCTTCTCATTCATTTCAATGAGATCACTGACCTGGCACAGCAGGTTCTCATGCAGAAAGCCACGCTAAAAAAAAACAACTGAACTACACTTCATTATTCAATCAGATTCACATTCCTGATTTTTCTTGCATGAACACATTTACACTGAACTCCTGTTAACCAGACAATCGATGAGACGGAGGATTCAAAGACTGTGTTACCGTGCAAACTGTGAGTTGTAAAATCCCGTCTCATAGTAAGTCCTTTACTGCTGCGCAATGATGTGGTGTCAGCTAAGCATTTTTGTAAGTATTCCCCTTCACTTTCTTAAAAGTGAGATGAGAAGATTGATAAAATGAAGGTGAAGTCAGGATGTGGTCACCTCTACAGCTCAGTGATTAACATGTTGTATCTGGTTGTTGTGTTTTTACAGAAACGAAATATTGAGACTTTCATAAAGAGTTACGTACTGGAACTATTTCATGACTAACAGCAGCCAGGTGCTGTTTCCTGCAGTAGTGACATCACAGTAGGGTTGCCAGGTTTGGTACAATTGCGCCTGTACACCAACTGTGTCTGGTGACTGGAGACATACTCACTCACTTTATTATCTATATCTGTGCAGCTGCTTGTTAACACAAATATCTAATCAGCCAATCACATCGCAGAACGAACAATACGTTGACACCAAACTGACACTTTATTAGGCACACACTTCACCTAATAAAGCGTCAGAGACGCTGCACAGAAGCTACACTGAAATAACCTGCAGCATGTAACTTCCCTAAAACCACACATAGTCTATTTGCATTTAAGTTTCGTTACAGATCAGATGCAACGTGTTAATCGGTGAGCTTCAGAGGTGTTGGAAGGTGTGAGGTTTTTTTAACATTACAGAGAGCCAAGCTAGTGGTTTCCTCCTGCGTCTAGTTGTTATGCTAAGCTAGGCTAACCACATCCTAACTAGCCTTGTATTTAGTAGTGTGCAGTAATCAGGTTTATCACATGTTGGGTTCAGACGATGACAGAGGATTTGGTGTTGACAGTATTTCAGATTCAAACTCAGTTGACCAATATGCTTTCTCGTTAAATGCCAGAGTAATCAGAGTTTATTTACTGGAGGGAAAATGTCCTCACCATGGTACCAGTAGTTTAGCCTCCAGCTCCATGCTTCACACAGGGACATGAGAGTGATACTATCTCATGTTTGTGCTGTAACTATAGCGATGAATACCCTCTTTTATGTAGTGTTTGTGTTTTTGCCCTCTACTGCAAATCAAGTGTATCCTTCAAAATAAAGGGAGAAAAACAATCTGAGCTGAACTGAATTTATCTCATATCGACACCCTCTTAAATAATGTCATTTTTTCAGGTTTTTTAGAAAAGAAAAAAAATGAATCAAACTTTGAATATATGATATTTAGGCAAAAAAAACATTTTTGTCATAAAATGCCATTATTCTAGGAAGGTGACAATATTGAGAAAGTAAATAAGAGTGGTGGATAAAGTATTCAGATCCCTTACTTCAGTAAAAGTACTTATACTACACTGCAAAATGACTCCAATACAAGTAAAAGTCCTGTATTCAACACTAACTTCAGTAAAAGTACCAAAATATCAGCAACTAAAGCAGTTAGCTAAATGTAGTGGAGTAAAAGTATAAAGGTAAAGCAAAGGCAAAGTAAAGTAAAAGCACCTCAAGAACTGTACTTAGGTACAGTTCTTGAGTAACTGTACTTAGTTACATTCCACCACTGATAAATAAAATCATTTGACAAAATTTTGAAGTGATCTGTTAAGATCCGTGTGAACCTTCATCTTTGTTTTCAGTGCAGTGAGTTTGGTTAGCAGAGGTCTAAATGTTGTTTTTCATTAATGAATTATCAGATTAACTCATGTCACAGATTAAACCCTCCACATTTAACCATGTCATCAGTCTACTGAAATGACACAGGATATCACGGCCTCATGCTGGAGCTGGCTGCTGTGTTCTGCCCTGTTATATAAAGTGTGAACATGTACAGACGCAGCCTCAATACAAGCTGCTGTGGTGAAAGTGGATGAAGAGAATAAGGAGGAACATTTCAACCTCGGCATTATTAGTCACATACAACCAGATTGTGTTCATCGTCTGGACTTGCCATTAGGTGGAACTCCACGTAATGTATGATGTCATTTCAATGTGCGTCAATCATTACAAAAACTATGGAAGCCCATTTCTGACAAGACAAGATAAAACATTAAAAGTAGGGAATTATAAAATTGATATGATGATGAGTAAAGTTGTGAAAGGATTTACAGCAAGTAGAGCCCAACTTTAAGAGTTTATAAATTATTATTGGCCAATTATTTTTCTTTTTTTAATTTCTTTTCTGCCAAGGAGGTCATTGTTTTGGTTAGATGTTTTTGTCTGTCTGTCTGTCTGTCTGTCTGTCTGTCAGCAGGATTGCAGACAAACTATGGTCCCAATCTTCATGCTGTAGCAAAGGCCAAAGAAGAACCTGTTCAATTTTTGATTGGATCAGATTATTTTTCATTTGCGTTAACTAGAACTGCACTTTGGTTAATATTAGGCCGATTACCAACATGACAGTATTAATGCTGACCTTAACAAACAAACCTACTCTCCTGTTTGAGCAGCTTATGTTTCACAGTTGAAAAACCAATGTGTTATCAGCTGTCCCATATGCTGACATATCTGCAATGAGCTAATGTCAGTCTGGACAGCTTTTGGGTTGGGCTCTGGCAGTTAGTCTAAATAATGATTTTTGGAGTTAAAATTAGGACATGGTATGTTTTTGATTTTGTTATTTTGATTTTGACTTAAAAAGACAAAAAAATGACTCGGTTTCTATGAATAAATAGTTGATTTTGACTTCCTGAGTCAAAACTACTGGGAAAAGAATCTGCTTCAATTATTTGATTTTTTAAGTAATGTTTATGATATATCATTATATGAGTTATTGTCAGATACTGAGCAGAAATATTGTACAATCATATGTCAAATATTTCTTTCCTTAGCTAATTGTCAACTAGAATTATCCTGATTACATTATAACTCATTTTGACTTTAAATGTAATAATTTGGGCTTCGAATGGCATATTTTTTACTATTTCAAAATCCTGACTTCATTAGTCATAACTGAGACTTACCCTAAGTATTTTTACTTTGTCTTGGCTAACATCTACTCTTGAACTCTCTGTGAGAAACCACTGAAAACTCTCCAGCTCTCCAGACCACATTTACATTGTTTATACATAAACATTTACAGTCTGCTCCTGCTTCCCTCTGTGTGTGTGCATATAAAGCATTGTTGTATGCCCAAGGGGCGATTTCGACTTTAGCAGAGAACAGTGTATCAATCCCCACAGTGTGTGCATAAACACTCTATGAAGGGAACTAGCAGGGACAGAAGCATGTTGATACTGGTCCATGTGTGCAGAGCAGAGTGACAGGAAGGTAGGCCACTATACAAGCCAGGGCTGGAGGATTGGAAACACATGCTGACTGCACCCTGAGTAATGATAATGGAATTAAAGTTACTCCTTCGGTGCCAAGACTGACGCAGTCAAACAGCTCAAAGACTAACACGATTGTTCTTTATGACTGATCTGCAGCCAAACCTATATGCTAGGTGGGGACATTTTGCTCCAGACGTCCATCCGTATGCTCCTTAATTTGACTGTGAGCTTGCTGAAAATGACAAAGTGACACATGAAAGCCAGACTAATCATGACCACCCATGGTATCTATTAAAAGAGACAAAATGTGGCCATACTAGGGCTGGAAAATATAGTCAACATCGTTATCCTCTATACATCTTTATCAGGATCGAAGATTTTGTTCATATTGCCAAGCCTTATCGTCCATGTCTTTGCGCCTAGCTTGATAGTGCTACTGATTCAAGTGACGGAATACCTCGAACAATTTAAGTCAAAAGTAGATGTGCCCTCTGCTGTTTAAAAGAGTAACGCAATTCAAGTTTTATCTCACCAATTTAAATCGCCACAAATTTGTATCATAAATGTCTA
>CAFUXE010000143.1:200115-224043 GCA_903364295.1 Serranus cabrilla | reverse complement strand
TTTTACTGTGTGCACCTGACAGCAATATCACACAGAGCCATAAACATACATAACATTTCGAATTAAGAATTGTGAAAACATGGAGTGACTTTCTGAAAAACCAACATTTAATAAAAACCCACTATCAGTCCCTTCTACCAGTGTGCCACTACCACCGACCAGAGGTTCTTACTATCTGCTGTGGGTATGTTCCAGACTCACTGGCATCACACTAACCAGTATACAAACTGACACATGATGCACAATGCAAGAAACAAGCTACCATTTCTCTAACAAAGACTGAGTGTAAAAATAAAGCACAGAATTATGCAGCACATTCTGCAGAGTAGTATTCAATCAGCATGACCTAAATAGCCGACAGACTCTTGTGTGACCTTACACAGCAAAAAGACTGTCACACTGTCTCACTGTCAACCATCTCTGCCGCAACAACATCTGATTCAATGAAGGTACACAAAGTCCTAATACCGTTATTAATGATTATAGACAATAAACGTTCGTCACAAGCACTGAAAAGACGAGGCAACAGATCAACACCCACTGTAGAGTACAGGTACACTTGTCCATATCGCAGGATCGATGAAACTGGGGGAAACAGTGGAGGCAATATCGCTGGCAGCTAGCCGTCTCTACCGGCGTTTCGTTTCTCTAAACAATAATGGTGACGTTTTGAAACCCGGTGCTGGCAAACCAGTGAGGTGAAAATGTTGATAATGAAACCTGCAATACGTTACTTCATCACTTCACTGTTTACACTCCATTGGATGCTTTGAAAGTTAATTATATATCCTAATTTAATTTAACTGAGATGCTAAGATTCCAATTCAGTAGCAAAGTAGCGGCACCTAATGAAACAAGAAGTCATGGACACAGGAATTGTTACACCGGTAGCAAGTGTTAGCAAACTTAGTTACGTGTTTCACTTGCCGGTGTTTTGCTGGAACTACTGTTGAATGGTTTAATGTGAGGTGGTTACTCTCAATAACCACCTCACTGTTAGTATTTCCAGACGCAATCACACCGGCTAACAGATAAGCACATACAGTACGCCGCGCCAAGCTAACAAAACTTAGCAATCAAAGTTAGCTAGCACGGCAAAGGCTATCCGTTGCATATAAAGTGATATGGCGGATGAAATTAACCCACCCCGCCGACAAAGCTAGCCGACCAGCTTTAGCTAGCTACAACAGACGTCTCTCGAATTTGTTAGATGCTGACCTCTCAACAGCTAACTTAGCAGTTTATGCTAACTAGCATTGTGTTCACTTCCAGGACGTTACCATATGTACAGAACGCACGTCCAAAAATGTGGCAAATTATATTTGCTTCGCTACTTGCAACTACACATACAATTTGGCAAACTACTCTCCGCCAGGGTGCATTTATTTCAAATTAAATACCAACTTTCACAACCGGTTCATGCTGCTTGGCAGCTGCCCGCCGTGAGGAAATGTATTTTGGTGGACACTCGTCGGGATATCACGCCAGTCTGTTTTAAAAGTTGCTATTTTCTGAAAATGAACATTGCTTATTGCATTATATCCATGCCAAAGGTTGGAGCGTTTACGTGCAATTTCAAGTGAGTAGAAACTAAGTCATAGTGTGTGAGTTCTTTACATTTGCCTACGAGCTAAGTCACATTACATTGTTGGAGGTTTTAATAGATTTGACGTTCTTCCATGCAAGAGTGGACGCACGTACAGACGCTAGGAAAGAGCTAGCTTTAGTTAGCGGCTAACCGAACAGACAGCTAGCGGCTAGCTAGCCACCTTGCTGTCGAAACGAACAATCACGTTGTGGGGGGGTGTCTTAAAATGTTAAACATTCCTTACCTCCCACTCGGTACATGTTGGCCGCCATTCTCTCGTAACCTTTATCAAAAGCAGTCCCAGGGTATTCCCCGCTTGGGTAGGAAAAGGTCGATTGGGATCTATTTTATTCCTTCATTTATCGTAGACACCCCCACCGTGAAACAAAGCCGGCTCCGGACACAACAAGCCGAGATGTGGCGGGTAAAAAGTTGAAAGTTTCCGTTAGAAATGTTCCGGAGGTTATCCCCAAAATATTCAAGTCTTTGTTTTCGGTCCCTCCGACGACCTTCCTCTCCTCTTCCTCACTCACTCACTCATTCACACACAGCTAGCCTGTCTCTTACTCCACTCTTCCTCCCATCCTCCGCTCCCAGCTTCATCCTCCTCTTCTTCACCTCCGCTCAGTTCAACACACACACTCGCACACAAAAAACACACACTCACTGGCCCCCTTCGTTCGTGCGCAAATCGTCATCTTCGGAGATTGTCGACAATCTCCGGTAATCTCATAATTAACTTTTGTCAATGGTCCTAGATTAAAAAACAGCCTGTTTATTACATGAAATATAAACTAACACACGACTAAAAGTTTAGAACTCCGTTTATCTGATAGTTTTGCTTTTGTGCAAATTTGTCAAAGGTTTACATTTACAGACGTCTACAGATAGTAAAGAAAATAAAGTTGTTGCTAGATCTTGCAAAGCAGGAAGTGTGTGTGCCCGCGCGCGCACACTCACACACGCGCAGTAGAAGCAAAAAAAAAAGAAAAAGCACCTATGAAATTTTCTGAATCTGTTATAAGAGTTATGTAATATACTTTAAATAATAATGTTGTATCACTAATTTCACAAGGACTGAGCTGCATGTGGAGCGAGCAGATGGGCTTTACATGCTCACAGATATATATAGGCTATGACTATGAGTTGTGTTTTAGTGATCATGACATTTTGAAATTATGAAATAATAAACAAATTTGAAGAGAGAGTCAGACCATTCATAACCTTTAAAATTTAGATACATTTTTAAATAAAAATTACGAAACAGTAGGCCTAAGACAAGTTGTGGTAGTAATTACAGTGAGTTAAACTCTTGATTTTTTTTGTCACTCAAAAAGAGTCAAAGTAAAGAAATTAGCCCATCCCATCAGTACAATTTGACTTTATCAGATTTATGCTTTATTATCAAATGTTTACTTTAAAAAGTCATGTCATTTTTTCAATTATTGTAATTAATTTATTTTTTATTTTTTATCTTTTTACAATTTCAAAAGAGTTAAAATGTGTTTGATCAGCCATAAAGACATGGATATATATGGGACTTTATCATCACTTCCTCCTCATGTACCTAATCATCCACTTGGTAGTACAACACCTCACTAACCACCACTACTCCACAGCCAGTGTACTGTGTATGGTCAAAAGGATACGTTTAATAACCTAGCCTTTGCTGGTTTTTAATTCCCTTTTAATTTTTGTCATCTGTATCCATTTATTTGTGTAATTATAGAATATAATAGGGATGCATGGTATCTATCAGGGCTGATCAATTATGTGGTTTCCTGCCTCCTTCTTGGCATCATGAGGTTCTTTAATGTGGACTCTTTCATTTTCAGTGAGCTCTCAACGTTTTACCATTTGAAGTAAATCTTAATCAAGAAAAAATAATGTGCTTTGCTATTTTTTTTTCAGTTTTTTTGTCAAACAGTAATAAATTAACCCTGCTCCTTTTTCCTCACCTAAAGCAAGAAGTTCTTTTGGAATATTTCCTGAGAACACGGACGTTTATTTTGCGAAGCCACTATGTATGTAAGGAGGAGTGTAAACTAACTAACTGGCACTGGGCAGGAGAGTGACAAACTACAGGGCATCCTCAACTTCTTTTCAAAATACATAAATGTGAGATAATTGGTTATCTAATCGACCCTGAATCGGTTATCAGTATCTGAAAATGTCATGCGTGCCTAGTTGCATGTGGAAACCTCTGCTAGTAAAATAAAACTAAAAACTTGTTATAAGAAAAAAAAGATACTCTACATCATTATAATGAAACACTTGAAATAATAATCATTCTTTTGAGATACTAAATCATTGTTTTGAGGAATGCTTTATTATAATAAATCTCATCATTTGACTTTGTATGTCATTATTATCTCCACCAGGGATAATCCTGGAGCGCAGGTTACATTAGACTTTATCGTCGTCCATTATTTTTGACAGGCAGGGTCATAAAAATTCTGTCTTGCTTAAAACGTGTTTACTAAACAGTTGCACAACACTCCATATAGGAGAGTAACTAAGTAGTAATAGTAGTAATTCAACTGTTGTACCTTAATGCAATTTGGAGGTTCTTCTGTCAGGTATTGTCATGGAGTGGATCAGTAAATAAAATGAAATTAATTTCTTTAAATCTAAGAAGAAAAATCTGAAAGTGGACATTCTGTATCTGTTCTTCCATTTTCTTTTAATTAACCTATAAAAAACATTTAATTAGTTTTACTTTACCTGTTATCTTTTGACTTATCAGCAAAGTTTGCAGCAGCTTTCATGAAGTGAAGCTGCTGCACTGTACATGTGGGGGATCAGTGTCTGTGCAACATTCCTGGAGCAGCACTGCCCACTAGTGACACTCGACACACAATACACTTTCCAGTCTTAAGTTATTTATTGGGAGCTTGACAGATACAACATCACAGTATTCCCAGTGTTCTCTTAAATATATAAAACTGTACTAAAGTAATCATTTCCAAGTATACTGATCTACTGTTAAGAGAAATTAATGAGTCAGAAATGCTGAGAATTGATTTCATTGGAACAGCTTTGTCACAGTCTGTCTGATGCAAGCGTAAAAAACAGCTTCAATATTAGCTGAGATGTCGAACCAAGCGCTGCTTTAAAATGTTAAAAATATGCAAAAAACATTATGCAGACATCTTTATAGGCTCAGTGGCGTGCGCCACCGCGAAGCACTTTGGTAAGTTGGATAACGGGATTAACTCAAACGCAAGGAATGTTCGCTGAAACCAAAGTCTTTATCGCCACAGAAGTCACGTTCTGTACCAGCAAACATAGATGACCGCCTCTACAGATCCTCACCACATATCGGACAGAATGACAAAGATTCTGTTATGGAGTTAAGTGTAAAATGTGGAGAGGATTCCTCTACATGTTCTGTATGAAAGTGACGCAGCGGTGGCACGCAGAGGCCCCGGCTGATCCCAGAGCTGTGGCTGCTGTCCACTGACTGACACGCCTCTCTGGCTGTGTAAACACTTCCCCCCTCTGTCGCTGTTAATAACGCGTGTCCTTCCTAGCTGGTGGCGGGTTCTGGAGAGCTGGTGGAGGTAGACGAGGCCGAGGCCAGTCTCTCCCGGCTGTCGCCCGCCCCGCCCCCCATCACCCTCCACTGAAGGATGCAGGTGTCCTTCCCACCCATGGAGAGGAGGTGGGAGTCGCTGTGGGTGAAGCAGACGTTGGTGACGTGGCTGCCGTGGCCCTCGTACTTGTGGCTCGGCGCCTGGAGAGGGAAAGAAAGGAAGAGACTCATTCCTCTCCAAGTTCAACCAGATGATTATTTTTAGAGTGTTTGTGAGTTGTTTGACTTAGCGAACAACCCTGATTCCAAAAGAGTTGGGTTGTTATTAAAACAACACCATGCTTTTCCTGCTTATTCAATCAGAAACGATACTAAGATACTATGTTTAATGTTCAGACTGATAAAATATTATACATGTACACTCATTCTTGAATTTGATTCCTGCAACATGTTCAAAAAAGTTGTGATAGGGGCATCAATGCATTACAAATATCTGGACTGCAGGCAGGCTCTCTTTTCCTTTGAAGCCATGCTGCTGTAACATGCACAATGTGTCTTGGTATTGTCTTACTGAAATAAGCTCCCTGGGAAACAGATCTGCATATGTTGCTCTAAAACCCGTATGTACATTTCAGCATTAATAGTGCCTTCAAAACTGGAAAAAATGAAGTACTCCCCTTGGTGAATTCCCTTAATTTGTCCCAACTTTTAAAAAGTGTGCTGCTGGGATCAAATTCAGAATAAGTATCGTTTTACAAAAATCCATTAAGTTGACATTAGATATATTTTCTTTGCACGGTTTTCAATTTAATATACAACCCTAATTCCGGAAAAGTTGGAACGCTGTGTAAAACATAATAAAAACAGAATCCAATCATTTGCAGATCCTTTAGGACCTAAAAGACTGGATTATTCGCATTGAAGAGGTAAAATGAGGTGGAAAACATAACAAGTTATTGTTTGTTGTATTGCTGTATTTCTATAAACTTGTTAAGTTGTTTGTTGTTTTTCCTTGTTTGTGGAACAAAGTTAAAGTGTGAACAAGTTAAAAAAAAATTGCAGTGATTCAATGATTGTTTTTGTTTTCTTATTTCAATTTCACATAGCCTAATATAAATATTTAAGGATTAGGAGTTTAAATAAAACCATCAAAAGCAATCTGCTTTTGTATAAAGTTAAGTTAGGTTAAATGAAATTATTATTATTATTATTATTTTTATTATTTATCTTACGGTATATCAAAAATAATATTGAGCAAAATTTAATTGAAATATTGTCGATGTGGCCCTCCAGCAGTGCTCGGGTTACTCATGCGGCTCCCGGTAAAAATTAATTGCCCACCCCTGCTTTAGGACCTACATTTTTTTGGTTCTTGTACAAAGACAAGATATCTGATGCATGAACTGAGAAACTTTTGTTTTTTGAAAATATATACAATATGAATTCTGAATTGGATGCATTCTGTTTTTATTTAAGTTCTTTTGGAATCAGGGTTGTAAGTCAAAAAAGGGTTAAAGTCCCAACATTTTGAAAATTGAGATTGTAAGTACAATTTTCAGGTACTAACTGTATCCATCCTACATCACAACACGACTTCCGATAACTTCTGCAACCAACGTGCATGCCAATTGTGTGTGACGCTTAAGTGCCGTATGGTGAAAAGGGGTCTATAATGTATCCATATTTCTCTGCAGAACATCTACCTTTAGGTTTTATACTTTAAAGCGCAGTGTGTAGGATTTAGTGACATCTAGTGTTGACGGGGCAGATTGCGACCAACTGAATACCCCTCCACTTACTCCTCCCTTTCCAAACATGACCTTGAAGTAACTTAAAATGCTAAGGGGGCTCTCTAGAGCAGAGGTTCTCAACTGGTCTGGCTTTGGGGACCCACCATCATCCCGTCATGACAAGACGAGACCCAAAACGAGGAAAATGTTCAACTTCTAAAATGTTGAACAAAAAGACACAACATTGCCAAAAAATGACACAAAATTACCAAAGAAGACACAACGTTTTCCAAAAAAAGGCACACGATTTCCAAAAAAGACACAAAATGATCAGAAAAAGATGTTAAATGACAGAAAAAGGCACAAAAACCCTAAAAAAAAGGACACAAAATTACCCAAAAGACATGAAAACAAACAGAGTGAATAGACGGCATTCTAAAATGTTGAACAAAAAGACACAACATTACCAAAAAATGACACAAAATTTACCACAAAAAAAAGACACAAAATTACCAAAGAAGACACGTTTTCCAAAAAAAGGCACAAGATTTCCAAAAAAGACACAAAATGATCAGAAAAAGATGTTAAATGACAGAAAAAGGCACAAAAACCCTAAAAAAAGACACGAAAGTACCCAAAAAGACATGAAAACAAACAGTGAATAGATGTCATAAAAAAACCCCTTCAAAATAAAACCACAGGATTTTTTTTGCCCAGGTAAAGGCCCACGACCCACTGAAAACGGGTCCGCGACCCACTTTTGGGTCCCGGACCCACCAGTTGAGAATCACTGCTCTAGAGCCAGTATTTGGTTTGTGTTCCATGGAAGAGGACCTCCTTCCTATGTAGACAAAAAGGGGTCGTTCTAATCTAACAAAAACACAACAGTTCTTGCTTCCTCCTAAATATTTCACACCGCGACCTCAAACAGGAAGTCTGACGTAGGAGCAGTACCTTGGGTTTAGGACAGGGGTACTGGAAGAGGTGGACCTTACAGAAGTCATCAGCCACAGCCACCACCCTCTCACTGTGAGAGCGGCACAGAGCGTTGATGTCTGTGCCGTCGGAGCCCTCCAGCCACACACCTGGAACACCACAGCAACACAGACGTGATAAATAACATTATTTAGGTGATGCAACACATGCAAGTAGAGCAGAAGAGAGTCTCACCCATGACATGGAAGCCCAGCACACAGGTGTAGGACGCCCATTCTCTGTCTTTGCTCTCAAAGCGATTCCTCAGCAGTTTACACCCTGCTGCTATGTCCCCTACATAGAATACATTCATCATGGTTAGATCAGGATTTTCACGCTGTCTGAAGATTTACGTACAAGATGATACTTACAGTAAAGGATCTCATAGTCGCCTGAATTGGACATGATGTACTTTCCGTCTTTGGACCAATCCAGATGAGTTATGAAGCTTGAGTGACCCTGATTGGACAGAGAAGCAGATCACTGTTAGAGGATAAGGATGGGGTTATTCAAACATTTTTTTACTATCGAAAGGAAATCCTATCTGCAGTCCTGAACCAACAATGTGCTGGTCCGTCTGTCAGTACTTTTTGACTTCCAGAAAGAAGTGGTGGCGGGGTTTGTTGTTGGAATAAATTAATAAAAGATATCTTTTGTTGGAAGATGAGATGGAAAACAGTGATAAACAATCAAATAAGATAAGAGTAACACAATGGTAGTAATGGTAGAATACAAAGTTGATGATGAAAGGAGTAAAATAACAAAATTAAATGTAAATGAGACAAGAATCAGGAGAATCATGTTATGTTATAAACCATCCCATGAACTCACAAAAAGAAACTGAAAAATGATTGGACAGTTTTATTAACGGATGTCTTCCAGACATTTAAAAGTGGGAATTTCAAAATAAAAGCATCATTTAAAGATGCTATTTATTGTAATTTTCACTATGTATTGATGGTATTGAATCATTTATCTATAACCGTGTTTTCCATTGATGCAAACTTTTGAAAAGTTGCATGAAAGAAAATGTGAATTGGGGAAGTTTCCATAAACTGGTTTAGAGCAAATAAATAAAGCTGCATAAACGTACTTTCATCAAAAAGATGGCAGTGTAATGTGTTGTTGTTGCGTAATCTGTCAGTAAACTGAAAATGTATAGATTGCGGGAGAGAAAATGTAGAAAAGACTGCAGAAGTTAGATTCAATTGGGCAACTTATAATTGTTCTTTCATGTTAGCTTGTCTTTACCGGCAGAGCAGGAACAGCTGATCAGTCACGTGAGTTAAATGTTCACGAGTCAGAACTTATTTGGAAAAAAGCATTAACGAAAATATTTTTGAAAAATACAAAAAACCACCTCAAGCGATTGTAAAAAACTTGATGCACATTTTCGGAAGTTCTATTAAATTTTGGTGTTTCCATCAAGCTTTTCTTATGCAAATCTTCAAAATGAGCAAAGGAATTAGTTTAGTGAAACACGAGCGCTGGCATCTGAAAATCCTGCTACTTGGCTTACCTGTTAGCACAGGGGTGTCAAACTGATCCAGTAAAGGGCCGAGTGGCTGCAGGTTTTTGTTCCAACCAAGAAGAAACACACCTGAATCCAATCATTCTAATCACCACAGCTGTCTGCAATCAGTTGATTAATCATCAGTATCACCTGTGTTCCTGCTTGGTTGGAACAAAAACCTGCAGCCACAGCGACCCTTTACTGGATCAGTTTGACACCCCTGTGTTAGCAGATAAAATCACTGTTCATTTATTGACAATAAGATAATTCTGATAATCCAGACTTATATTAAATCTGGTAACGTTCTTTACTTTGCTAACAAAACATTAGCAGTTAGCATTCGCAGTGGTAGCCACAGGCGCCGAACAGGCAAAGAACAAAAACCCCTTTGAGAAAGACAGACTGGATCAGGAGGAAATCCAAGGAAGAAACAGCAACATCAAGGATTCGATATTGAACTCACATTACATTTCCCGAAGCGGGTGTAGCGGCGGCCGCTCTCTGTCACATTGTAGATGTAGATGAAGTTGTCATGGGACCCAACAGCTAAAAAGCTGCCATCTGAAAACAAATGAGGCCATTGATGCAGTCAAAGGGGATTTCCACCATATCTGGCCTGCTGTTAAATCTTGGATTGTGAGAACTATAGTTAAATAACAGAGCATCTGACCTGGTGAGTATCTCATGACAGACAGCTGCTCGTTCCCATCAGTGGACTCAGACACCACCTCTCTGGTCAGCAGGTCAAGGACCATCCACCTGTTAGTGTGACAGGGGGAATGGAGAGGTTTAACAGTAATGTGTTGTCAATGACTTCTATGTAATGGCATTGATTTTATACTGTCCTCCATTTATTGGAGTTATGAATGAATATATACGACATTCAGAGTCCGGGCTGGGATTGCTTCCACACGGCTAACCTGAAATAGCAGTGGCTAACAGCGCAGCTAAGCTAACGGTATAAACAGTGGTACACCGGCAACACTGCTGACAGAGCAGTGGTGGAAGAAGCAGTTAGATATTCTACTTAACTAAAAGGTAACATTTCCACAGTGAAGAAATACTCTAGTACAAGTGAAATTCTCACATTTAAAATTTTATTTCAGTAAAAGCAGCAAAGAATCGCCATCAAAGCGTATTTAAAGTGCCAAAAGTAATAATACTCATTATGGAGAATGGCACATTTTAGAATAATATATGTAATTCTTTTGAATTACTTGAGTAAATGTACTTAGTTACATTCCACCACTGTGTCAGAGCTCATAGTGTTAGGGCACAGTCGCACATAAAAATGACCTAACCTATGTTATTTGTGTGACAAACCACCCGGGTAATAAGACAGGAAGTGGACCATATCATCAGAAACAGAACAACTTTGCTTGAGTTTGTACAAGCCTTTGGTTTTACTGAGTACTGAGTTAAAAAATGACATTATTACAAATGTGTCAAGCGGTTTTCAAACAGAGAAATCTGTCATTTTAACGAAGAACAACTGTGTGTTATCTCTTTTGAACATGTGTCAGTGTTGTGGTGGTCTGCCAGAGGTTTTCCTGAGTGTACTTTTGATGCAGTAACAGGTCACATTTTTATCATACAGTTTTTAGATCATTTTTTAATATGTATTTTAACTGGATGAAGGATTTAAGTAATCAGATCAAAGAAGTACAAGTTAACTAGGATCAGCCCGCATTGTAATAGTGCTGTGTTACCTTCCTGTGCTGAGGCCGACTGAAACCACCGAGTCGTTGGGGCAGAAATCAGCACACAAGCCGTACTCCTGTCAGACACATGAGGACACGGAGTGTCAGTATGCTTTATTCAAATAGAAGTACTGTAATCGGTTAAAAATCAATTCAAAACACAAGGGAAATCATTTAGTCCAGGATCAGTGTGTCCTACCTCCAGGGTGATGGTCCAGTCCAGCTTGTGTTCCTCTGTTTTCCACAAACACACCTGTCTGTCATGGCCACAGGTGAGAAAGATGTTCTGAGAGGGGTGTGTAGCCAGCCCCCACATCTCATCTACATGACCCTGAGACACACACACACACACACAATCAGTGAGTGTGAATGCTTCAAAAAGGAATCCAGATAAAACAATATGTCCCTGGCCCCACTGAAGCCTCTCCAGGATCTAGTTTTCTGCTAACAATTGATATTAACAATATTTAAGATGGTTTTCTCCAAACTCTCTCTAATTTGTAATGATTGCAGAGGTCGACTGTGTATCAGTTATGTTGTGTTTTCTCAGAGTTTAGGAGTCATTTCATACTTGAAGCTTCAATTTTTTTTTCCAAATTGATCAAAAAAACAAAAAATCCCAACAAAAAATAAAGAATGCTGATCACATTATTTGCCTTATTTTTTATTATGTCTCCCATCTGTGCTGTATATTAAAGATTTGTGCTCCAACACTCAGTGTAGTGATCACTGTAGCTTCCCCCAGCAGGGCTTTAATTTGAGCCGTGTTGTCTGTCTGGAAGTTTCCCACAGAAAAACACTCGAATGAAGCCAGATTCCAGTGGCCAGCAGAGACATTGCTAACATACATTCTGATGCCAGCTGTTGACTGGAATCTGTCGGATCTAAATAGACTGAATAAATGTGGATACAAGATACTTAACACATTAGGGGACCTTGGGAACAAAATGAGCCTCTGACCCCCCTCGTTCCTCCCGATCTCTGCATGGAGTATGTGTCCAGTCACGCTCAAGTGCCCACCATGTACAGTGTACATAGTAAACAGCACATTAGAGCCCACAGTGTTATTCTGCCCCAGCTGTGTTTCATTAAATACATTTGGAAAACATCTGGATATTAAAACCTCAAACAATAAAGATTTTAAAACTAGATTTTAACAAACAGGGCCTGGAAATAAGGTGAAAAATCTGAACTTAAAGCTACAATCTTCAAGATTTCCATGAAATCTAAATATTTTTTTGATACTATTCATGGTCAGGATTCGTCACTTAAACTTGTCATTAACTCTCTATGGCAGTTTTTAACAATAGTGGCGGGGTCCGCCATTCCAGCACTGGATATAAATTCCTTTGCATGCGTGAGGCATTAATCCAGTATTACTGTTTGTGATCTTATCTCACTGACAGACACACTGTTTGTTGTTCCCCCTCCTTACACCATGTGAAAGCCATCCGTTAAGGCTGAAGAAAACAAAACATTCAAAACATGCTGCTGCTTCACATTAAAAGCATGCAACCGGCAAAACACAGGTTGTCTTTTATTGTGAAGTGCATTTGTTGTTACCTCACTATTCCCTTAACACTGGGACAAAAGCTTCCAATCCAATATTATCTTGGAGTCTCAAGTACAATAATTGTTGTGTGGTATTTGTATAGACCAGGGGTGTCAAACTGATCCAGTAAAGGGCCGAGTGGCTGCAGGTTTTTGTTCCAACCAAGCAGGAGCACAGGTGATACTGATGATTAATCAACTGAGGGAAGACAGTTCAGCTGATTGAATGATTGGATTCAGGTGTGCTTCTGCCACTCTGCCCTTTCCTGGATCAGTTTGAAACCCCTGTTCTAGACGGCAAAAAAAACTAATTATAGTATGTCCAAAATTGGTCATAGTGTAGTTCACCCAAAAATTTTTTAAAATGTTGTTGGACCTGGGTAATAGTATAGTATATCCAAAAATATGAAACAAGAAACACTATATTATAGTGTGTCCAAAACTGGAAAAAAATGGCATACTCTATTATATCTGAAAATGTCAAATGAAAAACAACTTATTATAGGAAGTCCAAATATTGATTTTTGTCAAAAAATTATCATTCTAAAATGCTTACAAATGCTAAAATTGGCCCTTTTATACTCACACAACATAATACAGCATAATATGTCCAAACATAGCAGGAGCACAGGTGATACTGATAATTAATCAACTGAGTGCAGACAGCTGTGGTGAATAGAATGATTGGATTCAGGTGTGTTTCTGCTTGGTTGGAACAAAAACCTGCAGCCACTCGGCCCTTTACTGGATCAGTTTGACACCCCTGATAGACATTGTGTTTGTCTATACTTGGAACTGAGATGCAGATCAGATCAAATTTTATGGGAAATTAATGCAGAAAACTAGGTCATTTCAAAGGGTTCACATCCTTTTTCTTGCCACTGTACTTTATTAACATACCTGCACTGTGGCCACAAATCCGTCTGAGAAGGTTCCTCTGAGGATGGCATTCCGGGTCGTACCAACCAACAGCTCCTCCCCATCCACATCCGCAATGGTACGGACCGCTCCATAATTTTCTGGAATCTGGAGTGAAGTGATCACATGAATCAACAAGGCTTTGCTCTTTCTTTGAACGTGTTTTCACACAGTGCCCTCCACCGAATGCATCACACAAACATACAGCTGTGGTTCACCTCACACTCTCTCTCGGGTGCCAGGTCGGCGCTCCAGCGGATGATTTTACGGTCTTTGCCTCCTCCGCTGAGCAGAGCGCCGCCCTGCAGGGTGCACAGGGTGAACACGCTGCCTTCATGGGCTCTGGTCTGTCGCATGATCTGGAAGGTCTCTGTGGGGAATTTAACCGGTTTATCAGTGTGGATGGAGACAGAAGACGATCATCAATCATGACGTAACATTTATCGTGACTTTTCATTTTCTATCGTAGATATTGAGGCGGCACTGACCTTTGGCTCCTTTACCGAGTGTTTTGACGTCTGCAGCCGACTTCCCCCACGTCAGGATGTTTCCCTCAGAGTCTCCCGTCAAAACATCCCCAGTCAGACTGAACACAAAGCACTGGATGAACTTGGGCTTCTTGTATTTCTGAAAGAAAACGGTTTTAGAACGACAATTTGATACATTGTGAGTACTGATACACTGAAGCAGATATTTGCAAAAAAAATAGTTATTCTGTAGAAACAATGGGCCTCATGGAAGAACATTTTCACATGCTTATCTTAACTTTCTTTTGCTATACAAGTAATAATTTCTACAGGATTTTCAAACTCTAAATCCCTTCAAAGTAATGACAATCCATTGGGGAAAACCTGCACGAGTTCTACAACATGTCTAGATCACTCAAAAGTGCTTGTGCCGAAGAGAAAAATCCAAATTTGAAGAAGTCGGGGGAATTCAAAGTTCTCGTAAGTCATTTGTACAAACCACTTGAGGTCCGATATCTTCCTTTCAATTTTCAGTTCTTTGTTTTGCTTCTTACTTCCCTTTTTGGCCTCAAACTGAGGAAGCTGCAAACTTTATTTTGTACTACTTACTCATACTCAGATAACAGTAAGGATGAAGTGAGTGTGTCTTACTCCAAAGATGCCTTGTTTCTTGGTGAACTGTCCTGCGTTGAGCGTCCAGAAGTAGACGTGGGATTTGCCGCAAGTGATGATGTTGTTGCCGTCGCTGGGGTTGAACTCCACAGCAAACACAGCCTCGTTGGTACTCTAGAAACAGGACACACATATGATGTGACATGTTAACAAACTGTTGCCTGTTCACACATCCAGCCGATACGGAGCAACATTAGCATTCACTTGAAGTTGGGTTTGTGTACAGTGAGCTTATCTGAGCTCATTCACTGAGAACAGCTGCCTGCTGCAGCTGGACACAAGGCTGATAAGACACTGAAGCAAAAACGGTAAAACTGTGGTTCATAAAACCAAAACAGTGAGATTAAAGAGGCTGAAGGCTCTGTAGACCTGGTGTCAGGGGCAGAGTTCAGTGATAACTGTCTCTTTGATCACCATTACAACTGACTCCTTTCATATCATTTCATTACTTCACAATCATTTGTGTCATTGTTCATTCAAAATATTAATGAATAGATGAAGATCAAGATGGATGTTATGAATAAGTAGGGCTCTGTTTATTATTTACTTATTCCTTATCAGTTTTTCTTAATTCTTTACTTAAACGGCAACCAGCTTATTTGTATTTTTTTCTTGATCTATCTCAAGTTTTAATTTCTAGAATTGGTTGATATAATGTAATAATGCTAAATATTAATTTGTTTCGGTAAATATGAATTTTGAATTAAACGCATTTTGATTTACATTTTACACAGCGTCCCAACTTTTTTGTAATCAAGGTGGTACAGTACATCACTACGTCATCAAAGTCTATAATAATTGTTTTGATTGAGAGACCCCTAGTGGCAGATGCTTCACACTGTTCGTTTAGTTGCACTTATCAAAAATAAGCTGTTTCCATTTAAGTCAAAGCAAATGTTGAAGCAAAATTTTTTTAAATGTTGCATTAAAGAAAATGTGTATTAGGGACGTTTCCATTAAGTGGTTTAGAGCGAGCGGGAGAAGCTGCATAAACGTACTTCGGTCAGAAGATGGCAGTGTAATGTGTTGCTGTAGGCTGAGAGGTTGCGTGAAAGAATCAACAACAAAAAAAAGAGGTCGCTTATCGGACGACTTTGGCTACCCACGAGAGAAAATGGAGAGAAGACGCCGACAGTGGAAACCGCTTCTTCTTCTTTTGGGTTTTCTGGCAGAGTATAAAAAAGCTGACCGGTCATGTCAGTTAAATGTTTGCTATGTCGGAACTAATTAAGAAAAAGCGCTTACATCTCGCGTTTAGCGCATTTACAATTTTTCGTAAAAGACTTCGTAAAAACTGAAAGCTTTAAACTTTTCCCATGCGAATCTTCCAAATGTGGATATAAATTTGTTGATGGAACCATATACAAAAAAAAGGTTGCACAAAGAGTCCACAAAGAATTATTGCATTGTAGCTTCCCTTGGATTTATGGAGCTTTTGAGCCTCTTTTACCCCCTTGTTTTGTTTTTACAGCCTGTGAACACATACTCAGGCCTCTCTCAGGCTCTGAACCCACTGTGCACTATCTGCTCAGCACCATGACAGCCAAAGTTAGTCTTTACTTTTCTTAAGATGTTTTTTGCCACCAGGCACGGACACACATTTCCCCACGGGTCTTTTGGTGATCACACATACAGTAAGTACAGAAAGTACAGAAGCCTCATTCCTTCACAAAAAGCTCTATTCATGGCTGTGCTGTAAAGGGGCATATGGACTCTTCCACCGCTGTGGAGAGGGGAGGGGGGTATAATTATGTTGTTCCTGTTGGATGCACTCGTATGTTTATACAGTATGGGTCAGCACTGAGCTGAACCCTGTGCACTGGATGCTCCCATCCACTAAACATAAGATCTGTCACAAACCCATTAAAATGTGGACTTGAGTTGATATTTAAGTTCAAACTCCCACCTATGCATTCCCACTGCTGCATTACAGAACACACGCTCACATACGTACAGCTGGACAAATTCACAGTATAAAATATTTACACTGTTGCCATGACAGCCGCGCTGAAATTGCTCTCAGGGAAGTTGAGGCGTTTTGGGATAAAAGCCCATAAAAGCATAGCAGAGACACCGCCGCCATCTTTTTCCCTCCTTAATCTCTCCACACAGACCTCCTTTATAAAAAGCATCTACACATTGAGCATGCAGCCGCGCTGGGCATCTGTCACTGCGTTCACATTAAACAGCCTGGCTCATTCTCATGCTTCAGTTGAAGGATTTCATTGTTTCTGTAGGGATTATGAAAAAGGCTGTGCTGACTGATAATTTCATAAATGTCAGATGATGTAAAACATTCTCAAATTGTAAAAGCGTATCACCCTGAAGCAGTCAGAGCTGGAAATTAAAAACAAACCTTTTGGGAAGTGAGATGGTTTGTTGCTCAGAGTCAGACAAGGCGTACAACACCATGTTAATGTCTGTTTGTGCAGAGATATAGTCGGTTCACAACATGCTAAGCCTGGCTTTCGTCAGAGACTGACTAGCTCTGCTGTTTCAACTTCTGTACCACTCCATGTATGAAGAGAACTGGAGGTGCTGTTCATCCCTATGGTGGTTGCAAAGTGGTGGATGAATCCAAAACAGTGTGACATCTGTGCAAAAAAATTCCAGTTGAGTGCTCTGCTATCTTGAATGTAATAAAATTATTTAGTCTAACAGTTCTAATAGATTTTTTAAAATGTTATTGTACCGAATGGATCAAAACTAGAGAGTAAAATTAGTAATTTTGTTGGGGTCGTGACGTCTGAAAAAAATCTCTTTCCCATTGTCAGTCAATGGGAAAAATTATTTTTAGGCCTAATTGTTTGGCCCATATGTCAAATGGCCCAAAAAACAGCTTGGTCTTTGTTGGCTGGCTCATGTTTCTGATCAAGAATAAAGACAAACAGGGACAGAGTCCTTTTTGTTTAGACGTAAGTCCTGTATGTCGCCGTGTTTCTCAGCTAAGCTGCCTATAGAGACTGGCCTCTGGTGGTGGCTGCTGTGCATTACACATCAAAAATCAGTATGACTGTAGCACACCTGGTTGAGCAAATACCCCAGGGCCACAGTCCTCGTACACGGGCCGGGGTTCGAATCCGACTCGGAGCCCTTTCCCGCATGTCTTTCCCTTCAAACTCCCCCTTACACTCTATATCTCTCACTATCAATAAAGCTATAAAATGGCCATATAATGTCTTAAAAAATAAAAATAAAAAAATCAGCATGACAACCAGATTACATAGAGTGAAATAGCTGCATATTTGTTTCTGACAATCATACTGTCTGGATTTTAAAATACCCTGGTCTACCGTAATGGCGCCAATGCCTTGTCGACGTCCTTTTTTTGGGTTATTGTTAATTATAGATGGGACTATAATTTACAATATTAACAAGGCTTTGAAGTAATGATTGAGAGCACAAATGTATTATGAGAATGTTTACTTAGGTAATTAATCAAGGTGGAAGTAGGCTTATTTTACGATTGACTTACACAGACTTCTTTTGCAACCAGTGGGGTCGCCCCCTGGTGGCCATTCGAAAAAATGCAGGTTTTGGCATTTGCTTCACTGTTCAAGCCCGAAAGTGCCGCTTGGTTGAGGAATATTAACAGCGCTTCCGCTTTAAATAAATCTGGTGATAATAATGAATAGCCTAATCATTGTAAAGGCCTGACATTACGGTATAACTTAGCCTTTTAGGTTCACTTGCACCTGACTGTTGTTTACCTTGACCTCTGCATGCTTGGTCCCCTTGTTGCAGTCCCACACTGACAGCATGTGTTCGTTAGAGTCGTCGATCACACACAGGGATGCTCCAGCGTCCTGAAAACAACAACCGCAACAAATAAACCAAAAAATGTAATTCACTCATTCCAACAAAGTCATGTCATACTCACCACTGAGCCGCTGTCCTAGATTCACTCTCATTTACACTTCATACTTAATTATAATACTTCACTGTTGCACTCATAGTTTAAGGGGTGTAAAAGTGTACATCCAACTGAACTGATCAAGACTGGTACTGGCCTGTTTTAAATAAAGGCCTTGGTCTTGCTGCGGGTGAGGTGAATCATTTTTAATGTTATATTGGAGTCAACTCACAGCAAAGGAAAATGCGACAGATCCCACTCCCCTCTGGAAGGTTCCCAGGCCGATCTGCTGCAGCGTGACCAGGGTGGTGGAGTCCCAAATGTGAACACAAGGCTGCAGGGGCTAACAGACACACACACACACACACACACACACACACACACACACAGACACACACACAATCATCTTTTCGATACTTTCTCACATTGGTAATATGCACTCGAATAATTTAATGGAGCAAAACTGTGTATATGACTGATTACAGTTGTTACTTGGGTAACCAATGAGATGACTGTCAATGGATCTTGTGTAGTAAAGCTTTGTACCTTGCCATCTTTATCCACCCCCGCTGTCTGTCCAGACGCCACCCGCACCTTATCAGGATGGACAGTAAGACTGCAGAAAGGACAAATATGATTTAGCCAAATAACAAATCTTTACAGCTCAGCTTACTAACTAACTATTTAGCTTCATGCTCTCATGTCTCTAATGGTATCTGTCTGAATATTTGGTTTAGGATTGGTGTTGCAAGTTCTTGATTGATGGGCATTTGAAAGTCATTGTAATACAGAGAAAACTAACTACCTGACTACATCAGAGAAAAATAGTGGAAACATATTAAGAGAAAAGTTTAGAAGAGGCTGATGCAGCTGGACAAGTTGTTTGCCAAAATACCCTCAAAGCTGAAAGTCAAATCTTATATTCATTGATTTATTTTAAATGCAATGTGCTGGAATACACCGACAAAGTGTATCACATTACCTTAATAATTGTTGGGACATTTGAGCCTTTTAGTGCCACTTTTAAAGCAAGTTCCCCATTTTTTCAGGGGTATAAATAAAACCCTGATCCCAGAAAAAGTTGGTACACAGTGTAAAACACATATTAAATATAGAATGCATCAAATCCAGAATGAATGCCTGTTAATTTCCCCGTTTAGACATTACCCATCCTGTCTTTGTACTGTACTCAATTGAATATGCATCCAGTCTGCATTCAGCCTCTTTGGAATTAGAGGTTGTGTTTTGCTTTCATAAGTCAATGGGGGCAAAGTAATACATCTTATTCTAAACAACCTCCCATTGCTTTATTTTTCTATACATCAAAGAAAACACACATCTATTCCAGTTCCCACATATTCAAGCCAAAACCATAGACCTGGCGAGTTGTCCGAGCCAGAAACTGGATCCAGTTTCCCTATGCTTCTGGGCACAAAAAGTATTTTATGTGCACTAGTAAATTTGGCAACCCTGTCATTCATTTGTCCAAAACATTCATACTGCACGGATATGAAAATAAATAGGCCTATATAATAGACTGTAGCTTAGAAACTATATAATTGGGTTCATCTCACTGAACACATGTGTCTTGACTGTCAGCTAACATCCAAAAATAACTCCCATTATTTGGTCAGGTTGATTATACTCATGGCTTCATGTTGACAGCCCGGCAGTTTGGAACCGGGTGTCATTTGTTGTGAAAACAGATGAATTTCCATATTCTCCTCTGAAGGCTGTGTAAATTGTATTTACACGAGGCCAGACATCAAGCAGTAGGAAAGTCCCGAGCCTCCTGAGACCTGATATGAACCTGTTTCCTTTTTTGTCTTAGCCGTCAAAAGAGACAGATCAGATCGCATGTTTTCTTTGAGCTTAATCTTACTTTGTATACTTTTGTTCTTAAAGTGGTTTAGAGACATGTGGTAACATGTCAGGCTACTGATCGCCTTACATCTCTGGCACACACAGTAAATCCTGCAGCGGGCTCTGGGTTCAGTTCAGTTCAGTATTTGGTGAAGCAGAAAATAACTCTTTATTTGCCCTAAGTGTGTTGGTTTCCAGTTGATACCAGGGTTGAATAGGTGACACGTTTGAGTGGGTTGTAATGACTTCAATATGTTTGAACAGATTTTAGAGGGTAATAAAAAATGCAACCGTTTGAACCCAAGACTATTATTTTATTTTGATTTTTAAAACCTGTATTTACAGGCTTATGGCATAATCACTACACGTCTGAGATAGGCATGCCGTTAGATTTGGGTTCGTGTCTGAAACCAGAATTTTATGCAAACTGGCTTAACCAGCATTTGTACTTGTGACACATTCTCAAAAAAATCGAACTAAATATAAAAAAAGTAGCCAACTTCAGCAACCTGTACTGATGGCGTCACAGCACTAAATCTAACTTGTATTGCTTTAGCAATAAGCCATATGACAGCGTGGTTAACACAGTAATTTGTGTGTTTAGAAGCTGACTCACAGAGCCACCGAAGTCTGACAATTTACTGCCAAACCGAGTTTGAAGGGGATCAAACTTCAGTAGAGTCGGGAGGGGGCAAGATGCACATGTATTGTTTGTTTACTTGTGAGTTCGTGGGTTGTTAGGGGTGAAAACTAATACTATGCTAAACATTTTGGACAAAAAAGTTAGTGAGTTTACTCGCTTCTTCTTATTCTGTTTATTGGTGGCTGGCGAACCAGCTTAGAGGAGCATTACCACTAACAAGTCGTCTGGAGTGTTCAGTCTCATTATGTTCCGCTCGGAGGCTGCTGCTAAGTCAAGTGTGACACCTAGTGGTAACGTTGGAAATACCAGTTAAGTTCGTTGACTTAATATCAAACCTGTTTTAACATTTTTGCACCAGTATTGACAAGCTTTATGAACAGAGGTGAGACGAGGCAATGTGTAAGCACTGCAGGAAAACAATCATTTCTTAGAGGGGCATTACCGACATCAAGTGGAACGAAGTCCCAACATTCTTAAAGGCTCTCTCAGGCGCATTATGATCCACTCAGGAGCAGCAGTTTACAGCAGCCCAATCGTACATGCCATTCAATGTTATTTTCATTAGTTAGAAATACTCTGTACTATACAGCAGTGATTCTCAACTGGTGGGTCGGGACCCAAAAGTGGGTCGCGAAACCGTTTTCAGTGGGTCGTGGGCCTTTGCCTGGGCAAAAAAAATCCTGTGGTTTTATTTTGAAGGGGATTTTTTTCATGCCGTCTATTCACTCTGTTTGTTTTCATCTGCTAACTGAAGTTTGGGTCTTTTTTGAAACGACTTCTCACTAGTTGGACTTTTTTGTTTAATGTTTGTGCATGAAAGCTGTTGAGTCTGTTCAAACAACGGATGTGTTATCTAAGATGCACCTTTTGTTTTTTAATTAAAATGCAGCTATTTTAGTGTAATAGGGAACATTTTCCTCTTAATCTGCTCCATCTTTCCATTAAATTCCTCGTTTTGGGTCTCGTCTTGTCATGACGGGGTGATGGTGGGTCCCAAAGCCAGACCAGTTGAGAACCGCTGCTATACAGGATACGTTCTTACGTGGTGTTCATTAAATACATCTAAAATCTTTGTCTAAAACAAAGACCTAGTTTTCATGGACAGCGACCAGCTCGTTAATTCTAACTCTTCAATTTGATCTTTTTCTATACATGAGATACATAAATAGTTTCCACTGACCAGCGGACACAATCTGTGTGTTTGCGATAGTGCCGTTGTGTGCGGTTGTTGATGTGGTAGAGCACAACCACACAGGCAATGAAGTACACGGCCTCTCCTGTTGGAAGAAAGTACAGGTTTGCCCGGCAGTCCCGTCCTCGGTAACCATAGCTGGCATGACTGCGTCAAGGTGTCATTCGTGTTAATCATTGGTCCATTTCATTCATTCAAGGAACACTTCACCCAGTAATCTTATCGGCTAATTTGCATGTGTTTATATATCTTTTTTTCCATGATATTGAATGAAAAATTTCACTTTTTTTATATTTGTGAAGTGTCCCTTCAAACTTACGGCACCCACAGCTTGACAGCTAACAGTAAATAATTTGCTGATGCTCCTCTCACGGACACTACATTAATAAAGAGATACTTTCCAATGCAGACAGTGGCTTGAATCCAGGAAATGAGCACACAGTGAAATCAGCACTGTCTGAATGTAACATAACCTTCATAAATATGAAGAGGCTAAACACTGCTGTGGCAGGCTGGAAGGATACACCCAGTCTAGCTCCAGTCTCTCAGAAGGCGGCTCCATCTTCAGGTCTTCATAGTTCTGGATGTTAGAGGGGATGTACATGGTTATGGGCCGGCCTCGGATGAACATTTTGATTGACTGTTCTGGAAGACAAACACAGCAGAAGACCATCAATGTAGGAGTGTTTGATTTTTTTTTAATTCGATCCTGGATGCTACTCCTACTTCCTCTTATTACCATTGATCATGTTGTAAATGATCAAATGGTGGCCTTTATCAAAACTGCATAAAAAAAGATTTCCTAAACACGCTCTGTCTCTATGCAGATAAACCGTCTACTTGAAGAGCAAAAGAGGCGGAAGACTTGGCGGAAATGCAATTTTGGAACCCATCAGCTATCTGATGGCGTTTTATAATTCTGTTATCTTTTGTTTCATTTATCTGTGTTCTCTGTCCGTCCCCGTTCTCTATAAACTGGTTACTTGTGAGACAATCATGATGTAGATATTGTCTCTCAACTCCAACTCCATTCAGCGTCCCAAGTTCCTAATCAGACTGTAAACAAAGGTCGGCTAATGGAAGAGGAAGTCACGTCTCAGAGATCCGCTGGTTGCAGCATTAACAAGCCCATTAACATTCCAACTTGCCCAGATAATCGTCTTCAGACCAATAGCTGATGGGCTCAGAGACTGTAAAGACATAAAAGTGACATGATAGCAGGTGTACCTTGGCTGTAGGTTCCTCTTCTGGATCCAGGAGATCCTGTGTGAGAATGAAAGCATTAGTTTAGGATCTGCTTAGATTTAAGTCACAGCTGACCTACCTTTGACTTTACGGTCCCAGAGGATCTATTCCCAGTTTTTTTACAGGTCGGATCTATGAGCTTTGAATTTCAAGCTGCTCTTATATTTTTCCTTTTCCATTACTTTCTGGGACTTCTAACCTGGCTCTGTTCCCTTGGCAACTCTTGTGCTATTTTATGAGGGTGGGGGGGGGTGAAGGCGAGTAGCAAGGTAAACTGAAATGTGACTGCTCAGACTCAGGGTCTTTAAATATCTGTCTGTCTGACCATAAAGTAGTGCGAACTGGTAAAAAGCCAGAGACACCTTGACAAGAGACTTACCGAGAGGAACAACAACAGTCAGTGAGGAAACAGGAAGCAATAAATCAAAGCTGACTAAGAGAAGAAGAAAACCTTTCCTGTTTCACTGTTTCAATGCTAGCTGC
>CAFUXE010000143.1:187842-199681 GCA_903364295.1 Serranus cabrilla | reverse complement strand
ATGTGCCTCATAATGCTTTTCTTGCATATTCAGCCATTTAAAACAATAGATGTACTGTAAAATGTGTGTTTTAGACGCCTTCAGCACTTGATATTCTGAGTCAGAAACAAAAAATGTCGGCACCCAGGAGAGAACATGACTATAGGGAACAAGTCTAAACATTTACACTAGTTACACAAGAATTACATATTATTCTTTTGTGAAAAAGTCTATTTTTATTTTAGTCTAAAACAGCTTACAAATGTGGTAGTCAGTGTCAGCTTTGAGAGAGTTATTTAGAGCTATGGACATTTTTTGGTCGGTACCAAAACTACTGTTCCTCAGGGGAATTTTGCCTCTAAATGTCCTGCCAGTCTACACTGTCAGGAATCTAAAAAAACTAAACTCAGGCCAAACTCGACTATTACTCAGTCAAACAATCGTCATGAAGACGTCCAGACAGAAAGAGAGCAGGGGAAGACTTGAAGAATGTTTTTTTGGCAGCCTCCCCTGCAGGGCTGGCCATCCATCATCCCGTCAGGCGAGCTGGAGTGGTGCGGCCGCTCGGCTAACCGCAGTGGATGTGAATCCAGGCAGCGCCCACGGCCCACACTGTCCCTGCAGTGTTTTGCTTCACAAGAACTCACATTAAAAAGTGGTGCGCAGCCTCAAATAGGGAGGGGGGAAAGTTAGGTGTTCACAGGGCCTGCTAAGCTAGCCGCTAAATGACCTGCTAGCTTTCAGCTGGTTGTCAAGCTAACGTTATATGTTGACAGTTTTCCTGCCCGGAAAAGTACAGGCTCCCCACACCTTCCTGTCATCATTATACGTTCAAACTACACTTATGTTAACACTGGAGACCATTCACACATCAGTGGCACTGAGTGTTTTAATATGATCAGAACAAAATGTACTTTAACTGACCCATGAGCCTGTAAAAAACTAATTTTTCCTCTGGCGATAAAGTTTCATTTTGAAGCAATAAAACTGTGGTTTTCATCCACTCAGGGTTTTACTGCGTCATGGCTGACTTGGTCTGGTATGACCAGTAGCTTATGGTGGCTAATAGTAGCAAATTTGACTTATTAGCTTTAAATATTAGACATTCTTTACAACAACAAAAGGGAAACATGTGTGAATATATTAGACATGTAGACATGTAAGAAAATGTTAAGGAGGAATGCATATTGTGTACAATTTGATCTATATTCTCTACAAAGGCAAAAACATTTAACATTTGAATCTATCACAATATAACTGTATACAAAATTACCTATCAAGTTGGTATTTTAATGTCCTTATAGTGCTAGTTTTCCAATCCAAGTAACCAGTAATAAATTAGCTAATTATGTTTTTTTAGTGCCATTATCAAAAAAGCAATTCAAATTTCCATATTTCTTTGTTGTCCTCCTATGTGGAGGTTGGTGTTAGATGTGTACTCGTGAAAGGTATCTACTTCTATAGCCGTGTCAGTGCTCATGTGTAGCTCAGCTAGTGAGATGGCAGAAAAGACTTTACGTCATGAAACTAAGCATCAATGTAATTAACTGTCTGCATGTTGAAACATGGTGACCTGTCAGCTATAGAGTCATCTCTGCCTCTGCGTTGGCTGTAAAACTGTTTGCAGCCAGTAGAATTACAGTTTGTTAATTGTAGCTGAAATGCAGAAAATAAATTAAATGATATATGTTTACTTGTAATCAACCTTAATTGAGCTGTAAAGAGGATATTGTGTCTATCAGCAGAGTCAGTACATTCAGAAGTAGATACATACATTTTCTCAGATTAATATGCAGCATTGTGGTGAGTTACTGTTAAAGTAATGTTACCAAAAACTGTTTAGGAGTAGGAATATTACGTTTTAGTCATTTCGGTTGGTATTTTGTGGGCTGGCATTGTCAGACAAATTGTAAAATGCTTATAAGTCTGAAACGTCTCAGTTCATTCTTGATTTCCAAGAGGTGTTATCAACAGGTGCCGACACAGATGCCTCTGAATAGACCTACAACTAATCAGGGGTGGTACATTTTCTGTTTTCAAGCAGGATAAACATGGCAGCCGGGTCACAAACTTTCTTGATTGAGTCTTGATTTATATTTGATCAACATTACGTCATTTCAGTTTTTTGAACACTGGACGTCTTATATGAGATAATCAGTTGTGATTGGCTCCTCAGGGTGATAATCTGTCTTAATGGGAGAGTTATCGGACGTATCTACCAGAGTGGGTTATGTTTATTTTCTCATTTTTAATTTTCAAGGTGCATTATCAACCAACAAAAAGTTGGGGCGATGTAGTAAACAGTAGTTTTATTGTTGTTGATTTATTGTTTCCTTGCGTTGTCTTTTGCTTGGATTTTTATTTACATTTATACTAACAAATATTGTGTTGAAATGATTGCCTATGTGGACCCCAGGAAGAGTAGTTGTTACCTTCTTTACTGTGGGAGAGTGCAATCATCCAATCCACCAAGCAACTCAAAACAAGAGTGAGTACCAACAGAAGAATATTGCAGGGGATTTTGGTAAAATGTTTGGGCACTACCCACACTTTAGCTGTGTTGCTCATTCCAGGAATGCACAAACCTTACAAGTCGCACCTCGTTGTAAAGGTGACTAATCAGGTTTTCCAATTATATAAAATACAATACCAATTAGTATAACTAAAAGGGAGAAATAACTGACTGAAATAATGTTCTAACTTCCAACGTCCAACTTCTTGTCCAAACTTTTTTTGAGGAGTTTATCCGACTGGCAGCAGTCTTTCTTTTTAAAATCTGTAACATTCAATTAGTTTGAAAGAATTCCGACAGAACTGATGTTGTCTAATGGTTTAATAATCTTGTACATTTAGTGCTGAAATATCAATGAAATGTGATATGCAGGTCAGCTTGCAACATCCTGTACAGCTGTGTTCCAGGCTTGTTGCCAAAGTTTTCCACTGACTTCGACCAACAGAATTCTTCTTCTGCTTGACTTTTACAGACAACATGAGTGCGAGAGAGAGAGAGTCCTCTAATTCTCTGTGTGCTGTAGGAGTGGGGCCTAAAAACAGGGCAAACCCTAACCAGACTGAAGGCCAACACTCATAAAAGCTACGCTAACCACAAGTGTGGTTGGTTGGGAAATGCACTCATTTTTGCACAAATGACTACACGTGTGAACCAGCAAGAAGCTGCATGGGCACCAGTACAGAAGTATCATTCAGCTTGCCAGCATTGAAGTCAGGAAAACTTGGAAAGAGTCCCTGATTCCAACAAATCTATGCAGCGTGTCTATATCTTTTCCTCTAAGGATTAAACTTGTGTTACACTACCGACTGCATTCGATGGGAAAAAAGACATTCATTGCTTTGCTGTTGTTGCATTGCACTCCAGATAAAAGGTCACCTGTCAATCAAAGGGCCCTGTTTTCAAGGACACATACATCTATCATATATCCTGTCCTGTGACGTCTGGCTATAGACACAGAAAAAAACACATTTTTGCATCAATATCACAGTGACTTTCCTCTCTGGAGCCTCTGCCAACAGAGTATTACTATCGTTATGGAAACACTAACCCTACAGCCTCCCATATGGAACAAAAGGGAAACCTGGTTATTCAACTCTTTGTTGGCATGACTCTGGAAGTTTCTGATTGTCTGTCTGCAGGTGTGTCTTTGTCCCCTTCATATCCTCCATTCATGGAAGATGAGAGTCACTCTACAATACAGTCTAAAGCTGTTTAACTTTCATCAGAGCATGTAGAACATCAGCAGCAGCAGCATTTTCTTTGTTTTACTGGCTATTACGTAACAGGAAGCAATATTTTCTTCCAGGGACGGTGAAGGCATGACCCGCCCAAAGCAGCCTGTTGGTGCAGGACAAATAGAGATTTCGGCCTACTTGTAAAGTAAAATAATGTTAAAAATATCATGGATGTATTGTATAAATGAAAGCCACTTTTTAGGCTGCCAATCAAAACCAGAATCAGTTCTGTTGCACCTTGGATATCAGCTTTTCATTTCTACATCTGAGAAATTCCTTTTCTTGTGCCCATGGATGTTTGAGTGTATAATAATATATCCATACTGAAGTCTGGTAGATTTCCTGTAATAGCTTTGTTCATGCCTTACATCTTCTTTATTGCCAAATCCACCAAAACAGCTTTAAAGTTAAAGCTAATATCACCGCCTGTTGGTATGGCTGCTCTCAGCGTTTCCATTGTGTTTATGCTATTCTTGAAGATGGAAATTTTTTTTTTTTAAATACTCCTGTATGT
Organism: Serranus cabrilla; assembly: GCA_903364295.1. Lineage (NCBI taxonomy): Eukaryota > Metazoa > Chordata > Actinopteri > Perciformes > Serranidae > Serranus > Serranus cabrilla. The sequence continues at coordinate 195,441 of CAFUXE010000143.1, read as the reverse complement.
GTGGGAACGACCTGAGCCTTACAACATACTTTCTTTTCTGCTGGTGTCCTGGACACCAAAAGTGGATAAAGACAAAGGCAGTGGCAGCGAGAAGGACGTTAAGTCTGGAATATGCTAACTGATGACGCATGCTAACGCTCGATCCACCTTTAAGAAATGAATTGAGAAAATAGGTTTTTAGAATCACTGCAAGCAGAGAAATGTTCAGTGCCAAGAATAAAAACTACAGCCTGAAACCCCAACGAACCACCAATTAATAGAGTTGCCAAAAATCTTGTTTTCCATCTACAGGCTGAGTCTGCAAGGTTCCATGTTAAATGCCTTTGTGTATATGGCAAGTAACATTCATTGGCCATTTGTTTCAGGATCAGAAAAGGAGACAGAAAAGTTGAAAGGTACATCACCTGCACTAGCGACCAGCTCCTTGGCTCGGCTGTGGAGACAGAAAACACTGTGAGATAGATATACGACACCTTTCCAGAGGTTAGTAGCTTTTATCTATCAGTCCCTCGCTTCAGTATCATATATTATTCCAGCGACGTTTTCATGGAAATGGAATTTTAAAATCATAAGGGCTATCAGTGTTCCAGCTAGTGTCTCTTTGATGAGATATGTGAGGCTGCGGCAGCCATAGGAAAAAGTGAGCTGTGTGACTGTGTGGTGACAGTTGTGAGTGATGGCAGCGTGGCTCACTTCTCCAGGCTGGGGGAGCGGGTGAGGAGGTTGGCTGAGGATGCCGCTTTCTTGTCCAGACGTTTCCTCTGCCTCTCCGAGTTCCCCAGTTTCTCACTGTTCCTCCGAACCCTGGAACACCAGAGGAAAGAAATCAGATACAGTCTCCAGTGGTAAATACTGTGTGTGTTTACATGCAGACAATAAATCCCACACAGATGCATGCAGTTGCCCAGCCATCTATACATGCAACGTGGTAGTTTATGGATATTACATAAGTAGAAATAGTTTGATTACACAGAGACATTGATGTTTGCCTTGCGATGTCTGGGATCTTTTACTTATTCAAAAGATCAATAATATGATTCAGAGATGCACAACTCTGCGGGTATGTCAACCCCTTCTCCAGGACATCTGTCTCGATGACTGCCAGTACATTACTTTGGTATGTACCCAAAATTAACTGATTTTGCTGTGACTTAATTAGAATAAACGGATCAAAAGTACGTCGAATCAACCTTACGTCGACGTGTGAAAAGTCTGAATTTATGAATCATGATGAGTCTTTATGAATTCTGATCAATCAGATGCTATGTTATTCGGGAGATTCTGAACACCTGCCGGAGATCAAAACTTCTGAGGGACCTTTTCTGGTTTCTAGCTGACAGCTGTCAATTTCGCTGGTTAAAATCATGACTGTCACTGGCAGAATGAGATAATTAACATTCACTCCTAAAACACTAAAGACTTGCATGTCCAAGGCAAAAGTCAGCAAGACAAGCTAATGTGTTTGACCAACATGTCAGTAAGACAGAGCTGCCATGTTACCCTAAACTATGAAATAGTATCCAGTACCAGTGTTACACTGTTTCCTATATAGAGGATGTTCAAGTCCTGAAGGGGCCTTGAAGCCCGTAACACCACACGATGTAGTTAGTTGACCCCTATGGACCCCAAGTCCATTGGCTAACTCTTAGCCATGGAAATAAAGTTAGGTTACTACTTCAGGTTGTTAGCTAGTTAGCCAGACATGCTAACTAGGTCTGAAACAGTTCATGTATTCGTATTGAACCATCACAGTACATGGGGACAGGATCAGGTGCACACGAGCGCACTCAGAATACAGAGTATGTAGATTGATGCCAAAATGTGGAACCAAGAGAGAGTTCCATCAAAACACTTTAAGCTAACACTGTTAGCAACATGTGCTGAGGTTAGCCCAACAAACAGATTGTCATGTGAGTCCATGAATGAGAACTGATACAGTGTTGGAGGAGCGGCCCTGTTCATACTGATGAAATTTAGTGGATCCTTCACAGCTCTTCCACACAAAGAGGCCCATAGAGAAAGCCAACGAGGGACTTCGTGCCAGCCGAGCTAGCTACTTCAGATTGAGCACTACCCTAACATGATGGGAATGAAATGTTTCGTCCAATGACTTTCCAAATGTTATCAGATCGAGTAAATCAAATTCTGATACTTAAATGACTAATTTTGCAGGGGTTGTAGTGCTGAAAAACATGTATCCTAATGCACTGGTTTAATTTTCATTATTATTATTACGTTTATTTTGTATTTTCAGCTTCATAGCTTAAGACACACTTTCCAGTTTTATATCCTTTTGTGACCAGTTGTATTCTGGGAAGGTGATTGTTTAGTGTATGTATATAAAACAGACATTTGTCATTTATTTTAAGAATAATCATCGTTTACCAAGGTTGCCACTGAACAAAAGGCTGTCTCAGTCAATCCAACTGAATGTAGGTCACAGAAGATTTGCAAATCATTGCCTACCTTTTTTTTTTTTTTTTGCAGCATCCTCATTTTTATGGGACATAGGTTGTAACATGAGCAGTCAGACAGGTTGTAAACAAGCCAACCGTTCATCAAGAGCAGGAAGTAGCTCTGACTGTTGTGACGTTTACAACAGAGTTTAGGTTGCAACTTCTCTTCACCTTCTTTTCTCTTCCAACACACAGTTGTTAACCATAAATAATGTGTTACTGCGACACACCCCGTTTTCTTACAACATGCCATTGGTAGCCATTGGACCAGCAGCACTGCCAGAGGAAGTGTTAAGGGACTAAATAAAGCTTTGGTATCCATATACGTCAGTGGACTGTGATTGAGGAAGTGAAACTCTGCTGGAAACCCCTCCTCTCAAATTTCTACTCCTCTAAAATCAAGAAGAAGTGGAAGTGTAGTAGCCTCAGCAGGAGGTACATATTTTCCAATAACTTAGGCTTCCTTTGTTGAGACACGGCAGAGCTGAGCTAAGCCACTAAAGCAATGGTTCCCAAACTGGGGTAAGGGTACCACCAGGGGTACAGTAAAGTAAAACAGGGGTATGCAAAAAAAAAAAACAGAAAGAAGAAGTGATTTGCATTTTCAAACTGACAATAAATCGTCAATTACACTGCCAAAAAGCATAATGGTATCAAGGATAAAGAAGCAGCTACTCATCCTGGTCAGCAGTGTTGTGCATGAACAGGCTCATATCTTTTTGGGAGGATGAATTTCCGAAAGAGTACAGGACTGTAACAAGTCTGAACAACACTGAACTAGAGCACATGTTACCCATCACCATTAAACCCCTTTACAAACCACAACAAGGAAGTAAGACAAAAGACCACATGCATGCACACGCACAAGTAAACAAAAGCAGCAGTGCTTCAGCACTGTGCTTTCTAATCACTACAAAGTGAGTTGACGGTGGAGAACGAATCACAGCATGCAAGAGATCCGAGGAAGACGATGTTAAAAGAGCAGAACTGCATGAGTAACAATCGAGAGTTTGAGGTAGCTTGTGTGTTTCTGCAAAACCCAGTTGAATGGCAGCTCGTTAGTGGCGCTGTGTCTGCACATCTGCATCATCTTACAGACATCAACCTCAATACTTGGCTACAGTGAGGTTATAATAGAGAGGACCACGCTGGAGGTTCTTTTGATGGATATTAACTCGGATATATGCTGCTTGGGCAGATATGCCTTTTCAGAAAATTCTCCGTTTTTTAAAAGGTTTCATCTGTATAGAACTTTCCCTTTCAGTCCAAGCGTATACATACTGTAACCCTAACCTGCTCTGAGCCCTTTTTGCTCATTATGCTGTGTTCAATTGCCCTCACATCACATTTTCCACTGGACTCAAATCTGCGTGTGCCATGAAGCTAATCTTGGACATGTCACTCAGTGTGGACGAGTGCTGCCATTATGTTCCGCTACAGCTTAATGTTTCCCTCGCCCCCCTGCTCAAACACACGGAGGCTGGAGCGAAAACATGACGACAGAACATGTCATCCCCCTCGGGTTTCCTGCTCTTACACAGCGTAATCACGCCCTGGCAACCTGAAGCACCTTGTATTATAAGGGGGGGTTGCAGCGTAACTGGGGTTTACAGTCACACAAGTTGGAATCAAGACATTTTTGATTTGTTTTTTAAAAGCCATGCAATCAATCACGAGAGAGAGAGGGGATGATTACGAAGACAGCGGTGGTGACGGAGAGGATGGCGAGGTCACGCACAGTTGTTTCTTCTCTCCTTCCCGGATGGGGGACAGGGGAGCAGAGCGTGGGCTGAGGTTCTGGTCTGAGGTTCTGACCGAGGCTGTGGGAGAGCCCAGCTCCTCTGGAGAGCAGCTTCCATCCTGGAAGTCCTCCCTCTGGAGGCCTCGGATCGTGGTGGGTTGAATGGGCTCCTCCACTGACGATGCCCAACTCAGCTCCTTTTCCTGCTCCCCTCCACCTTCTTCATCTTCCTCCTGCTCGTCATCCTCCTCTTCCAAGCCGGGGACGCGGTGGAGCTTGCCTCGCGACCCATCAACCACAGGCTCCCCTGGAGGGAGGGCGTCCTCCAGTTGCAGGCTCTGGACCCGCCTGGGGAGAGGGACCCTGTCCTGCCAAGTGTCCTGCCCTGGGAGGTTGGGCTCTGTCTGGGTAGACCTGTCTAGTGTTGCTGGTCTGGGTCTCGGCTTTATGGGCACTGGACTTCCTATGTGGCCATTGGCATTGGTCACAATGCTGTCTGACAGTTGGCTAGAGATATTTCAAAGGAGTCAAAGAGTCATACAGCATATTACACTTCATATGAACAAACAGGCAGGATTCTGAACGGACCAGCATGCCGCCAATGTATCTAAAAATATGGCTATACATCAAGTGAAATACAGCGATGATGAAACCTCATCACCGCTTGACGCGTAGGTCCAGTACCTGGAGACAGGGTGGACGATCCCGTCCATGGCCGAGCTGGAGGACAGTCTTTTGCTGCTGGTGCACCCATCTGAGCAGCTCACTTGGTTCAACACTCGAGCAGCACCGGGGTTCACTGGGCGGGGTGAAAGTTCATTATTATTTTATGGATACTGAACTGCTGACTCAGTATGTCCAGTCATTTCTTCTTGATCGATGAGTCAGAGAAAGGGAGGATTTCATGAGAAATGCTACAATCACATCATCTCAAACCATAAAAATATTTTTTTTTACTTGAACTATCTGGTCACAAGGTTTTACTCCGTAGATCTGAACCTGACGAGGCTCCTGATGAGGAGAGTATGTAATGACAATATACACTCACTTCAACATCTAATCAGCCAATCACATGTCAGCAAATCAAAGCATTTAGATATATAAACATGGTGAAGACGAGCTGTTGAAGCTCAAAGTGAGCATCAGAAGACCAGAAGACCGTCTCTGAACACAAAACACGTCCAACCTTGAAGCAGATGGGCTACAGCAGCTACACGCCACCACTTTATTAAGTATACACTTAACCTTATAAAGTGGCTGTTGATCGTGTACTATCTACACTGTTTGTACTGTGAACACTGTTTATCTGTTATCTCAAAGTGTATTTGGCATTTGGCAATGATCGTTATTGGCTGTTACTCTAAATAGAGCCCAGTACAATCCTTTGCTCTGGTGTTTTTATTTGCAAGTCTTTCATGCACTCACGATCAGCCAACGTCTACTCTTCAATGAAAGATGTTGTCCTATAGACGAGTCAACAGAAAACAGTTTGTCCTGGTAACACAGGCAAAAGCTGCACCTTCACAACAAACATTGATGGAAATTGGAAATGGATATGGAATGGATGATGGAAAGGAGAGAGAAATTTACTGGAGACAGTGATGAGGCCAAAAAGATTGTTATATTCTATTTTGTATTAAAACAACATTAATTTTAATAACTTTTTAGGATTTGCAGCTTTAAGTATTGGATTGGGACTCTTTATTGGTAGATACTCAGTATTACATGACATGGATTGGAAAAACTTGATTTGGACCTCCTATAAAGTTGTGAATAAATGACCAGGCCTGCTGTCTTTGATTGACAGTATGTTCATGACAAAGTACCTGGATTGATGTGAATCCCTGGATTAAACGAAAACATCCTCATCTGCCTATTTTATGTAGAAACACTTGAAATTGCAGAAAATGTAACACAATATATAGTGTATTGGAGATCACTCACCTGCGATAAGCTGCTGTTTCAGTAATGGGAGGAGCTGATCATGGAGGCGGAGCCTACGCAGGGCATCAGCCAATGAGGACTTCAGCAAAGTGATTTCATCCTCCTGCGCCTGGAGACGCACCTCCATCATGGAAGCTCGGTCCGGGAACTCAGCACTGCTGTCTGCCGATGCGTCATCTATAAAAAGACCAGGGAGGAGCTTCAGAATCATGGTTTAGACAAACTAACCGGGATTGATCCGTCTCGTCACATTAATTCAAGCCTGGCTATAGGAACTATTTATTCAGAACAGATCAGTATAGATCACATCAAGTCACAACAAAGAAAAACTTAGTGACGAAACTGTGTTTAAAAACACACATCAAACACAAAAAATTAAAGCAAAAATCATCGAAACTATTGCCACAACATGCCAAAGAAACAGCATGTTGAGCTCAGAGTTGAACACAAGTAGAGACACTCTGTTTCTAATTATCTCTGGCTCAAGTCGCATGACTGAAGTAAATTAAATGTGTTTGTGTCCAGCGAAGATGAAGAAAACAACACTGACATTTTACATCCTGATCATTTTGTTAGCTTTAACTTAATTAGCTAAACAACTGCAACCCTTGATAGGGATTTCTGTCCTGTCCCTGCATTTATCCGCGAAGAGAAAACTTCTGTACAGAGGAGTATAGACTCAACATTAGTGTGATCATGGACAGCTAGTGGACGGCGGCTAACAACAAACTTGGAGAGACCTCTAAGGAATGAAGAATTTCAACAAGAAAATGGATTGGAAGACACTGGATTTACTTTCTAAAGTCTCAAAAGGCTGGAGTACACGTTTTACTTAAAAGAGATACGATAACACTGGACTGTATTAGTATCTTTGTAATAGTATTGGCTCATTTGCTTATTACTATGGTAGTGGTATTCACTACTTTTGCTTATGTAAGACCAAACGGAATGAGTCGAGCCATATCACGCAGTGGAAATGTGGCATAAGTACATTTCAAACTGTTTCAGCTGACACTAAAGGACACCAGTAACCTTTCCATTACACACTAACCTTTGCAAACTGGAAGATTTTTTTTCCATCACTCTCTCTATTATTGGAAATTCAGGAATTTATGCCAACCCAACTGATGGAAACGCTATGGCACTGCAGTTTCCCCACTTTATTTTGAGGGATTGTGTAAAATTCGCTTGACATCTGGATGTAAATAGAAAAGTAAACAGGAACTGAATGCATGCTAACAATTCTGTAATAGATGACTAAATGTATAACAAATATGTTCTGCTTCGTTAAGTGTGTGTGTGTGTGTGTGTGTGCATTTGATGATGGCTTGTATTGTTATCCCTGTGTGAACCAATTTCTCTTTCAAAATATTGTTGTCTCGACATTGTCATGCATTGTGAGAACATTTCTGCGCTGTGAGGACATTCTACATAGTGAGGACATTGCTGCATAGTGAG
>CAFUXE010000143.1:175325-187793 GCA_903364295.1 Serranus cabrilla | reverse complement strand
GACATTGCTACATAGTGAGGACATGGCTGCATTGTGAGGACATGGCTGCACCATGGGGACATTTCTGCACTTTGAGGACATTCTGACAGGTCCCTACTTTTATAAAAGACTATCTAGAGGTTAAGTTTAGGGTTTAAGGTTTAGGGTTGAGGTTAAGCATGTAGTTGATAGTTAGGATTAGAGTTAGGGGTTGAGGAATGCATCTTGTCAGTGAGGGTCCTTCCAAGTATAGAAAAGAACATGTGTGTTTTTTCTGGCATGCTGTCCATTTGGAGAGGGGATTACAGCTGCTTAAAGCATTGTACTCAAGCAGAGTGTCCAGAGCCTCTCAAAGACCCTATTGTGTGTTGGGTAAGGCTACAGTTCTTGTGTGTGTGTGTGTGAGTGCATATGAGGGACATAGCTGGTTCTGGTCCAAAATGTGTGTGTGTATGTGCGTGTGTGGAACGCCTCCTTCTGTTCTTGTGTCACAGGATGGAACAAAGCTGTGCACAGTGAGCATCCTGCTCCAGCTCATCTCAGCTGTGTTGGTAGTTCTCATGATTACTCGGCCACTCAGTTCTCACTGAGCCATTTTAAGTTTGATTCATGCTCTGCAGTCCAGCTACAGAAAGTACAAACTTTAATTGTTCGCAAAGTCCCAAGAAAATGTTTTTACAACTCAGTAATAAGTAAGAGGTGAGACAGACACCAATCCTTTAAAGCTCAGTTGACTTAATTTTAGCAAATGCTAACAGTAGAGATCCACAACCTGGAATTACACTGTGCCAGTAATTGCGGTCTGAAGCTCCATTTCCTCATGTATCATGCAACAGTTAAAATAATTATTATTATTATGATGTCTGCCTTCCGGTATGATAAAACTAGATGGCGAAACTGCAAAAAAATATACATTTTAAAAACTCAACAGCACTCTGTTTCTGATAATCCGCAGAGCTTGTTGTGAGCAGTTTCATGTAGGAACTATTTTCTCTCTAGTGTAGTTAAACAAAGTGCCATCAAGTTCTATTACATTGGAGAGAAGACAGACACTCTAGATTTATCAATAAAGATTAATAAATAGCCCCAATAAGATATTTTATATATATACAATTCATTATGCTACGTTTTGGCTAGCTTGTCAGAAACGCTAGCTAGCTTGTTGGAGACTGTCAGGAGCATAATGGTAGTGATGTGGTGTAGTTCGCTATAGCATAATGTTAGCTCTTTACTTTCATCAGCTGCATTAACATCTTAAACATTATAAAAGTGGTGTTCATTTGCGAAGATTATCCTGCTGAACAAAATGCGTCAGCATCAGAAACATGTATTTGACACGGAGCTTATTTTCTGCAATGATCCAAAATCCAATGTAAAAAAATCCCATAGGTTGATTCTCAATAGATCCCATGATGATGCTACTTTCAGGTTGGCCTACAAAAATACGTCATTTTATCTGCTCTCTATTGGGTGGACCCAATGACCCCGGCTCTGTACCGCCTTCGGAGGTAGTAACAGAGGTGTTAAATTAGCGAGACGGAAAATATGTGTTGTAGATCGTTTGTAGTTAGAATCTCTACACCAGGAAACAGCACAATGGGCAGTTCTTACTCCATAATTGATTTGATTGCACCCGCCGCTGCTGTCACTTGTTGTACACGTACTGCCAATGCTCTGTTACACTACAGTCTCCTCCTACTTCCTTCTGCGATGCCGGATTGCTATGTGAATGGACGCCAATATTAAGCCAGTGTGAAATACTGGCAGAGCTTGTTATGACACTTGCAGAAAAAGTCTGACACAGACACATCAAACTCAAAATCACCTTTAAGTTCTTGGTCAAGAGCAAAGCAGATGCCATGTGTTCTTATCCATTTAGAGTACAGAGTTAGAGCAAAGTCATGGAGTCCGACAGTCATCATTACTGCACAGAGCAATGGGAAAAGTCTTAACAAAGTTAACTGTGGTAACACAGAATGTGTCACTTCACAGCCCTCAGAGGTTTTATGAGTTAGTCTGACCACAAGTAAGCTGACAAAGACCAAAAGGTGTGACTGCAACTGGAATTCATTCCTAGTAAAAACCACACAAAGCCTGTGAGAAGCAGGGGAAGGAGATGACCACAACACCATTCCATGATAACTCAAGACTTTTCACCACAAACAAAAAGCCATGATAACATACTCAGACATAATGCCAGCTAACCCATATAACAGAGTCTGGGAATGTATTGGATTTATAGACTAAAAGGGGCTTATATCAAATCATTTGTATCCACTAGAACCATTTCTAAGAAACTTCACAAGCCCATCAGTTGGCAGGCAGTCAACATCTGCTGCTTCTTCAGAAGATTACATCACTCTGTAATACATCATTCATTGTGTTTTTTCTAACATGTCATTTATCTTTTAATTATTTTTTTGGTTTGTCTCAACCTGCCTCTTCCATGGCAGTTAGGCATTTGTCATTTCTCCTGAACACTTCAATAATTAAAACACCTGATGAATAAACCTAGGACTGTCTATTTAATCCACCAGTCATCATCCATATAATAGCATGCGTCATGTCGCTGTTTGTTGTAAACCCTTCTAACTGCCAACATTCAACCACAAAAAGCTTGGGGGACAAACTTTGAATGTTGTTGATTTTTGTTTTTTGCTCTATGCTATGATTTACTAATTGCAATTTGCATGCAATTTCCTCAAGCATGTACATCAAGCTTTCCAAGAATTTCCAGAATTAAGACATGCAAACTGAGATTCTGCATTTAAGAAACTGTTGAAATGCAAAGTTTCCTTTCTTGTGTCAGAGCTCTCCAGAGATTACTGGCTTACAGAGACCAACAGCCTGGCAAAAAGGAAGCCACAGGGAGAGAGAGATGAGAAAGATGCAAGACTTTCTAGACTGGACCTCAGTCTCCTCATGCATCGCGCCTGTGGATCCTCTCTGCTGGCTGTTGTTCTCTGTGTGCTCCGCAGAGCAAGTGATCTCTGCAGGATGGATCACTCCAGGGACTAAACCTTTTCAACCGTCTCTTAAACACAGAATCAGTTTGAGAACTGATTCTGTTCAGGTGTAACATCAAGTATTCATTGAAGTTTTAGCACTAAACTAAAGCTGATAACAGCAATACAGTTAATGCTGTAGCCGCGTCTACTTCTTTTTCCTTTTTGAGGGCAGACTGGACACTACTAGTAACCAACTACTACCTTACAAGTGACATTAAGAGACTGGACAGGCCGGGGCGAGCTGGTTGTCACGGTCACTTCTTCACATTTTTGATAATGTTGGTTAATATAGCATGCTTTCATGCTAAACACTACAGATTTTTTTTTTTAAAGGGCACAGGTAGTGGTATACACAATGTAACAATTTCTTTGGAACATTTAAAAATGTTACAATTTATTTAGAATACTTGGTCGCTTGAAATAAATACTATATCAATATCAGTAAATAGAAAGTCAAAATCCCATTCGGAAATAAAACACAGCATGGATGAAGACACCTACACCTTCCCACGGTTAACCTGGAGCTGGTGGGTCCTCGCTGTATGGCGGCTGTCAACACCAGCATATGTCAGTGCCGTTGCCAGCTGAGCTGTAAAAGCAGCCCGAGGCCTCGTGGAGGTTTTGGCACATCAGGATTATGATTCACTGTGGCTTTTAAAGACATTTTCCTTTGGTGTAACTGTTTCACTGGAACAGGCATTTCATCATCAGCGCTGTTGCAAAACATCTGGAGTTGGTCCAGTTCAGCAGTAGGGGAAATGTTCCTTCAACAATTAGGTCTAGGGGGAAATGCTGCACCCTGATTATCCTTTAAATTATAGGTACAGAGTGGAACACAGCAGACCTTTATCAGCTGGATGGTGAGTGCAACATGTTTCACTGCTGATCTCAGGTCAGACAGACTGTATATTTACAACTATGTTCACAGCGCTGAGTGATTATAACCTTTCATTACACAGCTTTGAGCTCTTAACTTTAATTATACTTCACCGAGTACGAACAATAAGACACATTTATCAACAAACTTACACCTACTTACAAATAATGAAAATTAACATTTGTGAGCAACTCCCAAGGGATCGCATTAGTCATAATATGTACGCTCTGAGCAGGAACAGCCAGTCAGAGACAAAAAATTGTCTATGGGATATAATGTTCTGCAAAAAAATAAATAAAATATAAAACATTTCAGATCTTACATTTTCAGCTTCAGTCTGACTCAATTAAATTATTTTGATGATTGAATTGGAAATATGATATGCTTTGCTATACAGGGGCCTTTTATTAAGATTTTTATTTAAAGATTACAACATTGATTTTGATTAATATTATAATTATAAATAATAATTATAAAGTCAGATTTAAAATCAAATAAAAATTACTTTATCTATCCCAAGGGGAAATTCAGTAAACTCTAAACAACTAACATGTCCAACCATTTAAGGCCTTTAAGGACAAAAATGTCCATTTCCAAAAACTGCTTTGAAAATATTACAGTATCATGGATTTCTTTTTACTTGCATCGCATCAGTGAGACGGACGTTTAAAGCCGAATGAACGCCTGAAAAGAATCACAAAAGAATGTGCGAGAGCAGCTCAAAATGGACTTCAACTCTCCTCTCACCTGCTTGATGTCTCTACGGATTTCCCCTCTGAGGGTTTACACTTCCTTACTGATCTATCTGAGTAAAAGCCTGCACAGAACCCTGTGGCCAGCAGCAACCAGGAAAAAGGAAGTGTTTGATGAAGTGGCACAAGCAGCTATGTGGGAATTTGAAAGCAGACCACACACTTTTCTCTGCACAGAATTCTACAGAAAAAAAAAGGAAAAAGAAGCAGCTGCTTTTGTCTATTCACATTTGGTTCTGTGTTTGTTCACGTGTCCTATGGACTGCAGAATCACTGTCCAGGGCTCCGGTATGTGCAACATATTACAGATGTCTAAATGATGAACCCAAAGTCAGGGTATCTAATGATTCTGACAAATGGTACAAGAAAAAGAAATTACCTAAATTTAGGCCCGTAAACCTATTTTGTGTAACTGGTAATTGTTGGATGTGTGAGGTAACGCAAGTCCAATTCTTACAGGAACTATATATGTTACAAACAACACAGTTCAGTGTGATCACGGACAGATCCTAACACTGTAAAGTCTTAAATAAAGTGGTGATTACCTCAGTGGCTCAAGAGTAAATTCAGCAGAATTTCCACAGCACTTAGTATCAGTACAGTTTTGTCACACTCAACACTTTGCTGATGACACACTAATTAATTCTCATCACTTCCACTATGCCTTTTACTCTTGCTGTTCAGTTACTGTCAACACAGCCTAAGGAAGATCTCACGCATGTTATTGACAGGAATGTAATAATGCAAACTGGAATGTATTTAAATGGGTAAGATACAAAACCGCTTGGACCAACACAGGGTCTTGTGGAAGGCCCCAGTTGTGCTGACTGGGCCCGACTTTAACAGAAAGTGGCTGGAGCTTTACTAGCCATCCTAAAACCCTCGTCTCTAAACACTACCTGATGATAAACAATTAAAACATTCCAACCCTCCTTTTGTGGGCCTGTTGCTGAGACGTGGACGGAAAAGGCTGAGAAAAGCAGAAACACATGCTCAAAGCTCGTTCCCACTGTGGGCCTCCTTCTGAGGGGAAAAAGAGCCTTCATCAGTCAATGAGGAGCATCAAAGACCCAACATCATTAGCAAATAAACAAGTTTCCCTCTCGAAAAACCCAGATGAACTCCATTCGCCTCCAACGCTCAGACAGTGATGGATGGGCACATTACTTTTAAAGCTTCACCATAAGCAGAAACCATGTTCTCACTTTAGATTTGGCTCATTTACAGTTGCAGCCATTGAACATTTTTCTTTTTGATTTGAAAGAGAGTTGTGAGTTGTGTTTGTTTTGCTGAAACGACGTTTAGGCTGATGATAGCTCTGCAAATATTCTGTAGATTATGTATTCACATCTAACCATTTTGGCCAACTGCCCCAGCCTGGTATCTCTGACCCCATCCGCTATTGGTCAGGGCCATTATTTTTGGAGTTACAGTTCCATGCCAATGCTTCCTCTTCTGAGCGCAAGTGATTGTTTTCAGTCTTATTAGCAATATAAGACACTATATATAATCCAGCTCGTGGCTCAATTGTTGAAAAACGCACTCTAAAGTGTCCTCTTGGGAGGCAAAATGTGCCTAAAATGTCCTTTCCAGTGGCAAGAACAAGCTGACGTGTCCTTTTTTTTGTCTTTTCACCCCTGCCCTTCAAAAAGTCTGTGCACGCCACTGTTTATATGTATATAAAAAACTGCATATTATCTGTTTGTTTTTGTTTTTTCAAATAAATTATCCGTCAAATAACCTACAGTTGTTTAGTGTTATTTGATGGTGTTTGTGACTTTTTATGGGGGTTTTTCTTGCACAAACCTGCACCAAGGCAGCTCAATAATTTCCTTATCATTGAGGAGTGTCCTCAGCTCTAATGGCGATACTAGTTTTCCAAAGTGACTCTTGTGACTGTATGACCAAAAGCAGCAAAAGGAGCAAAAAGAGGAAGTCAGGACATGTGTAAATCTGGAGTGGATGGACACCCCTGTTCAGGGGACCGCTCATTGTTCCATCAGGCCTTTGGTGCGATAGATATTTGGGTCCAATGGCCACACACTGGAGTCCAGTGATTATTGGTGGACTATTGGATGTGCTTCTTGTGAACTGTGAAATGCTTCAATGATATGAAAATTAAAATCTCACAAACTAGATGCAAATGTTTCAGGTTTCTCTTGACTAAAATTTTATGAAAAACAATATATATGTTTTGCTGAAAAGACTAAGATTGAAAGAAAAGCAGGTGCTGAAACGCTGCGTTGGATTAAGAGTAACCTTGTATATAGAGCAATCAGAAACCTGAGTGGACAGGGGTTCATTGCCAGGGTCCTGCCTTTGACGAGTGATGGCAGATGTGAAAAGCTCTTAAGACATTGCAGGTTGGTGTTTGGACAAACTGGTATCTGTGACACCATGTGATGTCATGTCTCCTTATATGATGCTGGTCTATAAATGACAGCCCTATCAAAAAGCCCAGACTCTTCCAGTATTGAGGGACTGACACTGAAATTCACTGTTAACATGAAACATAAGTGGAACAACTTCCACCATCACACTGAGCTGGAACTAAGTGGACGTGACATCGCACTGTCTGGTCAGTTCCCTACAGGAAGTTACAATAAACAGGAAGTTGTAGTTATCCGCCAAAGGGACTGTTTATTGCTAAGTTTGCCCTCAGAGTAAAAGACTATATACTGTCCCCAATCAGCTTGGGTATGGTCATGCATACAATAACAAACGGCTGCTGAATCTCAAGAATACATGAGATCCAAACCACTTTGGGTTTTTAAGCCAACACACAGCATATCAGAAAAATGTCTGAGTTCTGTTTCCGTGCAGCCGATCTTGGGAAAAACTCGTCTTTACACAGTCCATATTGTATTCATGGTCAAGCCATGACTGGCAGTTTGGTGGCACCACACCCACTCCCGCTGTAAAAGAGCTTCTTCACAGGATCTGTTTTTGGCAGCGGGATACCTATACTTAGCAGGCGGGTTTTATACATGGACTAGATGAATGGAGTGTTTTATTGTCTGGTTTCATTGGTAGTAGCAGTGGTAACATGAAGGTTAAATATAATGACATAGCAAAGGTTTTTGAAGAGCACACACTCCAATGTCCAAATGAAAATAAAATGTGTCTCCTCGCTATCTCGGATGTCTCATCTTTTCAAAGTGCATGTTAGGACAGTCCCAGTGAGTGACAGTCCTTTTAATATACAGCAGACTATAAATACGACTCTCTGGCTGCTGACTGTCCCCCTTTTCAGACCGTGTTGCTGCTGTAAGTCTAGTAACACCTTCTGCAGTAAATGTTTATGTCACCACAGCTGATTAAAACATTTATGCTGAAGCAGGGAGAATTGTTTTCAGATCTGTAACACGCAAGCCCACGAGTTAAACCACTGGCTGAAAGAATGTTCTTGTTTGACCTGTACTGTCTTGAAACAGGAAGCAGTTTAAGAAGAGAATGTCCTGGGAAACTGGAGCACTATGAACATAATGCACCAAATAAAGCGTTCAAGATTTGTTTTTTCTAGAAAAAAAAATATTCAAAGTCAGATACAGACACAAGCTGAATATTGATGAATGAAACCAAGCTTATATTCAGCTCAAACCAAATACATAGTTTAGATGTCTGTAATTAATCAAAATATAATGCACATGATGCTGTGAACCTAAATTCTTCGTAATGCCCAGCAGTGGGAGGCTCCATTGGTTGCAAAAAGATCTGATTGTGTAGATAGCAAAATTAAGTATTTTGCAGGCCAACCAGGAAGTTACTTTCATCATGGGTTCTATTGAGAATTAGAATGAATATTTTCTATATTGTAAAGAGACTTTATGGACACCCTGTATACTTGGTGGCCCACCCACATATAACTTATTTGGTCACAGGCTGCCTTTTAATTAGCCAGAACATGTCATAATGACAAATGCCAGTTCAGCTGGTTTGCAACAAATCAAAACAGTTTAAAGCCCACAAATCTGACTTGACCACCAAAAAACGGAAATAACCTCCCCAGCTCCACCCAATGTACAAATATGGTCACGTCTGGCTCAAAAACAACCAAGATGGTGGAAGCCAAAATGCTAAACTCGAGGCTTCAAAGCCTTAATCCAAAAACCGTTGGGTAACGCCTCGGTGTCTATACAGTCTATGGATAAAACACATTGAACTGTTGGGACTAAACTAAATAAAAGTTGCAGACTGTAGTGATAAAAAAGTGTGAGTGGTATCTAATATTACTCAATAACAGTTCATATGAAACCAGTGATGTTGTAATGGTGTTAATACCACACAAACACACATTAACAGACACCATAGCACTACCATGACGGAGCTTACCAGCATCTACACACACAAAAACACACACACACACACACAAATGCATGCATGATTGCTTTCCCGCTCTTCTTTGAGCTTCTGGTTTCCTTGTTTTCACTTTTTCAGTTACAAGCCAAGACTGCGGTGACTCATAGCCGTTTGGAAACAGCTCAGGGGAAGCAGGAATTTCATCCATATTAAATTCACAGAAACTGCACTGGAATTCCGGTTAATATTCAGACTTCATCATAGAACTACTGTTAGGAAATTACTATGAGAAATGCCCATTATGCCACACGTTTTAGCATTATTGGGTCAGCGATGCAATGTTTTCAATTCCTCTAAATGCTTCTAGTGTGCGAGTTTCCACTGAAGGCGGCGGCGTCCGACATTCCTGCCCAAAACTACCAGCATGCAAAAGAACTGACAGGAAATGATGCATGCATGCAAATCAAGCATGGTACACAAGAGAGTCTTATTTCCTCTTCTTGGGCTGTTAAACACTTCAAGTTTGGAATTATTTGGTCATTAAAACTGTCGAATCTCAATTTCCCAAATATTTTTTTACTTTTTGTTACCACTAAAGCAAAAAAAATGCTTCCTGAAACTGAACTTTGAATTGAACTCCCAACAGCTTTGTGACAGATTTATAAGTTCAGTTTACCAAAAAAAAACATATTTTGCTGGTGAATCACGCCTCCTGCGAGTGAATGTGAGGCCTGTGAATGTGAGAGTTTGGTGGTACTCATACGAAAAGCCACAAGTATCCGATGATCCTAAAAAAAAAAAGAAAAAAGCAGGAGGATTTGATTCCAGAGCTGGGAATACAAATCCTCTATTTGATTTTCACTTTTTTCTCAAAGGCGCGGGGTCATTCCAGGTCTTGTGGGAGGTTGGCTGCCTGACAGCTGCGCAGCCACACACTCTTGGACTGATCGCAGTCTTTTGTTGAGTCTCTGAGCACAGCTACAGTCTTTCTTGTCTGACTGGTTGACGTACGAGTTTGCAAAAAACTTCCCTTTTCATCCAGCTTGATTAGAGCCAGAAGTGGATTGGAGGCAGCAGATATAATTAGCCTAGCATGCGCTTTACTTTTATCCACACTAAGTCTGTTTGTGAGTTGCATTACAGCATCTTCTCCAAACTAAATGTATCCAGAAATGAAAGACGTGAACTAAATATATCAGAATCTGTCTACAAAGAGTAAACGTATCTCCTTTAGGGGCTGTGTGACAATCACATGAAACATATTCTCACAGTGTCCACCCACTCATTCTCTCTACTTCTCACCTAAAGGTTCTAGATAATGACCTCAACCACCTACGGACTACGTTGGTCCCCAAAGCACCCGCTCACTGCTTTGTGCTATCTTCTTTGATTCTAACGCCTTGCCGCGGCTCCACATCCTGCACGCCCCTGCACTAGTGTCTGAGGTCCCATCTGAGTAGTGAAACAGAGAGCAGCATCACATCTGAGAAACACTTTCTCTTCCTCCAGCTGCACTATAACTGCACTGTTTGCATGGCTGAGTTGTGCAGCAGAGCTGTTATTTGATTCGCCGCGTTAAGCTTGAGTAAACACTCAAAAATCAAATAAAGTGTACGCAGGATGCAAATCCTTCACTTTAAGCTGCACTAATTCATACTTTACATTAATGGATCAAATGATTCTCTGTGATATTAAGGTGTTACTTGAAGAGACAAACGCACAGCTTTGCAGTGTTCCAACCAAGAAGAAACACACCTGAATCCAATCATTCTAATCACCTCAGCTGTCTGCAATCAGTTGATTAATTATCAGTATCACCTGTGCTCCTGCTTGGTTGGAACAAAAACCTGCAGCCACTCGGCCCTTTACTGGATCAGTTTGACACCCCTGCTGTAGTGTCACCAGGTGTTTGTTAACATCAGGTAAATCTGTGAGTTCCATATGGTCTGACTTCAGTGGAAACCTGCAGTAACATGCATTGGACATAGACAGCTCCGTTCTTTGCAAATTTCAATACTTGAGAGGCTGAAAACAGCATTTTCTGCCATTTTTTTTTGCAATAATTAACAGATTATTTTCACATTTGGGATTATCTCACTGATTATTTGACTAACCATTGCAGTGCTTGTATTTCCCCCCCAAATTAAATGGAACATGGACTTTCAGCAAGTTTGGTTAACTTACATGCCATCCAAATTCCAAAAAGCTCACTCACACTTTCAAACATAACAAAGAGAATGCGTCAAATTCAGAATTCAGAGTGTATGTTTACCGTTTGGCCATAAAATTTAGAGACAGACCGTTTAAAATATAAAGGATTAGCAAATTATTGAATTTTGTTTGATTTCCGTATAAACAACGTCACAACTTTTTTTTAAAATCAGGGTTGACTGTTAGTTATGAAATAAAACCTGTGTTATAACCTGTTGCGTAACAAACTTATTTTGTTGTATTTTTTTGCATTTATTCTATATCAACGCAATTTTTTAACTAATGTTCTTTATGTTCTTTTTCACAGGGTTGCTCCAATGGGATGATGATGTTGCTGTGCGTGCTGCGTGTTACTAGGCAAACTGTTGCTAACACGTTCACTGCAACTACATTATGAATTGTCTGCTTTAAGTTTTCAGTAACTTTTCTGTAACTTTCAAAGACAGTTTGTGAGGGAAGAAGCTCCATTTCGTATCTGTTTAGTTTCAAAAACTCCAACAGAGTGAGACATCTTCTCTTTAGCTGTTTGTCACATCAACTCCACGAATCGCATTTTCCATTTAAATTCTCATTGATATTGATTCATGATATCAATAATTTAAGCGTATAAAACTTGTTTTCCTCCAGTACTTGGACCAAAAAGCTTTAGTATCCACAGCTGTTTATTTCTAAGCATGACATACATATTTAAACATTTAGTCCCTAAATTTAACAAACTAAATCAATTCTCCCTTTAAGAGTTGCAGTTTTCTTTCTATTTTTCTATCTTTAAGGCAGTTTTCTCATATGAACTCCTTGATTTAAATTGTGCTCAGAAACATCCAAGTCTCTTGAAATTTGTCTGTGGATTTTGGCGCTGGCCTTCACCAACACAAGTACCCAAATCTTGTGGTCTCTCGAGTTAGACATTTTTGTGGTGTCTTCATGTAAATGACCCTCACTCTCGGATGTTTGAAGTCGGTCAGTATTTGGTTTCGCACCAGATGATGGCGTGCTTTATTCTCACATGGGCTTGATTGGACATTGGACAGACTTTGTACTCTGTTGCTGGCAGGCTAAGTTAACCCAGCCACTGTGAATAGGGACAGCTCCTTTAAGTATCAGGTTTGATTGTCGTCGCTAACAGCAGTCCCCTTCTTCAAACAAATCTTTACGAGACAGTTTCAAAGTCGGACTATGTGGTGTGCCTGATATATGCACCACCGTTTAAGACAGGGGTGTCAAACTGATCCAGTAAAGGGCCGCTGTGGCTGCAGGTTTTTGTTCCAACCAAGCAGGAGCACAGGTGATACTGATAATTAATCAACTGAGTGAAGACAGTTCAGCTGATTGAATGATTGGA
>CAFUXE010000143.1:152125-166912 GCA_903364295.1 Serranus cabrilla | reverse complement strand
CTTTTTCTTGCCTCCGTATGTCAGACTTTTGCTCATGTCTTTGTGTTGACTCCAGGTATCCAGAGCCCCAGCCAGATGGAGCTGCTGGCCAAACACAACCCGAGCAGGCCGGTGTTTGTAGAGGGCCCCTTCCCTCTGTGGCTGAGGAACAAGTGTGTGTCCTACTACATCCTCAGAGCTGACCCCGTACCGCCTGAAGAGAAGGTGGGGAACCCCTCTGCTGTTCTCTCTCATTAATGAATGCTAACAGTGTTATTGTGAGAAATTGTTAGATTTGGGGTTTTTTCTATTAAATTGATAATTTTATAATACTTTTTAAAATTAATTTTAAATACTGCTTGTGTCTTATCTCAGCGGTGTCTCTTCCTTAAACTTCCCCTTTTTTGTTTCTGAAATAGTCTTAAAAAGTCTTAAAATAAAATCAGGAAAATTAAGGTGCGAAATTATCTTTAATCCTCTGACACTTACAGCCTGCCAGCATGTTTGAAAAGCAAGTTTAATATATATATATATATACACACACACACACACACAATTTAACAATTTATCACTGCCAAGTTTAATGGCACGTGGTTGGAAGAAGATATGTTTCAGAGGTGGTCGGTGACAAAATAAAGTGTGATTCAAGCTGAAACAAAGTCACATACATGATATTATTATGATGCTTGATGTGTTTTATGATTGGCTCATTGTCTAAATGGAAATGTTTTAAATTAAGGGTATTTTTTTAGCAGAACAGAAAGACAAAAATCAGACATTTTTGGTTCGTTAAATGTATTTGTCAAGCTCTTAGAAAGAATTTTTTTTTTTATGGAAACGGACAGTTGGAGATAGATGCATCACATGCTTTTCTTATTGAAAAACAAAAAGAAATGTTTAACTTCATGCTGCTGTATATGTGCCACACACACACACACACACAGGTGGAGGAGCCCTATGACCCAGAGAGGTGTCTTGACTATCCTCTGCAGCTGGACTTGGATTTGGACCGTGACTTCGGAGACTTAGAGTCCTTCGATGTGGACGACTGTAAGACTTTTTTTATTCTAGATTGAAAGCAGAGGAAACGTTTTTTGTTTTTTTTTGAGGTTATAACTAAGCTGTTGTGTGTCTCGTCTCCAGTGGACGAGGGTCCAGTCTTCGCCATGTGTATGACCGATCAGGGAGAACAATCCGTCCTCAACCAGTGGATCTCTGGTCTCCAGCAGAACAATCCGATCCTGGGTCAGGTCCCCACTCTGTTCCGCCTGGAGTCCGGGCCCAAAGCACTGCAGGGGGCGGCTGACCCAGAGTCAGATCAGCATCACAGGGCGCACCGGGAGAACCAGAGAGAGGACCGAGCGCCTGAAGAGGATCATGAGGTGAAAGAAGAGCCCAAGAGAAGTCAGGGGATGAAACAATGAACAGGGGAACCATCACATACAGGAGGCAGCTGGACTACTGTGAGCTGCTTACACGCTGACTCAGCATGAGCGGAGGAGGACTCTGAATTGTGCTGGTTAGGTTCAGTAATCAAATAAATTCAACTAAAAAAACGGTGTGTTTCCTCATTTACGCCTCTGAAGAAATCTGAAGCAAATATTCCTAAACTGGGACCAGGATCATGGTAATGTAAATCTGAGGGGTTATGACATTTACATGACAGGAAAACAGAGAAATACATTTCTACCACACAATGTCGTGTTGTTTTTCATGCTTTTCTGCAGTAATAGACATGCAAGGAAGAAGCAAGTAGATTTAGGCTTCACAAGCTCAAACGTTTATGGTCTGAATTAGAGGCAAATTATAGCAAATAATCTATAATTTATTTTAAAAAAATAGACTGAATTGAAGAATCAGGATTTCTATTTCCTGAAAGCAGACAATCTAATCTATCTTTTATCTGTTATCATCCTTTGTGTATCATCACTTTAAATTTAACATACAGACATGAAGCTCTAGTGAAAGTTCAGTCAGTCAGGTGTCTGTTGCTTGGTTTCCTTTAGCCATGAAGTCTGCTGCAGATTTCACACTGACAGGATGTGCATGCTTGTATAAATAGTGCTACAACAGTGCTCTTTAAAATCAACTTCAAAGAGCCATCAGAGCAAAAAGGCACCGTGTGTCACCCTCCAGCTGTTTGATGTTTTGTGTTCATAGTAGCAGCTGAAATATTACATTAAAATGAAGGTGGATGAAGAAATAACTCCAGCATGGACTGAAAAAAACAGCAGTTCAGTTTGCAACCAGGTCTGTCTGCACTTCCACAGCCATGACAATAGACAATGCTTCATTTTAATATTCAAATTTGAAAACGTGGAGGTTTTTTTTTTCACACACGGCAGCTCGGAAGATCTTTACACTCTTCATAGTTTTAAGGTGGGCAGTCCAGATTACTGTCCTGTCCTTCTGTCCTGAAACACTGAATAATGCCCACAGCTGACCTTTGACTTTTTGGATATGAAATGGCATCACTTCATGTCATCCATCTACACATTCTATGTAAATTTGGTCAGGATTAGCATTTTAATTCTTAAGTTAGGGCCAAAAACATATTTTGTGAGGTCACAGTGACTTTAACCTTTGACCTCTGAAGCATAATCACTTGAGTAATGGTAATTAGTCCAACAGTGAACAAAGGAGTGGACGTATTTTTGTAGGCCAACACGGAAGTAGCATCGCCATGGATTCTATTGAGAATTTGCCTATGGGATTTTTGCATTTTATTTTGGATCATGGCCAAAAATAAGCTCTGTGGCAAACACATGTATGCACTTTTATGATGTTTGAAGCAAAAGTAAAAAGCTAACGTTATGCTATAGTGAACTAAACCACCGTCACATGACTTCAACGTCTCAGTCGTTAACCTTAAGACGGTCTCCAACAAGCTAACCAGCGGTTTTGACAAGCTAGCAAATCTGTAGCCTAATAAATGGTTTATTAACATAATTTACAATCTACAGGATTTTGCAAGAGCTCTGAAAACACAACTAGAGAGAGACTAGTGAGAGAGTTCCTCTCAGTGTCTGGAGTAATGACGTTTATTGTCCTCGACAACCACTGTCGCCTCATTTAGTCACTTGTTAGCATGCGTAGCTAACGTATTTCATGTCGTACAACAAAACGTGAACATCTCTTTAGCTTGTGTTAACCACAGACTTTACACAGACAGACAGACAGACAAACTCCAGGGAAAACATAACCTCCTTGGTGAAGGTAACAAGGCAATCAGAGATGGCAGACTTCACCCCCCAGCACCCTCTGTTGGCCAGAGGATATAGTATATGAAGCGGACAAACAGACAGACAGACAGACAGACACCGCTGTCCAAAACAACACTTCACTCCCACCCCGTGGGGTGAAGTAACAAGGCAATCAAAGATGGCAGACTTCACTCCATTCATGTCTGTATACTAATGAGTGCACCACGCCCTGTTGGCCAGATGTATATATCCAGGTGTGGAAACACACACACAAGGACACACAGACACCGCAGCCAAAAACAATACCACTCCCACTCCATGGGGTGAAGTAATTACCCCTGTGCACACTCAAGAGAAACTACATGCACTTTGTTGGGGGGCATCTAGCACCACCCAATGGTCACTTCCTGAGTGGTACAACAGCAATCATTTAAAGGGGAGATATCACAAAAAAATTTAAATTTTAAAACATAAATTAATACATATGTAGCTCTAGTGAAAGTTCTTCTTGCTGCTCTCGATTAAAAATCTCCCTGTAGAGTCTTAGCACCAAAGACTTTCTGTCAAGGCCAAATTATCTTATGTAAACTGCTAGAAATACTCATCTTGCATCAGCTCTTAAAATGATCATATCTCCTCTGTTATAATAATCCAGAATTCTCTTCTAAGCATTTAATGTTATCCATCTTTTCCTTTTCTTTTGTCCAGTTGCTTCTTCCAAACTTGAAAAAACAGAAAGCACTTGTTTTTTAATCAGCCATACTGGAACTTTGGAGTAAAAATCAGATAATTAATAGATTATCAAAGCATAAAGGTAGAAAAGGTTTATTACTGAAAAGGCATTTAAACATTCCCTTTGAACTGGTAAACAAGTCATCAAGTCAGAAGTACATTCTCAGAAGGTAAAGTAGCTCGGTCGCTCCCAGCTATTTACACTGTGTTGCAGCTGTGCAGGCAGTTTCTCCAAGCAAGAGCGACCTATACAGCTTTGTGCTCAAACAGAACATTATCTCAGCAGTAATGAAAATCATACAAAAACATGGGAATGCATTCCAGAGTTTATATCTAATATACAACTGTTCGTCCGTTTACTACTCATGCAGGAAAGCCTTTGGGTCATCATCAATACGCACAAATGAAAAACTTCTCTAACATGAAACTCTCTACGGATATGAATGATGCATCCTCAATGATCATTATATAAGAGGAGATTCAATAAATTATTAATACAGTTGCTCATATCATGTGAAACAGCACAGTTAAAGAAAAATTTGGCATCTCAAAACCACTAGTGTTTTGTGTATTTACAGTGGAGAAGGTTGGTGAGATGGAGACGCTGATATGAACTGCAGGAGCGTTTTTTTTTTTAAAGATTTGAGAAAGTCATAAAAAATGTTTGTCTCAATAGAAAAAGTTGTCATCCGGGAACATGTATAAGGTTCAGGGTTTAGAGAACAGCATGGTGCAGCATCACATACAAAATCATGTGGAACGGTTCCAAACACTCATGCAACAATCCATTAACTAACAACGGGCTCCAACAGTCTCGGACCTGAATGCAGCCTGTCAGAAGTGCAAAACACACTTTCTACAAAACTGGCAGCAGTGGTGGTCAGCTCGACCAAATTAGAGAGTAGAAATGTTTGTGCAGCTTGTGTGAGTGTGACACGGTTTCTCTTCTTATAGCTAATTTAAATTCATACCTAACAGATATTAATGTATCCGTGTTTTTTCACCTTTAATGTGGTTATGACACATCGTTCGAGCCTGATATTTTAATTGTATTCATCATTTGAGTTGTTCAACAATGTTTGATGAATGTGAATTATTTGAAAGCATTAATATGTCTATATTCAATTCGACAAGCTTCCTCTTGCAGCAAAATAAAAGCAAGATGCATTAGCAATAAAACCCACTCTAGTTTGTTTCTACCGAAGCCCTGAGAGGCAAGTCATGAAAAAAGTCTGGGAAGTCTGATTGGAATTGTTTTTTCCCTTTGTTATGTGTTTTTTTTAGAAATTGTGTTTTTTTTGTCTCAATCATTTTTCTAAGTTTGTTGTAGTAAAACGTTGTTTTTTGTTCAGCCGCAGGAGGCTAAAGTCATGGTCTAGTTTTACCTTTAGCCAACGGTGGCTAATGCTAACACACTCACATAACAGAGTCATATTGATGCCTTTATGACTCTACTCTACTTGTGCTACGGTTATACTACAGTTCAGTCAATATTTTCAAATGGTGTTGAGATTCATTTTTCTTTTGTGACCAGGCCTTGACACTGGATTACACACAGTAACTTCTGCAGACCATATGGGAAATCAAAAAATTACTTTTTACACATTATGTAGCAGCAGGTTCTATGTTAATGATGTCACAGATATCTGTTTGGAAAATGGGAAAATGTGCAGCTCTCAACAGAGAGGAGAAGGAAGCAAGATGGCTTCCATTAGCAAGGGCTGAAAGACAAAGATTGATCTTTCACAGATTGATTAAAACTTTTTTTTGTAAACAGGTTTTAATGTCTTCTGGATGTAGTGCAGTGAGGTAGCTATATGATATTAGCATATGGCAGCCTCGTTGCTAACTAGCTAACTAGCTAACCTTTTCTAGTTTTACTCTGACTTTTTACCGACTCCAAACTCAAAGGGTTCAATGTCTCCTCCCCTCGCTCTGGACATTTCCTCTGTCAAACCCTCTTGTCTTAACAAACTGTGGCTAAACCATGAAAATGTAAAAAAATTGTGACACTAGCTAATATACTTTTTAGCTAGCTAGAGAACTAGCTAGCGGCTTGTTTTAGATATCATCACCCCCTCAGCATCTGCATCCAGAGGAAGTTAAAACTTGTTTTCAAAGGAGTTCAATCAATAACTTCCTGAACTAAACAAGCATTTTCTCTGGAGTTGATGACAGGAGTAGCTAACTTGTGAGCCATCTTGCTTCCTTTGTTGAGATGTGCATAATGAATCGGGGAGGATGTACAGATCAGGTAGTGAAAGACGTTTCGAGACGTTTTTCGAAAGACGATGTTAGTCCGACACGTTTTTACTGTAGCCCAGAACGGACAAAACAAGCGGTAACTGGAGAGGGCCTTTCATATTTTTACCTCACCAGACTACCACAGGTTTTTACTACAGGTTTACAACGGGAAGGTTGTTGGGAGGTTGGCTGCAGCCAAACCTAAAGGAATAATTGAAGAGTTAAGGAAGTAGAGCATGTACAGAATATGAAATTATTTTGATATAAGTTTTATCAGTGTGTTCATTACAGAGATAGGTCCATGATTAACCTAGCTTTGTATACAGACCATGTCCCAGAATGTTTCTTTTAAATATTTTAAATATTATCACAAAATCTCATCAGTCATAGCTTCTAGGTAAAAAAAAAAATGTCCATGCTGACTTTAATAAACCCAGATTACAACCCTGGTAAGAAATGAGGTAAAGCTGCTTTTTGGGGTGAAGGATCCCTATACAGCATTCTCTCTATGAAGGTACACAAAATCATCATTACAATAAATAAATAAGACAAAGTATGGGTTTTTTTCTCCTGGTCCATGATCTTCAGCTGCTCCTGCAGTCATCTCCTCTGCTCCTCAGTCCCTGTTTGCTTCTGCAAAAACAAGACCAACACGTTTGTCTTGAGTGAACAAACAGCACACCATTGATTCTGCTATACAGGACAGCGCTCATAACCCCCAAGCTGAGGTCATGAGATCACTGATAAGGAAAGAAAAACATCCTTCAGTTACACTGAGATAAGTTGAACAAACAAATATGGCATTAAATGGACCAGAAGTATAACAAAATAAATGTAGGCAATAATTTATCAAATGTGGCATAAATTGATATTTCTGTTCTTTGTATTAAATCCCCTTTTTATTTACTTTCCTATTTAACTGTCCCTTTTATTTGAATATGTATTTGTTTATTATTTGTTTTTCTATTTACTTCTGTCTGTCTGTCTGTCTGTCTGTGTTTCCAAGCCTGAATATAATAATAAATGACAAAAAAAACACCTGCACAGAAATTTGTTTATGGAAGCATGACTACTGACATGGGAGATATATTGCAGCGGTTCTCAAGGAAGCTGCAAGCGGCGACTTTCTGAACAGACACCTTTTGAATCAACAAACACATTTGAACAGCCTCCTTTCCCTCTGTACATATCTTTTCACCGCAGTCACACTGTACCTGCCAGGGCCCCGCTGTGCTGCTGGAGCTGGCTGGTGAAGAAGCGTTCCCGCTGCGACACCTGCTCATCCCAGGCTTCCAGTATTTGCTGTTGCTCCCTGGGCTCCAGGGTCAGGGTGTCCGGGTGGGCCTCGTCAATGTGAGCCCTCACCCCCTCCAGGCTGTGAGAGTACTGCAGCTCGCCACACACCATGCACACCAGCAGCTGGTTGAGCGGATCGTAGTCCATGAGGTAGCGGTTCCTCCACACGGCGTCTGAGACAGGACCTTCCTCGCCGTTATTATTCTCATAGTCGGTGAACAGGAGCTCTGCCTCATCTGAGGAGAAAGAGAAAGAATGTGCTCGTTTCTCCATTTAAATGTGCATTCTTTCAGTTCAATGTGGCATGGTTGACACTTTACCTTCTACTGGCGCAGTATAATTTGAGAAAGGAAAGGAGCCTGTGTCTGTGTCCTCTGAATTGCTGTAAAATAGAGACAGTCATTATTACCCCACATCAGGTTGGCAGCAACACTAATTTGACGTCAGTAATACAAAATTCCCACCTGATTAGATGATCTGACTCCTCAGAGGTGCTCACCCACTGACCAGAATCCTACAGGGATTAGTCAGATGTCAAAATGTGTGACTGTGGTACAATTATCTTTCACTTTCAGTAAGAATGAAACCTAAGTGAACATAATAATTATACAAAGAGACACAAAAACAGCTTTACACATACCTGTGCTGGGCTGACCTGTGTCTGTAGGTCCTGGGCAGGCAGGATGGGCCTCGGGTTGTTGGAGGCTCTCCTTGGGGGGGTTCCCTTCTCCCGAATGGCCTTCCTGGCTCTCTGCTCCTTCTTTTTTATCCTCCAGTACTCCCTCTTCCTCTTCAGAAAGTCTTCCTCAGACTCCCCTGGGATGGGCTTTGGTGGAACCATGGTGGTCATAGGCGCCAGCTTGGTGGGAGTGTGTATCATATGCGCCGGACTCTGTAGCTGAGAACAAGGGATTTTTATTGGACTGGATGGGGAATTTGGAGTTTGAGGGGGTTCAATGGGCTGCAGGTTGATGCTGGACAGTGGGTTATCTGGGGGCTTCAGAGTCGGGAGGGAGGGGGTTGAGTCTACATCTGAGCTTCGAGACGTCCACTTCTGTGACGTGGCTTGCTGCTGATCCTCGTGATCTTCTTGATCGTCGGAAACGATCGGTGAAGGCCCAACGTTCGTGTGGTTCTGCTCGCTCGTGGATGGACAGGAGACGCTGCTGACGGGCAGTTTGACTTGGAGTGTGTCGGGTGAATGTTCAGCATTACATGTTGTCGAGCTGACGACCAGGACAGAGGGGATGTTGGTCACTGCAGTCAGAGAGGCAATGGATGGCTTGGCCTGGAGTGTTGGTTTTGCTGGAGGAGTTACACCTTTGACAGTTTTGATCATTACGACACCTGGGGCCTAACAGACAACACAGCAGGACACAAATATTTATTTCAGTTTATCAGAGTAAATACAGCAACCTAGATAATAATCTTTCTCAAACAGGCACATATGTGTTTGCCCCTAGCTTCAAGTAGGCCCCTCTCACACTCCTCTCTATTTTTGCTGTTCAAGTGTCAAATGCCTGACAGAGGATTGTGGTATAATGACTCGGGTTTCAGCTGGAGAGGGTGCTGACCATGCATACAAACCTTATACTCTTTATGCTCACCAATAAGTCTCAAGGTGTCGGCGTAATCAGGGTTCATTGTCTATCAAGGATTCAAAAGCTGGTCTTGGTGGTTTACTTTAAAGAGGTAGCTAGAATTGTTTGTTGGGGTTGTATTAGCTACAGTAGAAGGCACTCAGTATGCCCCTTGGAGAAGCAGGCAAGAGAACTGGCACGCAAGCTAAAAGCAATATACTGCTGTGGACAAAAGGCAGCAGTAAAAAAAGGCCCCTAAAAAACAACAATAATAAATCAGTTTAATAGGATGCCCTGTTTAGGAATATACATTTTCTCCACTTTTCCTTAGCCTCAGAAAGCCCAGTTAGTTGAAGCTGCTATCTATGTTCTCTTCAAGCCACCAGACTCTTTTGACAAAATTTTTTTTACCACACAGAATCTGGAAGATGCAGGTCTACCGCTACCGTCATGAGGTTGTTTGTGCTTCTGTAACACCAAAGAGACAAACAAACTAATGATTGCGGCAGTTGAAAAACACAACCCCCAATGTTCAGTGCAGTAAAATAACTTCTTTGGCCAATGGAGTCTGGTGGTTTTGAGAGGAGTATAGATAGAGGCATTTTAGTAAAGAGCAGATTAATAGCTAGCTAGCTACATAGCTAGCCAAAATTGTGGCTAGCCGCTGTTCCACCAGTTTCTGTAACTAAATGGCTTTTCTCAGTGGAGTTTTCAGCCCATTGCCTTCTAATACAACTGAATACTGTGTAATTTTTAAGGCTGACTAGCATACTGTAAGACGAGTCCAATGTGAAAGTCCTCCATCATTCCTGCTAATAACAAATGGAACTTGAGTTTAACATGTGGAAAGATTAAACAAAAAAAGTAATTTGTTTTCTGAAAACATATACTATAAATTTAAAGGAAATTCAGCCTTCAAAGCAGCACATCAACACAATGTATTAGGAACTGCTCATTGTTCCAACATCACACTGGTCTGAAGGAGATATATGGGTAGATCTATGGCCCTGTAGTTCCATTACAGTGTAATCATAAATCACTTGATTAGAGTTAGAGAAAGACAAATTCTTCAGACCTTTGGGCAGTTGGATCAATAGCATGTCACTAATATATCTGCATCTACATGTAGTGGATGGTACAGAATGAACATGATTCCCGTGTGTCACATCACCTGCATGTTCTTCAGGGAAAGCCGACTGCTGCATTCTCCCTGTCTCTCTCTCTGCCTGGCCCGTAACCTGGCCCTCTGCTGCCTCTTCATCAGCTTCCAGTACTCCCTCTTCCTCTGCAGGCTGATCAAACCGCTGTGTTCGGTCACCACACTGACATCTCCTTTTGCTGGTGGTGTGTTGCTGTTTTGGCATTGTTCCTGTGTCTGACACTCTTGTTCAGAGAGTTGTTGATGCGACTGTAGTGGATGCACGGGTAGGTGATGTAGCTTTGGCGGCTCTGGGGAATGACAGTTTTGATGGCCGGCTTTTTTGGTGCGAAGCCTCTGTGCTCTGCGTGGTGAAGATGGGCCATCAGAGGCTTCGATCGAGGGGTTTAATATAAAGTTGGAAAGGGTTTGGGATGAGTGCTCACAGGTGGGGCGCAGGACATCCTTGCTGGAGGCGGGAGGAGGTGAAAGTGTCTCGCTATTTGGGGCTGAGTCCTCGGGATGGGGGCTTGGTGAACCAGCTTGTACCAAGGTATCTATATCTGGCTGCAAGCTTTGTAACTCCAACGTCAAGTCAGCAGCAATAGGAGCCACCTCAATCTGAGGTAAATGAGGCCTATTCTCCTGCTCTGAGGCCTCCTCTGTTGACTCTACTTTAATGCCAGCCTGCTCACTGTTACAGTCCATCACCGTGCTAAGTGATTCTTCCAGGAGTTTCTTCATAGAGGCCACGGCTAACAGAGTGGTAGCTTGGCTGTCGGCATTCAGAGCTGGGTCAGGCTCCGGCTGAGGCTGAGGCTCTGGAGTTGGTAGAGGGGAGGTTGGGGGTTTGATATCTGGACAGATGGCTTGTTCTGGTTGTGAATTTAGGTCAACTGCTGGCATCGACTGACTCTCTTGTTTTACCTCATTTGCATGTGGTGTAACTGGCACACTGTTGTTGAGGAGAGCTTGTGCATTTCCTGTATGGCTGGTAAGAGATCTGCCTAGTGGCACAGTGGTTCCTGCTGCTCGCCTCAGGGCCTTCCTCCTCTGTAAGGTTGCATTGGCCCTCGCTTGTAAGACGCCCAGCTTCAATCGAGCAGCGCGAGCCGCTCGCTGCTCTCGCTTCTTTATCCTCCAGTACTCCCTCTTCTTCGCCATCCTTTCCTCCTCTGTCAACTCTGGATCGAGAGCGAGTGCCGACAGTGACGCCGCACTGCTTGAGACGGCCATTTTCATGACGCAGCCCCCGAGATTCGACCCTGGAGTTGGACCTCCAGAAATGGCATTTTGAGGGGGTTGAGGATGAGTGAGCGTGAGCTGATTAACAGTTTGGGTCGCTAATTTGTGTGAATTAGGAGCAGTTGTGCTTTCGAGTTGAGTTCTTGGTCTGATTGACAGGAGTCTTGGGGGCTTGTTGGCTGACTGTCCAGCAAGAGGAAAAGAGACTTTCACCTGAGCTGGGCGGAGGGGAGGTTGGGGCTGGGCTACACGAATGGGTGCAATGACTCTCCGTTTAGTGTTGGATTGATGCTGAGGTTTAGTTATGGGGGTGTTATTAGAAACTACTTGACACTCTTCTTCAGTTTTGAGTGCTGCTGTGCTGTGATCGGTAGGAACCTGGGGAATGTTAATGGTCACTGTCCCGTCCTCTTTGATGAAACCTCCAATGGTCTCAGAGGCATGGGTATGGGTGCTTTCTGCTGATTGGGCCAGTGCTCTGGCCCTCCTCATCTCCTCTAGGATTTTCTGGTAGCGTTTCACTCTTCGCATCAGGGAGTCCTTCTCCTTCAACCGAGCCTTCACTTCCATCGAGAGCTTAGCTCTCTGCTCGCGCTTTTTAATCCGCCAGTACTCTCGCCTTTTGGCTATTATCTGCTCAGGGGTGTCGTTGGGGTCAATTTGGGGGATATTTCTGGTACCAAAGACCGAAGCAAGCAACTGCGATTTACATCTTAGATTTCTTTGATTCATGCAGTTCCTCTGGGCTTCGATGAACCTCTGTCTCGGCGTTTTACATCGTACGATCCCTCTGGAAACATGAGAAAGATGGACATAACTTGGAAGCTTTCTATGTGATTCCCCTGGCTTTCTTACAGAAATGACATCACATGTGATGGGTGTATGTGTTGTTCGATTCACATGTGGACTTTGCACTTTTATCTGATCTGCTTGCAGGTCGACGGTAGCTAAACCTGTTGCCCCACTGTGTTTATCATTTTCCCTTTTGACAGATGTAAATGAAGTTTTGACCCGAGTAGGACACTGTTTGTGTCCTGCTCCTCTCAAAAAGGACTGAGATGGAAGGTGCTGAAGAACTGTGCCGCCGAGTCTTGTTTTTTGTGCTGTTTGCCTCTGTAAGATCATCTCCGCACTGTGCGTCCTCTCTCTGGCTTTTGCCATCTGAGCTGCCAGCTTTGCCCTCTGCTCTCGCTTCTTGATCCGCCATTGCTCTCTTCGCTTTGCTGCTCTCTCTTCCTCTGACTCCAGGGAAGACTGGAAGTTGCAAGCACCTTTAGCCCTCTGCAAGGTTACCAAGGCACTCTTTGTTCCACTTTGAGGTGCTGTGTTCGCTGTTTGGCCCTCTGTTTTAATAGAAACCGGGACACATGGAGAAGACACAAGGATCACACCTGTGGTCACATTGGTGGGTAAGAGTTTGGGCTGAATGCGTAACGAAACTTGTGCCTTATGTTGCGTTTTGGGGACTGATGCGCCCTGCATAGACACACATGGCTGAGGTGTTATTTGAGCGGAGCTGCCATTGGTAGTTCTGGTCACTCTGACTGGAGGCACTGAGGATTGGGTGTTCAGCTGGGTTCCACTGGGTGTGGGTGAGGTAATGGCTCTGCTCACAGCACCCTTGGCTGTTACGCATTTCCCTGTGGCTGTGTTGCCCCTAGCAGCTTTGGCTGAGATGGTACATGATGCTGGCAACTGAGGCAAAACCTTGTTAAGCTTCATTGTATTGAGCCACTTCCCCTTTTGGTTTTCAGTGACTTCACCCCCCACTGTATCTCCACTCTGTGATGCAGGAGAGACATTGACTGTTTTGTTTGAATCATCATTATTCTGCAAAGGAGAAGAAAATGCAGCAAAAGAGCTTGATAACGTGGAATTCACCACTGCAGGGGCATGTAGATGTAAGAGGCTATCTGTCTTGTGTACGAGGCTGCCTTGTGTCGACTTCCGTCTGCGTTCCGACAGTCGGGCCCTCTGCTCTCGTTTCTTGGTTCTCCAGTATTGTCTCTTTTGGGTGAGGGTGGCATCATCAAATTCTGAGGCAGGCCGGTAGCGGTGGGATGTTGAGCCACCTTTTGCTTTTGCAGTTGGCATCGCCAGCCCATCGGTTCGCATCCAACAGTAGTGGTCGGCTCTTCCCTCGTCACGCTGGTTCAGTTCATCCTCTCAGTCAAGAATCCTCGCTGCCATTAACTTACATGGTGTCCTCCTATATGATGTTTTGCTCCGCTGAGCAGCTGCCAGATCTCTCAGACATCACATCAGTATGCAGGGGTCCTGAGGAACAGAAAACAAGTCTTAGTTCCATCTTACTTTGTTATAAACTTAACACCATGGGCCAACAGTTGCATGAGATTACGATACTTAGGTTTTTGTAAACACTGTCCAAGAGGTATAACTGTAGAATCTAATGCAATCTAATCAAATAGACCTGACATCTATTTTTCACCTTTTGTTGCACTATCAGAGGGGTGTTTGTACAATTATATAACAGGGCTGCAACAACTGTTGTCATCAGCAATTAGTCTGGCAGTGATTTTCTCACTTACAACCCCAATACGAAAAAAAAAGGCAATCAGTAAACAGTTGAAACATATCTTCACACCATTAATAATCTCCACACATTAATTATTTTACATGTAAAATTGATAAAGGTTCAGGTGATTTTCAAATTTGTGTAAACAGAAAAAACTTAAGGTGTATGTAATATTACATGTTAACAACAGTTTAGATGCAATAAAATCCCTTTGAAGCACAACACCATCAAGCCACGATTATCAGATAATTCACACCTCAAATGCTGGACTTTGGATATGAAAACAGCACTTTAGGATTTTATAGGCCTTTCAGACACACATATCACGTTTTAGATGTGATCACAACATTACAGCGCATGTGCATTCACGAGGACATTAAACTTGTGAAAACGTTCATTTTACGTGTGTAACTGTACTCCGTTTCCCTCTGAACTCTTTCTTTACTAAAAAAAAAAAAGCACATTTGGTCTTATGTTCCCATTTCCAGTGACGCTTGTTTAAATGGATTAGCCTACATGCAAATGAAGACAATGCACAGGCTATGTACTAAAACGCCCATCTCATCTATCACAACACCAAAATTCACGTGAGACAGTATAGCTACATGTAGTATCTGGCGAATTATTTAAATTAAGCATTTGAAATACTAACATTCGCCTAAATATTTCCACCCCACTGCTTTTTGTGACATAAACACGTCGCGTATGTATGCTAGCCTCTGTAGAAATGTGGAAGCTACAGGAACCAGGAAGGAAGCAGAGTGACACTGTCCCTTTAAACCTGTCCCTTTCTATCACAAATTATATCTGTCGAGAGCCATTTTATTCCTTATT
>CAFUXE010000143.1:139105-151887 GCA_903364295.1 Serranus cabrilla | reverse complement strand
TGAGCGGCACAATGGACAAGATCTTCCTCCTCTTGTCCACACGGACGGGCGCCTGTCTGAGTCTGCTGCCTGTCTAAAAGAAGCCAGAAAACCCGCACATTACTGTCGTAAAGCAGGACGCTTCAAAACATGTGAAAGAAAAACATGCATACCCGATACCTTTTAGTTACACTTAACTTTCCGGGACAGTTTTTGTGAACGTTTTTGGACAGATATGTTGCCAGGACACTGCAGCTACTTTCCGCCAGCCAGCCGTGCTACGAGGCTGCCTTGACAACGCTGTAAAGTACCAGGATGTGGGACCTGGATGCTTGTTCTGTGTGTATTCGTGTGTGCGTGTGGACGGAGAGACTACAGTACAACGCCCCCTCCGTTTAAATACCAAGCCATTAAGAGTATATAAGAGATAATTTCACTAAATTATGGTTTTGAGCTAATACGTCAATGGGTCACAACACCAGTTTGACTGGCTGCTAATTAGGCCGATCCTCGTTTGTCACGATTTTGTGAAACATAAATTTGGGACAGGACACACATTCAATAACCACGATAAAAAATAAAAAATAAAAAAAAAACATTCAGTGATAACACACAGCGATTACATAAAGTGTGCAATAACATATAGTCCTATCCAAGTTGGAGCAGCTGGACAAAGGTCCATTGATTTATTGGCTTTTTTCTACAGATGACCTCAATTCACATGTGCAGACCCATCGGGAATAGGGCTACAGTGCGATGTGTGGTTTGAACAATATGTATAAAGATCAAATGTGTATCTCACACAAAAACCTCAGAAATATTCCAGATTTCAAGAGGGGTGGGACTTAATATCTGCTCCAATATCAAAATGACAATATTTCAAATGCAGTAGCCTCTGATCTGAACAACTACTATTATAACTATAAAAAATGTATACACAAATATCTATTAATGTATCAACACAATTAGGTCAATTAGGAGTTTTGGAAAAACTCGACTTTTAAATCTCAATTTTGATTTTTTTCCCACCCCTAATTCTTACTCTTTGGGGTGCAATCCAGCAAATATCTAACCGATGGCAGTTGGGTTGTTTTCATACCACACCTCAAAATGTTTAGATTTTGCTAGTGTATTTTTGTGCAATTAATGGAAAATCATCTAAACTGTTGATGTTTTTATCTATTTTTGCAAATATAAAAAGATTATTTTCTTTCAGACTCAAAACAAGCTATCTAAATATATAATTTGGGCTCTTGCTCAAACAATGAATTGGTTGTAGACTATATTAACCCAGGCTATTACCTGGTATAGACCCACATCACATCTTACAACACTGAAAACAGGATTTTATTTTGTAAAAATAGTATCCGGGATCCCCAGCTCCACATATGATGAAGTGGAGCTCATGGGGCCCTGATTTCCAATGGACCCGCCTTGTGTTTTAACCGATGCTTTGCCGAACCAAAGCGCTCTCTCGTCGCATGATTTTGTGAGAACAACAGCATTAGTATTAGCAGCTTATCAGTATTAGCGCCCGCTGCTCCCTTTGCTCCCCCCCGGGGTGGGTGTGCATTGTCGACGCTGCTACTGTCTCTTTAAATTTACCCAGGAGCCCCTTAAGGAGCCCCAGGGGCCCCTAGTCCGGCTCCCCACCCTGAAGACAAGCAAGAGCCTTAAAATACATTACTGGAGGCCTGCGCCGAGGCGCTTCCACACAGCGGCGGACGGAGGGACGGGCTCTATTCGCCAGCGGAATACATGATTGTGTGATTCTATGAAAAGTTAACTTGGCTCCCGTGCGGGGCGCGTGGGGGGACATCGTAGAGCACGGGCTCCTCAGCGATGGGCTCGTTATAGAGCGCCTGCCAGATGCGTGTCGAACGGTGCCGAGCGGTGTGAACATGTCACTGTTGTAACATGTTGTTGTTAGTGTGACATGTCCCGCTTCAGCGCTACGATACAGTGAAGGAAGGAGGACCAGCAGCCACTATTCACACAGCGGCCAGGCCAGTGATGGAAGAGAAAGAGACGGGAGAAAGCGAGCCCGTGGACCTCCGGTGTGCCGAGCAGGCTGAGCTGCTCTCATTAATAATAAGCGGAGAGGAGGAAGCGACGCAAGAGGAGAGTGACTTGGGAGGTAAAGAAAAAAACTAGTGTTATTATTCTTTGTGTTTCTCACCGCAAAGTGGGACTGCGTGGCTGTCAGAGCCACGGCCATTGTCAGACAGCCAGTTAATCCGTGTCAGGGACAATGCCATGGAGCAGCATGGCCCCTCCGTCTCTGTGGCTCCTATAAACAAAGGCTCAACAGCACGCAGGCAGGCGGACCGACACACACCGCTGCCCCCTGCTGGACAGCGGCGGCACAGTGAATAAACAATAATAATATAGCTTTTTGAAATAAATGACACATTTCATGATATGTAGCATGATAATGTATTGACATAGGACGTAAAATACTCAGGCGATCAAAACGGTATACTAACAAGGTACATTTCATAGAGTGATAACACTAATAATGAAAATCTATGAGCTCCAGCTTTTTTATCATTATGAGACAAACAATGACAGCTTAAAATATTACATTTTGATTAAATTTATTCATAGCATGTTACTTTCTCAGATCCCTATGGTGCAATTTATTTTAAAGGAGACCTGTGTACAACCTGAGTATGAAAGCTTGGGCTGACACATGTCAACAAACAGCTGATATCCACCGAAAGCAGAAGTTCTACATTTAGAGAAATAACACGGGTTGGTTAGCACACAACAACTATAGCCCAAACATTATAGATTTCTGTTGCCAAAACAATGCATGTAATTATATTTGTCACTACATGTTTTATATATATATTCATTTTGCAGGGTACATTACAAATTATTATTATTATTAATGTTTATAAATGAACTTAAGAATATCTTTTTGTTACTTATTGGATGTAGTAGATGTTACTAGTATACATGTGATGTGATGCTATTTATAGGCTAGGTCAAATAGATTTATTTTCTAGAACTATTAATCAGTTATATATTAAGTGGATCGGCATCAATCTGATTAAATAGTTTATTTGTCAATGTCATTTAACATTTTCACGAAACATTTAACAATGTAGTGCAGGGGTGTCAAACTGATCCAGTAAAGGGCCGAGTGGCTGCAGGTTTTTGTTCCAACCAAGCAGGAGCACACCTGAATCCAATCATTCTAATCACCACAGCTGTCTTCAATCAGTTGATTAATTATCAGTATCACCTGTGCTCCTGCTTGGTTGGAACAAAAACCTGCAGCCACTCGGCCCTTTACTGGATCAGTTTGACACCCCTGATGTAGTGTATAAACATGTCTACAGAAAGCTAAGAAGTGATTGATGACTGGAGCCCAGTGACTCCAGTCTAATCTACACAAAGAGGTTAAGAGAAGAGAAAAGTAGAATTAGTTTTTTTTACCTATATAATAATTACATGTGGCTTTAAATTGTCATGGACAATCAAATCTCAATAGAAATCCCATCAGGACTGATCTATTTTCTCTCTGGTCTCTGTCTGAAGAAGAGGGTCTTGCCAATGGCCATGTTGAGGAGGAATCGGAGGCTGGCATGGTCACACCTGTCAGGTCTCCAGGCACCAGCTACTGGAACATCACAGAAGGCCCGGACCACCCGCTCCTCCTCTCCCCGGCCCCAGGGCCCTCCGGACGTAAACCTAGGGTCCAGAGGGCCTCGCGTACCGGCCTTAGCCGCATCCCGGGACGAGACCACCGCCGCTACTACCACGAGTACTGGCGCAGCGAGTATCTGATGGACTTTGAGCCCCAGCGGCACGGGATGATCTGCATGGTGTGCGGCAGCTCACTGGCGACGCTGAAGCTCAGCACCATCAAGAGGCACATCCGCCAGAAGCACCCCGACTCCCTGCTGTGGAGCGCCGCCGACAAGGAGGTCATTCGCTCGGGCTGGGAGAGCCACCTGAGCCTGGGGGGAGGCCAGAGGTCCTACAGCTCTGCTGCTGGACCTTCAGCGCAGGAAGAGGAGGAGCAGCTGGACTCAGACCAACATGCTGCGGGTGGGTAGGACTCTCAGCCAGAAGTTTTCTCAGTCTTACACTTGGTGGCAGTATGAGTTTATGTGTTGGCCGGGTGCTGTGTGAGGAGAGGATGATGTAATGACTCTGCGATAATGTGCTGGGGCTGGAGAGGGGAGGACTGTGCCTGGACATGACTGCTCTGAGGCAGTTATATATTTAAGATGACAGAAAAATTCACATACCAGGATAATGTTTTAATGTGGATCATGCTGTCGAAGCTTCTAGAACAACCTGTTCTGATTTAAATGATTACCGCATATTTCCACATATGGTAAAAAGAGCAAATACTGTAGGTTATTCTTTGGGAGGGGACTATATCGCTTTGGGGGGGAAACTGAGATTTCCAACTCAGCTGAAAAACAACATTGCTGTAAATGCAGAGAAAAGGTAGATGAATATGTAACCAGGAGTTTGAACTGACTAACCTTTCACACAGGGAAGCCAGGATCTGCAGATATACAGAGTAAAGGTCTTAAGTCCAGTTAGCACTGAGTAACCTACAGAAGGTAACTGCTATCACTGCCTCTGTACACTGATTTTATAATAGCTTGTGTGATCTGGTTCCAGCTCTTGATTATAAAAAGATCCGGTAACTGAAGCTGCCTCTAAATTTTGGAGTGTTAGTTTCATAATGTAATTCATCGTAATCTTAACGTAGTGCCGTCTTGAAGCTCAGCGTTTCAGTAGATTTCTATCAGTGAAGTAACTCCACTGCAGAACTGAAGTCTGTACTAATAGTGACAAACAGAGAGACAGCTGACTCATAGAAACAGCTCCGGTGTGGATGATTATGCATCTGCTGGTATATGTTACATACATCTCCTGTATGAAACGCCTGCATCCACACTGAGCTGCTTTTTTATTAACTCTGATAACCTGATCACGGATCACGTCTCTCGCCCACAACCTCAGACTCAAACTACACAAACCCTCACTTCAAATAAACACACATGCATCACAAGCTTTCTTTGAAGAAGATACAGGTAGATGCCTTTACACTTTGTTTTAAAATGTGTCTTGGAAAGGGAGGAGAAAACAATCTGAAATAGGCAACCAACGCAGGCTTATCCCAACAGTATACATCCGGTGAGTCAGACTAGTATGAGCCACCGTGCCTTCATATTTAGCTCTGACGCTTTAAAGACCAACATATTTTTTTATAATGTTTTCCTCTTGTGAACTACCTTATAGCACATTTTGTCATGGCCTAGCTGCTTCTGCTTCTCTATGTTTTTATGCATGATCACTGCTGATTTGCATGGATTTCCTCCAGGCTCTTTACTTCTGTCATAACTCTTGAACAAGACATAAGCCACAGAACTGGAAATCAGTTTGACTGAAGCCTCATCAGTAAGGTAGCAGAAGATGAATTTTCCCACTGAGAAATATTACTTCATTCAGAAAGCATTAAGTAACTATAATGCCTTTTTATTTTTCAGTACTGTTAAAGCATTCTTATTTAACATTTGAGGAAAAGTGGCCACAAACGAAAAGAATACATTTATTATTTATAATTTTGCGTTTCCTTGTTGCATTTCCCCTTTTTCAAGTTTTTTCTTTATGTATTTCTCAATGCATCTACTCTCCATTATGCAAATTATGTAACATTTTATCACTTAATAAATGACTATATTTATTTTTTTGGCATTTATTTATACTTATTTTGGCAGTTTCCATCTAGTATCACCAACTTTTTTGCAAATTCAGCTCTTTAGAAATACTGTTTATTTTGGGAAAAAAATATAAAAATAAAATATACCCCTCCAAATTCTGACTTTCATATTAAAACAGTTATTGTTATATTCAAGATTAGTTCAAATGTCTTCTCCCTCAATTAAAACTGAATTCCCTGTTGTTGTCATTATTCCCACTGTGTACAGTCAGTGAAGCCTTCGTCTTTTTTCACAAAGTAAATTGTAAAGCTCCCAGTAAGTACAAATTGAAAATGTCACCAAGAAGCAGTGAAACAGTGATACCTTTTGACTTTGATTTTTTTCTCTTGTTTGATATTTCCTAAACGCAGCCGAACCCCCGGAGCCTGTGACACCCCAGGAGCAGCCTCAACAACCCCCCAGTCTGTCTCCCCGCTCTGAGGAGGGCGAGGCTCCCCAGCCACAAGAGGAGGAGCAGGACCTCCCGGGGCCGTCGGCTCGCACCCTGGAACGCTACCTGAACGACTCGCTGCACGCCTGGTTCCGCCAGGAGTTCCTGATGGAGTACGAGGCGGAGGCCGGCCGGCTGCTGTGCATGGTGTGCGGAGGAGAACTGCCCTCCCTTCACCTGGACCACATCAAGAGCCACGTGCTGGACACCCACCCCAACTCGCTGGTCTACAGCTCAGAGGAGAAGCACTGCATCCTGCAGGCCTGGGCTCAGACTCACGGTAAGAACACAACACGAAACAGATTTGGTTCCAAAAGCTGGACAGCAGCGTGTGAATTTGTAAGGCCAGATAATATCTAGTTTGATAAATGTATCTTTTTTATTTATTCCGAAATTTTTAGTGACGTTACATGCACAAATCCACCCACCCACCAAACCCTTTTCATCACTGCTTATCTGGATCAGTGTTGCCATGGTAACGTGGTAAGCAGAGCAGCCTGAACATCCTGTCGCCCTCTTGAATCTTGCGACACAGCCACAGTCACATGATCACAGTCCATGTCTGTTACAAGATAAGAAAACTTCTCAAAAGTGCTCTTTGTAGCTCTGGTCTTATCTTTGTACATATTGTATATTTTATAGTATATTTACCAACTGTTTTTGTATATTGTGTTTTGTAGCATTTTTTATTATTTTGATACAGCTCATCACTAGCGCATCACTAGCCAGTTTAGCTGAGGTGATTATCAAAATGATCAAAAACACTGTTCAAAACAAACTATACATACTATGAACAATCTGTGCACAGCGAAATGTGACAAGTGAAGAAACTAACTTGCCGTGGAAGTAGAACAGTGTTCAACTAAAATAAGCTAATGTGCTAGCATAATGCTAGCTAATGAGGTATACTTGAACTCTTCTATTATAATGAAATATTCATTTTCACCACGGCTTCTTGGTAAAAGGCCACTTCAAGAAAACATTATGTTTTATATTCTATAATTATGGTAGACATAAGCCTCACTGTAACTATGCAACTCAGTCTGAGACCGGGTAAGGATCCTGGAAAACAAAGGCTCGCTAGCTACATTTACACTTAAAAACTCCAAGGGAATATAGTAGAGCTAACTTTCACCACAGCTCATTTTAAAACCACCACCACATAAATCAGGCCCGGCCGTCCTTTGTATGTCTTCTAGTCTTTCATTTGTTGTACGATTCTTTGCTCCATTACAGAAGAGTCTGAAAACTCAATCAAATCAGAGCCCAACACCAAAGAAGGCAGGGTGGACCTCTTTGCTCAGGAAATGGAGGCCATCCAGATCAACAGTGACTTGTACCCAGAAGGTGATGGCACTTTAACTCAGGACACTTGTCTTATCGGTGAGGACGGAGGCGTTGGAGCTCCACAACAGGGACCCCAGCCCCTCCGCCAGCCCAGAAAGAGGCGGCTGCGCGGGGGTGACCCGTGGCGGCTCCGCCTGGACTACCTGGTGGCCTACGGGCCCCAGGGCCGGGGTACGTTCTGCATGGTGTGTTCTCAGGTCCTGCACGAAATTAAGGTCAGCAGCTTCCGCCGCCACATCCAGGAATGTCACCCAGAGACGACGACCCTGAGCCGACAAGAAAGGGAAGCCATGGCCGCCGCCTGGACCAAAGATTATTCAAGCGAAGGCTCGCACATTCAAGATGGTGAGATGCTTTTAAACACTGCAAAATTATAAAGGTTCAAAAAGGCTTTTTATAAAGGTCAGGTTTTACATGTCTTAAAAAAGGTGGTTGCTAACAAAGTGTCTAAATGAGACTACAGTGGTTGTCAGGGACATTACTGGTACGTCATCAGATTCTTGCAAAAAAAAATCTAACATATTTATCAATGACAATGAGAAAAGCAAAACTAAATGATACCCTCTGTTTTTGTGAATTATATTGCCATTATGATATCAGTCAAAGTATTGACAATTACATATTTAATTTATCCAAGTCATGCAGCCCTAACACAAGTCTTGACATGTTGCACCCTTAAGATACAACACGCTGATATATAATGTGATGTAAGCAAGGCAGCTGTGTGTGTGTAGTTCTTGGCAGAGTCTGTGGTTTCATGTAGTTCAGGGGTGTCAAACTGATCCAGTAAAGGGCCGAGTGGCTGCAGGTTTTTGTTCCAACCAAGAAGAAACACACCTGAATCCAATCAATCAAATCACCACAGCTGTCTTCAATCAGCTGATTAATTAGATCACCTGTGCTCCTGGCAAGAGCACAGGTGATACTGATAATTAATCAACTGAGTGAAGACAGTTCAGGTGATTGAATGATTGGATTCAGGTGTGTTTCTGCTTGGTTGGAACAGAAACCTGCAGCCACTCGGCCCTTTACTGGATCAGTTTGACACCCCTGATGTAGTTTAACCGCCGAACCATCCTTCCTGCTGTTTTAGCAGAAATTAACCCGAGTGAAGCTGATGTCCTAAATACCAGCGGAGAGACGAACGAGGACGCCTCGCCTGACGTCAAAACACACAGCAAAATGGTAAAGAAGGAGGAGGGCGTGAGCGGAGGGAAGGGGAAAGCGAGGGACGACAGCGCCACAGCCACGCCCTCTCGTCACGGCCATTACCCCGGGAAGGACCAGAGAAGGAACTACCAGGTGCGCTGGCGGATGGAGTACCTGATGGATTACGACTGTCGCAGACACGGGCTCATCTGCATGGTGTGCGGGGCCACGCTGGCCACTCTGAAGGTCAGCACCATCAAGAGGCACATCCAGCAGGTACACCCCCACTCTCTGGACTACAACCCGGAGGAGAAGCAGCAAGCCCTGCTGAGCTACAACCAGGCCGCCCTGCACTTCATCCACTCTGACGACTGCTTCTCCTCGCAGGACCACGGACACACAGAGCTGGCTCCCGCTCCAGCACACTTTGGCACTTAGAAAGGGCTTCCGTCCGACGCTCCTCACACGGCCCCAGAAACAAGGGACATTCAAGTATTTGTCAAACAGGGTCTTATTTTCTTATGTCCCCTCAGACTTTGTCCTGAATTCCTGAAATCCCTGCACCGCAGGCGCAGAATAAAATATGATAATTGTCATACTGGACACAATCTGAGAATAAGACAAATACTGGAATTTCCCTTTTAAATCTCGAATCTGAGAGTATGCTGTGGCTGCTAGCAACCGCCACGAAGGAAATGTCACAACCTGAAAATGTCACAACCTACAAATGTCATGGTCTAAAAAAATGAAAGTCCAGCCCCGCTCATTTGAAATTAAAGCCTGATCTGCACAGGGTGGCTGTTACCCGAGGACCTCATGAGATTAAAGACATGAATAATAGTAATTATCAATATAATAATAGCAGTCAGATATTCCCGGCCCTCCTGCTAGTAGTTAGGTAAAAACTCTAAATGTGCCTAAAATGCTGCGTCGTATAGTATTTATACAATACGGCATGTATTT
Organism: Serranus cabrilla; assembly: GCA_903364295.1. Classification (NCBI taxonomy): domain Eukaryota; kingdom Metazoa; phylum Chordata; class Actinopteri; order Perciformes; family Serranidae; genus Serranus; species Serranus cabrilla. The sequence goes on along the minus strand of CAFUXE010000143.1, from coordinate 142,266 downwards.
CTTACTTCCATAAATTCATAAGTCAGCCTTATTTGCACAACAGATGTTAGCTGACGGATTACAAACAACATATATCAGATTTGATTAAAGCAAGTATAAGAAACTTTTTTCATGTTGATTTTGGCGACCCCTGTGGAAAAAGGCAGTAGTGCTTCCATGAGAAGAGCCTCCACTTGTTTTAACTGACCCGGAGCAACTAAATTTGTTTGTTTTGGGTGAACAACACACACCTTATTTGTAATACAATTATTATTTATTTAACACAGTTTAAATAGTGTCCGTTTGACTTGTTTTATCCATCATATTATCGCTGTTTTATCATGCTGCCCCAGTATCAGCCATAATGTTGTGAAAATGTAAAGATAGGCTCTTCTAGTCTGTGCACCAAAAATAGTTTCATCTGATTTGATGGGGAATCAGACCCGGGGACAGGCATTTAAAATACCTATATAGAAATAGCTAGACTTCTGGCTAATATGGTCATTTGCTTATTTAAGTCACATAGAGATCAACTTTAAATGGTAGTTGACTTAAGAAAACAACCAATGAACCTCTGAAACTGTTCCAAATCTCATGAGATCCTCAGGTTAAGGGTCACATCAGACCAGAATGTGCGAAAGTTAAATATTGGAGCTGTAGGGTGCTACTGGAGTGACTTCTGAAACCAGGAAGTAAGTTAGCATTTTGATCTAAAATCCAATGCAAGTATCTCATAGGCAAATTCTCACCGGATAGGCCTACAAAAATATCTCATTTTCTTTCCTCTCAATTGTGGCTGGCTAGCATTAGCATGCTAGCAGTTAATTAGCCCTTCAAGTAGCCACTATTTCACCTGTCACTCAACTTAAATTTGCACCACAGATCCAAAAACAAAGTGAATTCACACTTGTTTCCACACGTTCTGGTCTGAGCAGCCACATAGGCTGAAACAAGGCTTTAGAAATTCAAACTCCTGCATCATGAGTGTCTGGACATTTACTTTTTTAACTCCAAACTGGCATATATGTAGTCATGATATGTGCTGTCTACCTATTCTCTTTCAGGTCCAGGAGATGGCCCGGGGGGTCCAATGGGGGGTCCCGGGCCTGTTTCTGGTTGGGGTCTGAGTCTTACGCTCTCAGGAAGTTAGAATCAGAGTCTTCGGTGAGACCGAGGTTAATTAGTTTTACGATAAATGTGTCTAAAGACAACACAGCACTTTGTCCCCAGCTTGCTTGTGTACAGCCAGTTGAATGAGACTGTTTGATGTTATTGCTGAAGACAATGAATGCCAGCGTGCAGTCAGTGAGTTCAGTCTATTTAATTCTTTGTTTACAGTGGAGGCGAAGGACGTCCTCCTCTCTGTCATCCATTCTAATGAGATATGTTATCTCTCTGTCAAGTCACCGGCCTGCATCCTTCCATCAGATACAACTCTCTGCACAAAAAAAAGAATATGTAAATATATGAAAAAATAGAATTATTTTTCCTTTATACAATCACTTTTATGCACCCTGGTTTCTACAAAGCGTGTTTGTAATTATGTCCAGTTTTTCTACTTTCATTCAAGATTTCAACAATGTTCTGCTGGAGGTTGGCTCGTTGGACTTTTGCTTTGCCCCAGCTTTGGTACCGCTTTCATTCACTGTACAAAATGTATGCAACGGAAGATGTTGAAAAATGAACTGTCAGAGAAAAGAAAAGTCTGCCGTCAAATGTCACGTCTTCACCTGGAAAATGTAACTCAGGGATTCTGTTTTCATCAACAACCATTTCATCAGTAAATCTTTTAGCAGACTGTTGACATCTGAACATACTGGATGCATGTCAGCTTTGGTTCAGGATCAGGAAACACACACAGCAGAGTGTTAGGGCTACTGGTACAACACACTGAGATTTCATTAGAAAAAAAGTCATGCTAGAATAAAGAGAAAAAAAAGAATTATAATGGAAAAAAAATGTGACTGCTATAAATTAATATATTACAAAAAATGTGCTATATGTGGAGAATTGAGTCAGAATGTCAGAATGAAGTTTTGAAAAAATAATATTCTGAGAAAGAAGTTGTAAATTACTAAATAAAAATATAAAATTACAAGAAAGGTTGTTGTATTTGGGGAAAAAGAGTCATAAAAGAGTCATAATATTAGGATACAAATTTGAAATATTTGACACAAAGGTTATAGTTTTCCAAAGTATGTATTTGACTGTCAGGTAAACATATTTGTTATTTTATCCACAAAATCTCATTGTTTTCCTAGCAGTGCTCCTATGACTCTGTTGTCCATTGACAGAATGAGCTCAGCTGTAATAACAGTGTAATAATGAAGGAGACTAACTGTCATATTTCCAGTTCATTGGTCCACTTTGGTGAAGAACAGGCCCCTCACATCACTCTACAAGAGTTTGGACATAGCACTTAATTATTTAAAAATGAAGTAAGTTACAGTGAAATGAATGATAGAACATGTGATGCATTGCTTGTGAGTGTGCGTGTGCGTGTGTTTATACTGTGTATGTGTATGATGGTGTGCGGAGAGATCCTCTTTGGCGCCTCATTTTTCTTCACTCTCACCTTTCATTTGTACATGGCCAACATGTGACATATGCATTCTCTCCTCTGTGATCTTTGAATAAATACTCGACACCATGAGGCCGCCTGCTGTCACATTTGTTTTCTAGTAGTGAATAGGGTCATTTTTTTTTAACTTATAGATATCAACATGAAACTTCCCCAGTTTGTTATTCACATCATAACAAGATTTTTTTGCATTAAAAGTTTTTTTTTAAATGTAATGTTTATATATGCCAGGGGTGTCAAACTGATCCAGTAAAGGGTCGCTGTGGCTGTAGGTTTTTGTTCCAACCAAGAAGAAACACACCTGAATCCAATCATTCTAATCACCACAGCTGTCTTCAATCAGTTGATTAATTATCAGTATCACCTGTGCTCTTGCCATGTTTGGACATATTATGCTGTATTATGTTTTAACAGAGTATAACAGGGCCAATTCTAGCATTTGTAAGCATTTTACAGAATGATAATTTTATGACAAAAATCAACATTTGGACATCCTATAATAAGTTGTTTTTCTTTTGACATTTTTAAATATAATATAGTATGCCATTTTCTTTCCAGTTTTGGACACACTATAATATAGTGTTTCTTGTTTCATATTTTT
>CAFUXE010000143.1:122582-137198 GCA_903364295.1 Serranus cabrilla | reverse complement strand
TGCTGCTTACCTCAGCCTCAGGCTGGCTGACAGCTCATCAACATGAGGGGGTGGGGGAAGCTAACGGGCTAGCATCTCCAACAGAAACGTTGCATATTTTGGCTTTAACGCCCAGAGTCTGAATGAGACAGCATGCATGAGGGGTCTGTGAGCAGACGACACAGAGGAGGGCACGCGTGGGGAGGAATGTTCCACCAGAGAAAACATTCAGTACACAGGCAGGTAGTATTTTGAGTAGTTACTGCATTGAGAGGCTGTTGGCTAGTCAGGATTCAGAAGACTCCATGCAAATTTGGGGTGCAATGAAATGGACAGCAACACTAACATTTCATTTCCTTCTACATATGCATCCCTTAAACAATATGGAGACGTAGCAGTAGCGCTAACATATGACTATGGTTTTTTTTTACCGAGTTCAAAAACACCATTGAAACAGTCACAAGTAATAATCATATTAAACAAAAGTCAGGGTCAAGAATATGATACAGCCTATATAAAGGGTGAGAATCTGTTTTCCAGCTTACACTATGACATGCGCTTCCTGGCAGTCAAATAAAAAGAAACAAAAGAGACAAACAGAGCTCTATAATAACCACTCCAAACCAAAGCCACTTCCATAGCCCCAGCTACACTCTTTATTCAAAAACACACCCCCCTCATTCTGTCACACAGACCCCTAAAACTTCCTCTCAGGTCACTGTTGACGCCTCGTATGGAGTCTAAAAAGTGCCAGAAGACTAGTTATAGATACCTTTTAAAAACCCATGTTAAATTTATTTTTTTATTTTATTTTTGATCACGAAATTTAAAAGTATTTGAATTTAATTTGTATCAGTTTGTTAATTATTATGTATTTTTTTAAAAATTGGGCTTGAAAGTTTGTTCTTAACCAAAAAAGAGAAAGCAGCTGTTAAAAGTTGATATCTATCCTGGTGGCACAGTCTACACACCATAGCTTTAAAACTCAGTCGTTTTTTTTTTCCTTTTTGAAGACGTCAACAGCGAGCTGGGAAGCCATTTTGACATTTAAGGGTGATAACACATCAGAGAGAATCTCTTTAACTTATGGAACAATCAAGAATTATTCGTCGGGAGGACCTCGGAGACCTCCAGATTAAAAATGAAGCTCAAAGACACTTAACATAACTCTAACAATGCTGTTGTCAAGCTACTAGGGAGTCAAAGCAGCCATCCTATAATTAATATCAATAATAGTAATAAGCATAAAAATGTACAAGTGAATGTGAGACCTCAACACTGTGGCTTGAACAGGTGCAACAAAAGGGAGTTAGGACTGCTGTCAGTGAGGGAACTTCCTTTGATATAAAAAGCGAGGTTAACGTGTTCCATACAGCAGAGAGCCTGTAGTTGTCTTAAGGAGTATATATACATACAGAAAACTTAAAAAAAAAATGCATCTGATCAAGAGGGTGAACTAGACCAAATTATCACAGCTGGCTCAAGTGTTCTAATCCTTTATTTCAACCTGCTCATGGGTTTAAAAAAAGAAAAGTTCAGTGCATTGCAGAAACTTACATACACAAGTGCCTGTAAGGTGAATGGAAACTAACTCAATAACAGGCCGTTCAGTAACAGCAAAACCCATTACCAGCCGCGAAAATCAACTCATTATCTATCCACATAACAGCTGCAGAGCAAGAGAGCAGGATAAGACTAGCCACAAATACACCCAAAACGTTGCTTTTATTCCTTTTTTTTGTTTGTTTTTTTGCTTTTTACATTTTTCATCTTAACTTTCTTAACTTTTCCAGCTTACATCCATTTACCTTCAGGGAAATGTGTGGTTTAAAGTACAGACATTTGCTTTTTTTGTGTGACATAGACAGCCATCACCCCGCCCCCCCTCCCCTTGCTCGCTGTACATGAAGAAACCAGGTCATAGATTCAGTCTAGTTCACTCGACCCTGCCTCCATTCCCCCTGTGGCCACGCCCACAGACAGTCAGGGTCCGCCGCGGCGCTACATCACTTCCTCGCTAGCGACGCGCTTCCTGTCTGCACAGGCACAGTTCTTTTTAATGCTTGCAAGTTAAGCTGCGCAGTAGTTTTACATTGAATATCGAGTAGCTCAGATTTTTCTACCTAGCAAGGTTCAGTGTATTAGGGTGGTGATGGTCGATGGAGTAAGGGAGGAGGAGTTAGACTGGGGGGGGGGGCGGGGTTATCTGGAGACGGGTAGGAGAAGGTAAAGGGGTCTAAGGTGGTGATGGAGATGAGGATGATGGTGACGTGGAAGTTTCTAAATTGGGGGGGGGTTGATCATTCAGTTTTGCTGCGCTTCACAGCTCCGGGAAGTTTCTCTTGCAACCTGTGGGGCAAAAGCAAAGTAAGTGTTAAAGGAAAAACTGTACTAGAAATCGGATTGGTTGATCAAAATGACTCACTTATTACCGATGTTCAGACCTGGCATTAACTTGTCTAAGGTACAGCTTGAACGCACCAGACCAGTGTCAAACTGATCCAGGAAAGGGCAGAGTGACAGAAACACACCTGAATCCAATCATTCTAATCACCACAGCTGTCTTCACTCAGTTGATTAGTTATCAGTATCACCTGTGCTCCTGCTTGGTTGGAACAAAAACCTGCAGCCACAGCGACCCTTTACTGGATCAGTTTGACACCCCAGGTCTAAATTAATTGGTGATTCTAAATTGCCCATAGGAGTGAATGAGAGCGTGAATGGTTGTCCGTCTCTATACGTTAGTCCTGTACCAGGTCTGAACAGGACATTCGATTCCCTTACTTGGCCATTGTAGTGTTGATTTGAGTACGTGCCACGTCGATGTACTGATCGATCTGAGTCTGGAAGGAGAAAAGAAGAGAGAGAAGGTGAGCATCACTGTGGGAAGATCATAGTAAAGGATCATTTTGAAAGCCGATTACCATTGTGCGAATTAGTGAAACCTATAGGCTACCACCATGAGACGTTCAGTCAATGTGGAGCTGAAACTAGAAGAGCACTGTGAGGGTGCAGACCAAGGCCAGATCCTAGCTCATAGACTGATGAAAGTAAAAAGTAATTTGCATTCTCTTTAAAATGTAATCAGTTCTTTCTTGGCGACACCTTTCCACCAGACTGCATTACAATCGGGCCAGTAGTGTTCCTATAACTCTGCTAACAAACAAACAAAAGGCACAATCTCCTTGGCAGAAATGTCCTGTCCTGCCAACAATCACTGATAAAGCAACTACAAAAAACTGCCCAGCAAGAGACAAATAAACTTCAGTTCATGAAGTCTGCGGCAAACACTTGATGAGTTTAATGCCCTGAACACGTAAAGTTCCCGCTTGGCCTGATGTGCAGCGACATGCTGCTGACGGCCCCGTAACTCGAGCCAGCGGTGAGATGACTTCATATTCTCAAGCAGCTGGACACTGGACAGCAACAAGAGGGACGCAGAAAGCCTCCAGTGTCTGATGAAGACTGGAGTCATCGAGTGAGCTCACTGCTGATGGGGCTGCCGGCTAACAACTGAAGTCATCGCTGCTGTCAGCGGCTCTCACTCTGTCATCGGATACATTCATCATGAGCGGGGACAGAGGGTCAAACTCTCACCTTGTTCTTCTCGTAGATGGGAGGTACGGCGAAGAGGAGGATGTCAGCTGGAGAACACAGAGAGACCAAATGTTAGGGACACAACACACTGAAACACATCACGGCAGTTACACTTCATTTCCTGGGTCCTAGTTTGGAAATAGACCATGCACATGATGTGCAAACTAAACTTGGGCCAAAAGTTGATTGAATTGACAATCAATGATGGTTAGAATCAATTGGCAAAGCCCTTCTAGCTGTTGATGTTCTGGCAATGGTTTTTGCCAGAAAAATGTGTACATGTACCCCTTTTTGACCAAGGCAGTTTGTCGAAACGCAGACAGGAAAACTGACTCCAGAGCAGCACCAACTCTAGAACCACAAACGTCAGGGGCTGGAGGTAGAAGGGAACCAACAAGACCAACTAAAATGTGGATCTTTTAATTTTATGCGCTTTGTTTACCTGAAATGTGATTGATGCCAGGTAGTCTGTGCTGGGTAGGTCGGTACACCTAGCAGGCTAGTGTTAGCTTACAACGAATGCTAACATTAACTTCTCACAATGTAATCGCCGTCTATAGCATTCAATACAAGCAGCACTCATGTGTTACCAGTGTTTGGTTGCCAATGTAGGCTTCTGCAGTTAAGTATTGACGTGGCTCATAATGTGTTATTTGGTAGGTTACAATAAATGGGTGCTAATCCACGTTTTTCTTCTGGTGTCATCATCCACTTCTTAAACTAGATCGATCTTTTAAATGAAGATGACTCAACTTAGATGCACAGAGTACTGATGGTGTTATCATAGTATTTTCTGTAACTTTAGTAGAAACAAATTTGTAAATCCGTCAAAACCATGTCAGTAAAACATGAATTATTTATTTAAAAAAGAAAGATTTAAAGCGACGCAGCAAAGTCTTTAGCTGCAGTCAAAGTGTTGGACCCCAGTTGTGTCCATCAGGGGACAGAGCAGTGAGGTCACCTCTCCTGATACGACCATACAGCCTCTGAGCCATCTCGTCAGCCCACTGCACATCGCTTGGACCACTGGGCTAAATGAGCATGGTGGCCTCATTAAAACACCCGAGGGACGTTATGGCCGCATGGAGACTTCTGTCTGCGACTAATGCATTATTACTCTTCTTTAATAGCACGCTATGTTGTTATGCATGCCTCTGCTAGAAAATGTTAGCAACAACAATGTGACTGTGTGACACAGGCTGCGTGTCCTCATGCAAGTCTCAACAATGAGTTCTGAGCTCGGCTACAAAGTAAGATCCATGAATAACCTGAAGCACTTCTTTGACCTTTATTTGTCCTTCCTGGTTTGTTAAAAGCAGGTTGAAGCTACAAACAGCAGGTTATAAACATGTAAAAAAAACTAGGTTGTTTGTTGCACTTTAAACTCAATAAATGTGAAATGTGTGGGTGTGGTAACCATCTGTTCAGTTGGGAGGCAGTTGTGTCGAAACAATACCAAAGATAGAAAAGTGGTTGGTTGACCTGACTTGACCTGTGGTCTCAGTCCATTAGACATGAAGAATTTCACTTGGAGGGGGAGAAGAAAGCCGCTTACAGTAAAGATCAGCGTAGTGAACTCTGTAGAACCACTAAGATTTCAGAAAACCTCCTCAGAAGGGACTGTGAGGTTGCGTTCATTTAAGGTTGACTTTTTTTCTTCCAGAAATGTTAATACGATGACTGAGACTGTGGCTTGACTCTTGTTTGGGGACTCCTGGTTCCGTCGGTTCTTACCCAGGATGAGGATGGTGATTCCATTGAAGACGGCTCCTACGTAGGTGAACAGCCACATGACCACAGCCAGCTGGGGGGAGAACAAAGCAGCACACAGGGGTGGAATTAGCTATAAATCCCATCAGTACAACTGGGTCCTGTTTTGCCTCTCATTTACTAATTTCTACCTTGTTTTTTCAATTCCCTTGCGGAATAAAAATGTATTATTCTGATTTGTATAGATTATAGAATAAATGTGCGTGATGATGGTGTTGGGGGTTTTCCGGGCTGATCAGAGGGCTGAAGGGGAAGCGGAGCCTGCTGATCTAACTCTCCTGTCAGCTCAGATCCTGTTCACAGAATGATATCTGGAGTGTTATTGCTGCTTGGCTGATAGCTAGATGGACAGCAGTTCTGCTCCAATGACTTATTCTTCCCACATAACAGAAAGCCTTGTAATATGGTTTACAACTACAACTGCAGTAGCTTATATTAGTGAAACAAAACCATCCGTCTCCACCCGTGCAGGTGTTGGATGCAGTCTGACCAGATGTCGTGGCAGGACTGAGGGTGTGGACTGATTGAGCCTGACTGACTGCTCCCGGTTTCTCCTGCTAGTTCTGTTGCACCTTTAGGGAGGGACCGCGCTCACCTTTCTCGTTTGTACATGGTTTAATGATACTGTGCAAAGCTCTTTCACCTTCGACCTGGTTTTGTCATCCAGAGTATAAGGCCCTGTCTATAACCTACACAGATACTGACATTTTGGTTTCTGCTCAACAAGCAAACGTCATGATGACTTTTAAGTTACTGCAACACAGATTTTGAAGAGGCTTTGAAGGTGTTTTCATAACTCTGCTTACTTTGCATCCATGTTGAAATAGAAAACAGAACATTTGGGAAAAACTAGCTGTTTTCATTAAGGTCGAAGTGTTGAAATGTTCCATTCAAGAAAATGCTTGGAGAGTATTTAGAGACATTTATTTGTTCTTGTGTAGACAAATTTCTTCTTTTTTTTTAACAGATGAGAAAAATATCAGATTTTTAAAAAAATATCTCTATGCAAGTAAACAGGGCTTAAGTCAAAACAAATGTGTAGGTGTGACGGCCCTTTAAGGGACAATGGATAACCTTTATTAAGTCAAACTGACGAGCTACAGCTACTCTGTAAAGCTTTAGTTTGGAGTTCTTCCTTGTGTTTCCACTGTATTTTAGAATCTGGGATGATTTGGATACAAGTCATTTAAAGGCCACCGGGGGGCTGTCCTCATTTCTGTAAACCGTTTGGTTAGCCAGTGAAGTGAGCAGTTGTGGGACAGACAACAACGGAGATGATGACTTCTTTTATGTTTATGTAAGCACAACATAAAGGTCTATATGTTCAAGTAGAATCCAGTGTGATGCTGGCATTAGATACTATAGTTTTTCAGTTTGTCCTCTGCACACATCAGCATTTTTTATTCATCATATTCTTATGTCCTCTTACATGTTTTGTCTGCGGTTTAAAAAAAAATATATATATAGTAAAGCAGATTAAGTAGAACTCTAGAAGTAAATTTATTGAAATATTGTTCTTAAGTACAATTTTGAAGGACTTTTACTTTTACTTACAGTATTACACTAAATCATACATCAGATTTGACATACAAACTTATTAGTCACATCAAAGGTTTTGAATAAATAATATCTACTGTCAGTGAAGGTGTTATTTTACATTTATCTATTGGTTCTTCTACTTAAGTAAAGGACGTGAATACTTCTTTAACCACTGTCGTTTTGCGATATGAAGACATGTTGACCAATTATGATCAGTACTGACATCATTTGCTGACATCATTTCCCCCAAACTACTCCAGCAATTCATTCATTCATTCATTCATCCCACTAAACTGCCTGATCATCACCTCCCTTAGCTTCCAGTAAAGTGCTTGCATTTTCTTTTAGATACAGAGTGGAATTCTCACATTATATTTGGGCTTTGTTCACTTAAAAAACAACAACATATCTTAAAACAGTTGCCGTGCTGACTTTTGCACTAGATTAAGCAATACAAAGAAAGGACTGACTATTTGTGATAGTCATTATAAACTTTGCACTTTGATCTATGAGTGAGTATTCGGTTATGACTTCATGGACCACACCCACTTTTATCAAGAATGACAAAACCACAAAGTGCTGGTGTAACAAAGTTCAATACTATTAGATTTACTTTAGTCCCTTTTGCTTAATCTTGTAATCTTACAATAATGTTTTTCTAATGACTATTAGATCAAAAATCTGCTGCTTCTACAGGCACATATGTAGATCACAGTAACAGATGTGTTTGAGACATGACAGCTGGATTAACAGCGTGACCTGGTTGTAGTTTTTGTCTTGTTGTTTTGCCTTATATTCTATAACTAATAACCACTGGGGTTTCATTTAACAAACAGATCAGATTCTGACTATAATTTGGCAGATGTCTTACAATGATACCAATCAAGAGAAAAAGGCTTCACCCCAGGGAGGGATCTTTATGAGACAGAGTGGGAATAGATTCCCATTATTAGCAGACTAAATGATCAAAAGTCGGGATGACAGTGGACAATGACGGAGCCGCTCACCTTCAGGGAGTCCACAAGGTCCTCGACCAGGAAGAGGCGGCTCATCTGCTTCAGGGCTCGGTTGATGTAGGTCAGACTGGCGTCCACGTGCTTGCGGAAAGTCTCCGGGGGGATGCTGACATCCTTCTCTATCAGTGCTCTGCAGAGAGGGAGGAGGAGGAGGAGGAGGAGGAGGGGAAGGTGAGCACAAAATGAGGCTTAGTGTCCGGGCCCGAAAAAGTGCTGCAGGAAAACATACGTAACCAGCCTGTGGTGGTACAGCTTTAACAAGGAAACGAACAGGAGGTTCTCTTTTGGTCTTCAAGGTGCTTTCCCAATCAATACATCAACAATACATCAGTGCAACATAAGTCAAGGTAAAAAAAACTAAAACTGACAGCAATATTTCATGGTGGGTTCGGCTCCATGTGGCTTCGTTTTCTGCGTTTTTTTCCACTGTCAACTTTCCAACAGATAAAAAATAATATTGCAAGTATATTTCCAGCCCTCCGCCTTCGTACACGCCCACAACAAATCAATTTTTTTTTTTGGTTTGCTTACATTAATGTACTGTGAAAGCAAACCAGACTAGATCAAAACAAACCAAAAGCATCAACATTCAGAACAAACAGACTTGAAAGCGTCCTTAGTGGCTTAGAAAATAATCTTTATCAACAACCCCCTAAACCTTGGTCTAAAGACCAGTGACTCAAAATTACTCCGGCATTTATTTGAGATGTATGTAAAATACCCCTGTTGTGCAAGTATAGTTTATAGAAATAACTAATTGATAAAAGTCCTACCTGTTTTCTGATTTGCTCGTTTTAATTTACTGTTAACACATACATAAACAATAGGGATGCTCCGATCAGCATTTTTGGGGGCCGATCTGATCACAGGAATCCTAAATCTGCAGATGCCGATCACCGATCACAGAATGGACGGGAGGATAATAGTAATAATAATCCTCAATGTCGTATTCTGTTGTGTGGCGCGTTCTCAAATCAATGATCAAGCAACGCTGCTCTTTAACTCCATCTATTAAACTAATTGGGAGTTGCTGTATTTAGGTGATGGGTTGTGCAAAGCAAGCGACACCAGAGGTCAGTCTCTACTGGTGGAACAGAAGAAAGGAAAAAAAACACTATTTTCACATTATACTCTGTGAATTTCATCCAAACCGGATGTTTGATGACTTTTTTCATTTTGCTATAAAGCTAGTTTTTGTTCAGTGTGAAAGAGAAACTTAAATACACAAAGTGTACGGCTGTTTTTTTCTGTTTAAAAAAGACAATACAGTAAGAATTTTTCCTTTCTTCACAAGAAGTTATGCAACATAGGAAAGTAATTGCAGGTCAATAAATTTTCCAGCTGAAAGTACAGTAGTGACAGCTGGTTACACAGAAATAGAAATACCTACTTTACTGTAGACCCCAGTGACATGTCACGAAACAAAAAAAGATCCTGTCCAACCCTAGTTTGCATTGACGAGGCAATTTGAGGACTATGGACATTAATATGGGCGTCTTTTACTACTGCATTAATAATGTAATAATGGAAAAACTATAAACAAAGGGTTTAAAATAACTTGACCTCACTGGAGACCTCACTAAGAAAAACAGTTACTGACGACTGTTAGCTGACGACTCCATCTTATTACTTCTCATATTCCAGCTGCTTCATGGTAGATCTGAGCGATTTTCACATCAGTTTCCATTGTCTGGTTTTTCTGAATTATTTGCTTGAGGATTTGTAGGATTTAGGACTTGTGACTTTGAAGAGGAGCCATGTTCTGAACGGTATGAAACCCGGGGTCTGGCTCCACCATAAAAGCTGTTCTATAAATAAGAGGCGAAGAGCCAGAGGTGTCATCAGGTGATGCACTGCCTGCCCTCCTGGTAGCCTTTGAAGTAAAACTGGTTTAAAGGGCTCAGTAAATGAAGTTACTGTGTATCAAAATCAATGTATGCTACTTTCATCCTCTCTTCTCATGGGGGAATGTTTGCATGTGCAGCATTCCCCAATAAAAGTTACTGAAACTAGCTAGAATTTCAAGCATTGCTGTTATATCAGCTGCTGGTCGGCCTGCACACGAGTGTCGTGTCTTCACATTTAAAAGGGAAAAAAAAAATTGTCAAACCAGTAAATTATTTCTAATGCAAAAAAAGAAGAAGAGCTCTAAATATAGACCAGGAAATGAGTTTAGTTCCTGAATTTATTTGGTCACCCATGAACTCATTCAGGCGCCGTTTTCACAAAAGTCATGAGGGAAACTTTCATTCTTCGCCAAATTTTTTATGCCCTTATCAAATGCAAGTCGGTGAAATTTCCAACACCACAAGGAAGAAAACGTTAAGCAAGGTAGCATTGAGTTTCTACAGGATTAGGTCTTACTTGAAGGGGTGTCCATCGCTGGACTTCTGCACGGCCTGGACGACGGACTTGTAGATGCGGAAGGTGATGGTGACGCAGAGCAGGGCCAGCAGCAGGTAGGAGGCCACGCTGATGATGCTGAAGGCTGCCAGCGACAGCAGCAGCAGCATGGACAGCCCGAACACCAAGCCCGACTTCTTGGGGTCTCGCCAGTGGATCAGATCCTTAACTGCAGAGAGGGGGGGTAAGAGGGACGGGGTTAGACTGGTTTGGTAATGCCTTGGTTTGTCCTTAAGTCCAGCTACATATGAATAGTCTTAAAACCTCTAATTTCATCCATAAAACAATGAATTTAGAGGTATTTTGCGAGGTTTGAATACCACTACAAATTATTCGCAAAAGGTTGCTTTATTTGAAAAATACTGGTACTAGCCTGGAGAAAAACTCTGGCCCAATAAAACCTAAACATCCATCATAAATCTTCTTTGGCACCTGCAGCCGAGAATAACTGAGGGAGGCACATGGCTGTAGATGCATGCTTCATGTTTGTGTGCATGTCGTGTGAGGAGTCGTGCATGCAGAAGTGATAGCCTCTATACAAGGTGGTTATGTAACACTGGAATGGGTTGGTTCTCAGGGTGCCACGCCTTCCCTCTGCGTGGGGAAAAAAAGGGTGCGTTTAAAAAAAGCCTTTTGTAAGTGGGGGGGGAGGCCACGTGGGCTGAAGCCTCGGGGACGTTCAGGCTTCACTGCTCCAGCTAGTTTAATGGGAACACACAATATATAGGACCTTCTCACACACATCACGGGAAAGAAGCTTTTTTTTTTTTTTTATAAGACACCGACTCCTATTACAGTCAGCAAAGCATTAACTTCAGATTTTGCAGTACAAAATGGAAAAGGCCTGTTCTACAGTTGAAATGTCCTATTTTGTCCAGCGAACCCTAATCCAGAGGGAATTTTAATTCCTACTGATGTTTTGACGTTCCTGAGTGTAATCTGGGATCTTAACGCCGGTAGAAGTTGTACTCAGTGCTGTGTAGTAGAGGTCAATGTGGGTGAACATGACAAATGCATTTCAATGCAATGCAGTCCAATATAACACCACGATCAACTACAGTCTCTACACTGACCACATAGTGTGACAGTATCAATAAAACTCTATTACTGGCTTATATAATAAGCTTTATAAATAAATAACTAGTTCCAGGGGTGTTGTATTGTAATGCGGCAATTTAAGATTATCGTCACTAATCTGTTGATTATTTTTTTTATTAATCAATTAGTTGTTTGGTGTGCAAAATGTCAGAAAATGGTTGAAAATGTCAATTGTGTTTACTGTCTAAAATGCCATTCATTTTTTATGCATAACTTGTTTGTACTTATAATGTATCTGCATTATTTATCCATCTGCTGCTCTCTAAAAATTGGCACTGGCTCGTGAAAAACCAATATTGGTCAATTGATACTCCAAAGCACATTCTGTTGAGTTTAATACAGGGGTGTCAAACTGATCCAGTAAAGGGCAGAGTGGCTGCAGGTTTTTGTTCCAACCAAGCAGGAGCACAGGTGATACTGATAATTAATCAACTGAGTGCAGACAGCTGTGGTGATTAGAATGATTGGATTCAGGTGTGTTTCTTCTTGGTTGGAACAAAAACCTGCAGCCACTCGGCCCTTTACTGGATCAGTTTGACACCCCTGGTTTAATACTACCACATGGCTTAACCGACTCCTGTACAGAATAATTAAAAAAGCTCAACGGGCCACAAGCTGAACCTGTTTGTGAGAACTGAGAAGAAACAAAGTAGCAGCAGCGCTGCTGGGGGAAACGCAGAAACAAAGAGCACTATTGTTCTTCATTTTGTAAGTTGAGCCGAGAATGAAACTGTCGGCTCAAAATATAAGTGTCTTATATTTTGTGTAATAATAATTTTCGTCCATCAAGTCAGTGGCCTGACAACATTCAGGGACAGGTGAATCTCTTGTCAAAACAGCTATGAAAACTTTAAACTGAATGGCAGTCAAGCTGGAAACAAAGTTGACGTCCTTGAAGACGTAATGTTTTCATCTGACCGTAACAATGAGTGGGGTTTCCTCACCCCGCACTGCAGGGGTGTGTATGTCCCCTCCCAGCATGCTTTGCTGCTGGTACCCACAGGGAGGCAGCCGGAGCCTGACGGCCCTTGTTCATTATCTCTCTCTCCCTGTCTCTATGTTGAGGTGCAGTGGCCTGCTTTCACTGTGCTGCTCTTAAAGCTGCACACACGGCCTGAGGAGAAACGGGCCAGACCAACACACAAAAACTGGACCAAGGCTCATTATTCTGCACGTTTCTACCACCATCATAAGTTCTGCACCTTTCTATTGCCATTTTAAGTTGCCATTCAAACGTATAAGAGGAGGGATATACGAGTTATACTGGAAAGTTGTAATTGTACGCATTATTAGGATGACATTACAGCCTCTATATTAATTGCCGCTAATACAAAGCCAAATTGTTTTCACAATGTGTTTGTTTGAAGGGCCAACATCTCATTTACAATGGCCCTGTTGACGCTTTTTCTGCTCTTATCTCAGAATAAACAGTATTGTAACCTCCTGAGGGTTATTTACATTCTGAACAGTATGAGAAGCAACACTGGCGCACTTTACCTACTTTTACCAAAATGACATCATACGTTCTGCTTCAGTAACATTTCAGATTTTTAAGGGACAACTATGTGCAACCATGTGACAAGCAGGGAATTGTTGTCGCCACTGCTGCAGTGAAAAAAATCTATAGGCATGCTGCGTCCATGTCATCTGAATCTAGGCCAGCTGCTATTTTGACAGACAGACAACTGTGTATAATAATGAAGGGCACTGATGGGATTAGGTCTTATTGCATGCACACTAAGTACAGATGCATGACCAGTAAAACTGGTATAGACCTTCAGCACATGACCCTTTATCAAGTTGACCAAATATTCTTTTAGTAACTGTTCAGTGAGACAAACTTGATTAAAGCAGGAGTTAAC
Source organism: Serranus cabrilla (assembly GCA_903364295.1). NCBI lineage: Eukaryota > Metazoa > Chordata > Actinopteri > Perciformes > Serranidae > Serranus > Serranus cabrilla. The sequence continues at coordinate 123,934 of CAFUXE010000143.1, read as the reverse complement.
TATTCACTCTAATTTAAGCTCTGCTTTGGTCTCCACCACCTCTTCAGAGAAATATGCATCTTAGCTGCTAAATGTTCAAGTAGCTAGTGGCTAACTTTTTGCGCCTTTTTACTGAAAACTGGTTGATGAGAGCAGAGCTGTAGGGCTTGAATACTAAAACAATGATGGGTAGTCATGATGCATTTTAAATAGGGTAATTACCTACTGTTCCAGTGGTGTATGTGGTGACAAGATTATTTTAAGTAACAAGCCAATAAAGCCTGTTCAAACCTTGCTGTATGTGAGCATAGCCTGACTGTTATTCCTTCTGACATAAAACAAGATATTAACCCTAACAAACGAGATATTACCGGTCCATGTCAGACAGCTTAGTGGGGAGAAAATACCAAACACTGATACAGGTTCACTTTGATTCATGTATTTACAAGTGCTCTTCCTGCATTTTTGAGAATCTTCACACAGAGGATTAACAAAAATCTGACCACTAATGGAGAGCTTGATGTGAACTAATCTTTGAGGTGTTGACAAGTCTAGTATCACAACAAGCCTGCAAAGAAATTCATAAAATAATTTTGCTACCACTACTAGATGGCTAAATGTGATAGATTTGAGAAAGAAGACAATGTATTGTACAGCTAATGTGACAACAGGCACACCAGCTAAAACAAACTCCACCCGCCTAATAACCAGAGTTGTGGAGCAGCACTGCAGAGAAGCACTAAAATAGCTCAAGCTCATAGCTGGAGGGGGAGGATTCAACAACACAGACTGCTCTAAAAAACACGACACAAAACAGAGCTTCCTCTTCAACACTAGGTCATTAATATCAAATTAGGAAACAATTACATTATGTGCACTCACTGCTAACACGCTTCACAGTGCGACGAACACGCTAGCTTTAAAGTAAAGCAACACTTTTAAGCCTCTTCTATACAAAATTGTTTCTGGTTGCTAGAGCACCAGCTCTCTGTTCTATGATGGGCCAATGCCAACTCTAGGTTAAAATATTCAACACATGTAGACGTGCTGCTGAATGCGTTAGGATTACTGTCTGCATACCAGCCTCTGTGCATATGTGTGTGGAATGGAGATCATGTTGGCAGAGAGGGAGGGCACTGCAGAGCTCGCTGCTGTAACTCCTGAAAAAAAATACCCACCAGTACTTTGCCCTTGCTCTTGTCAACTTTTAATAGAGGTTAATAAATGTTGCTAAGCAGTGATGCATGGAAACAGGCTGGTTTGGATCAGCTCACACATTCAATACATAGTTTTGAGGAAAAGGGATGGCTGGACTTGGAAGGAGACAAGGAGGATATGACAAGTGAGGACGTCAAACTAATTTTCCAAAAAGG
>CAFUXE010000143.1:108781-118994 GCA_903364295.1 Serranus cabrilla | reverse complement strand
TTGGTGGTCTCAGATTTTTCATGGTGGCGGTCTCTAAAGTGAGAGAAGCCTCCATCGCTTCTAAAATCAGGTTCCTTCTTTTTGGCAGCAAGAGCCTCCAGTGCCTTTATTCGCTCTGAAACCGGAGATGTCTTTATCGGTGAATCTGGTTGCTCATCTGGCGGACCTGCTTCACCACCGTAATTACCAGGGGTGAAAGAGCCAGGTTGAGAAGGAAAGCGAAGGGATGTTGCAACACCTTCGCAGGGCTTGTCGGAGCCCACTCTTTTGTCTGCATCGGCGTGCAAGAAGAACGACAGCGTAGAGGAAAAAGGGGAGGTCATAAATCACAGACACAAAACTCCCATGCACTTCTAATATTATTCAGCGAGGCCTTAATGTTGCAGCCCAAGCATTCATGCATTGCATCATGGAAATATAAGGCAGAATCATATAATGGATGGGATATTAACTTTTTGCATGCTTGTCTTAGCTACTCCACAAAGTTGCCATCAAGCAGCACTCAGTATGGCAACTTAAAATATCTAAATGATCAGATGAAGTAGCAAATAAAAGAAAATCTCACCGATCTCACTACTTGTGGCTATGTGACTCAAGTCAGTATATTTGTATAGCAAGTGTATATGGCTTGTTATACACTTGCAGGCTTGAAAGCAGTTTCTTTTTTTATATTGTTTGACTTGTGAACAGTATACAAATTTTAATTTATAAATGATCATCTCACCATTGCTCATTATTTGAAAACGTATTGATCTGGTAACTCATCTGTACACAAATGCAGCTAAAAAGAATGATCATAGCATGTAATTTTGTTTTAGTATTTTTTGGTTGTGTAAAGTTGTGTTACTTTTTCAATTTTCTGGAAAAACTACTAACAACTACAATGTTGTAAAAGCCCTTGTCAATTTTACAGCAAAAAAACACAAATGACACAAAAAACAGAAAGGTTTTACCGACAATCAAAAGTGCTACTGTTGACTGCATACGACACCTTCAACAGGAACGACACAGGATTCAAACATAAAAAGGCAACTCAAAAAACAACCAAAGGTAAGAAAGCTAAAAAAGTGCCTCTACTTACTCATCAGTCTTTTTTTTAAATACTGCAGAGTGTATTATATTGTAATCTATTTTAAATCATCTGTGTAAAACAGTTAATGTTGCTTCATAATCAACATGTACCTAGCTGCTATGCTCACTATAATGTTCTTTTATGGCTTTTTCCTTTATCATCTACAACAGAGGCTGGCCCAATCTGTTGCACGGTTGACGGCCTCATCTGACAGTTTGGAAATTTAATAGATAAATCAAAATGTAAGACAGTAGGATATGTAAATGTAAGATAGTAGGTCCCCTACAATTACATTTTCTCATTGATATTTATGGAACAGAACAGACTCAACCAACATCTCACAAGTGCATCCATGGTCTTAAACAACAATTGGAGTGCAATAAGCCAAACATTACTTACTGACCTGCTCCTTTAATGCATATAGACTAGAATTCTGCAAAATGATCAGGAAGTTCCCAACACAGTATCGTTTGTTACGTAAAACTTTGGGTTTGGTTGACTTCAGTCAGTGTGTTGCCTTAACCTAGTAATATATCAAACTGGTCACCTGTACCGAGGTCTTACAGATGTGGGTATGGGCCAGGTTTGATTGTTAATCTTAAAACTGGAATGCTAGGAGAAGTGCACTAGATGGCATTTTGCTTCTTCAACTCTCTCTACAAACTACAAGGTTACAAAGCTCTATCAGAATGGGAGAGCCAACAGGCTACATACTGTGACGGATAATTTTGAAGTTTAATTGTGCAAGGAAGGCAGGTCATAAGCCAAGTCCACAGTGTTCCTTAATAACATTTCAAGAAGTGCATTGTGCAACACAATGCTTTCCACAGATTGTTTCGAGATACAGAACAGGAAAGAAGAGGGTAAATCTAAAAAAATTTCTCAATCAGAACATGCAGAAGAGTTGCATTCATTGTTGTTGTCAGTTACTTGCAACAAAATCAGGATTTGTTAACTGCCTATTATAAAATCATTGAAATTATGTAATGTTCTGATACCATAATGGTGTAAGTATGCCAAAAGTTAGATAATACTGCAGTTTCAGTGCGGTTAATCAGGTCATTTAAACACCACCATTTCCTCAGCCACACAGCTGAGGAGGCGTTTACAGTCACTATGATGGTGGGGGCCCCCTCCCAAGCCATGTGGCCCCTAGCTATCCTGAAGGCCACAGAATGTTCTAAGCAACTGTTCCAACAATCACATGATCCCTTTCAGCACCAATGATCTCCCATGTCACCCAACATCAAGTCACTACAACAGGGAATGGGCAGCTATATTAGGAAATAAACGTCAGCTGCCTAGCTCAACCTGAACACCACCCTACCAACCCATTTACCTACCCATCAAGCACTCCTAAATAAAAAGGTATTTCAAGAACCATTAGCTTGAACTAGTGCATACAAGGTGCAGATTTTTCCTACTTCAAGTGAACCTTGTAATGATAGCTGTGTTGTCAGCATGATCCCATGACCCCACCCCTCCCTTTCCACTGTATAGACAGACTTTTCCACTGATGCCCAAATGACTGGTCCACTTTGTCTTGGACCGCCACCTCCCCTGCGCCACAATACAATGCCTTGTTCAAACTAGGCCACATGAATGGACTTTCCATCTCGCCAACAACATTGTAGTCCTTTGGCTCTGTACTAGTAAACAAATTCCAAAACAGCTCGTGCTCTGAGAATAAATCCACAGATTTCCTACAGAGCCAGGGCTACTTGATGAGACCCTAGACTTCCAGAGGGACTATAATTCAGGAGTGGCTTTATGAACAGGGTTGAGATAAAGCTGTCAACAACTTTGCTTTGTAACAGGCAACTACTCAAGTGCCATCTGCCAAATTAGGCCTCAGTGGCCTTCCACATCTGATTTATGTAATCTGTTCTCTGCAATAACTGGAGCTGAGTATTTGATGTTTGTTGCCTTTGTATCAAAATCAACTGTTAAAATGAGCAAGAAACCCATTTCTACCCTGAACATATCATTTCATTTTGACATTGGAATCTGTTTGTTGGTGGTTTACAACAAAACAAATGAGTAAAGTTCACCAATGAAGGCATAGTCACTGAAATACCAGACAATGGTTAACTGATAAAATGGTCGAATGTATAAGCCAGGTCAGATATCCTTGCTGGGAATTAGATGAGTCAGTAAGAGTTCAAATTCCACAGGGTACAGCCACGTCCTGTCATTCCTCACTTAGCAAATAGAGTGGATGCCTGTGACATAAGTGTGTATAGGTAAAAGGTGACTAAGAAGACTATGTGGCTGATGTATCATCTACCCTAATATTCCCTGAACGAAAATACTTTGTAGTATTAGCTGCTATTATTCACACAAGTAGACTTCTAAAAACCGATGAAAATCACAGCACAAAAAGAACTGGAAAATAAAGAAGCATAACCGGTAAAAAGAAAACCTACTTTTTAATGCTTAAGCAAGGATGTGAGGCATGCACAAAGCCTACAAAGCCATAAGCAGATAGTAGGGTGGAGGGCAAGTGAGCAGCCACAGGCAATGGCAGGCCCAGGGTGCTGAGGCGGTGGATGATATCTCCAGTGCCACTCATCCTCTGGGGCCCGGTTGCTACTGGGGCTGAGGGGAGCTTGGGCTTGGATACTAGGGCAGCAGGAAGCTGGTGCCCCCCGGGGACACCAACCTGATCCAATTTTAGGTTTCTGCTCTTGTGCGCACAATGTGAACTTGAACTTCTCTGCTTTCTTAAAATAAGGTGGCAATCTTGGGATTATCTTGAACCTACAGTGAGTGCTGCTGACCTAAATAATGCTTGCTAGCAGGCGGTAAAAACTGAAATGGATCAGACTGGTAGCAGCTGCAGAGGCACGGTTTTAGAGGTTTAATTCTGGGTGGTTGTAAAGATTCTGGAGAGCAGTGAATTCTGATACAGACAAATGCTGTTTTTGATTTGTGCATTGACTGCTGAGGATTTATGCCAATTTTATCAAATCACCTCCAAGGCAAGTACAAAGTGTAATCATCTGTATAAGCTAAGACTATGGCTATGCCTGCAGCCCTAACAATAAACTAAGAATGTAACCTGTCAATAGGTCAAGATGGTTATTTACAGCATGAGCTAAAAGGGTTTCATCTCCAGTTGCAGCGGGGGGTGGGAGTGCTCAAGAAAATTACCAATACCATATGTCATTGAAAACAGGAGGAGCAGTGCTGCCTGGCTAACTTACAATTAGTGCGGCAACTGAGGGTCAGCAGTGTTGGAAACAGATGGATATAGCATGACAAGGTTTGGCGGAGGAGGGGCGGATAGAGACCGACTGAGCCGGGAAAGGAGCTAGTCAGGCTCGGTTAGGACCGTAGTACACCATGTTGTTGGTTTCTTTGCAGGTTCGGTCTATTTGTATCGGAGCCTTACGAGCAGGAGAGGGGCACTAGAAAGAAGGATGAAGTAGAGCAGTACAGCAGCAGGCCAGCGAGAGAGTACAGGACAGAGGGAGAGAGCAGGCGAGCAGCGTAAGAGAACCATACACTTGCCTTGAGGAGACTGAATGAGAGATACAGGCGAAGAGGAAAGAAAGGAATCTGAAAAAATAAAAAGGACAGAAGAATGATCATCCTAGAAGAAGAAAAGTCCTATCCACTAAACCCATTTAAATAAAAGGCAGTCAAATCAAGAGAAAAGAAGTTAACTTATCCAGCCTTAACAACTCTACATGCTATACAAAAAAACGACTTCAAACTAAATCCGGAAAATACTAATGTTAACAGAATTGCCCCATGCAAATGCTGTCATTTTCTACTTCAGTTAATCTACAAAAAACTTTAACACATGCACTTATATTTGCTATGCAGGCAAAACCTAGACAGTTTTGTTAAGAAGCAGACAAAAGCACTTTTCATTTTGCTCTAGTGTTGCTATGAGCAAACAGTGCTTTGCACAAATTAACTCCAACCAAAAGACCACCATTTCTTTTCCAGGACTTCTTCTATGGTTTATGTTGCTACAAAATAGACACCAGCAGGAACAAAGATTTCATATATACTAAAGGGCTAAAAGTATGTGGACAGCCCAGTCCAACAGTTCTGCCCTTTTGTTTTAGGGTTGTTTTTGTATGGCTTGTTCTAGGAGTTTTAGTTAAGGGAAGTCTTAACACTACAGCATACAATTATCCAGTGTTCTTCCAACTTTGTATCACCCATTTGTGTTTGACCTTTTCCTGTTTTAACACTGTCAACACTGTCCCCGTTCTTCACAGTTTGATGTGGAAGAACAGGACTGGCCTGCACAGAGCCCTGACCTCAATCCCATCCAACACCTTTGGGATGAACTGCCGTGCCATATCACCCAACATCAGTGTCCAGTCTCACTATTGCTTGTGTTTGAATGGGAATCTCTGCAGCCAGATTCCAACATCAGATGGGAAAGCCTGAAACCAGAAGAGTGGAGGCTGGACTGTTAGGGTCCACAAAAATTGTGGCAAAGTAGCGTAACAATTTCTACTTCCTGTTTGACGATGTTACATCTTCAAGGTGAAAAGGAAGTCATTCGGTGATCACACCTCATCCTACTATCTCATCAGACTAGTTGGGAATGTCAGGAAAGAAATAACCTGAGTCACGGTGAAGGACTGTGAATGTGCAAGAGTTTCAGGTTTACTAAGGGAGGTGCAGCGTCTCCCTTCACTTCTGCTCTGTGGGAGTTTCTACAGGCGGGGTCGGTTGGGGTTGGTGTGCCCTTGCAGTGCAACATTCCTTCTCTCAGATTCATATGGCTGTTACCCTGTGAACACACCACACCTTCACTTTTTTAGCCAACAATGCCAACTCTTGTGTTTCCACATTTTTAGAGATCCATTTGTGGGGGTGGAAATAAGAAAGCTACAAGAACATACTGGCCACTATAAGATATATAAACATCAATATGACATTAACTAAGATAATAAACTTCCCTGTGCTCTTCAAAATTAAAAAACATGCAGAAATGTCATGGTTCAACAAAGCCAAAGCATCACGTTTGAAGAATGGATTTTAGAATCACAAACAAACACATTATGGATATCTGCACAATGCTGATGACTGATGAGAAGCTGTGGGTATGAAACAAAATCACACCAACATACAGATCTGAAGAGGACTGCACATAATGTAAAAAACAAAGCTGAACGACAAGTGACTGACCAGTACACATATAATGATGCAGCCAGAGAAGAGAGAAATAGGAATGAGCTGATGGATCAGTCCGCTTTAAAGTTTTTCTGACAATTCCCCAATTACAATCCCAGAAGACGCGGAACAATGCTAGCATCCCATTGGTGTTGCGTTTCTTGCCACTTCCAACTCCTGCGAAAAATACAGCTCTTTGGCTGCTAGATTCTTCACTTTCTTTGGCAGAAAGTCGCCATCTTTGTCTGTCTGTATGTCACTGGTCCAGCACCAGTCAGTTTAACAGGGTTGCTAGAAATTAGGCTGAAAGAGATCAAGAGTTTGTGGGGGGCTTACAGCCAAAACAATGAGCTAAAACAGGCTAAAAGGCTCTGTGGAGCTAAGGGGAAGTGCAGGGTGGCTGATCATTAAATATGCCAAGGGTTAGGAGGAAAAACATGGAAAATGTAGAAGGGTAAAAAAAAAAAAAAGTGTCCTCTTTGTTTCATGTACAGTCAATGGAAACTTTGTTAAAGTGTCCCTCCAAACAAGTTTTAATGAGCGTAAAAATACTGTTATGATGAATATTTTGTGGTTTCATCCAGTTTCATTATTAGGGATGTAAAACGCTTATCTTTGAATCACGATACGATGTTTACTGATATCAAAAAAGTCTGCCACAATATAATGCTATTCCAATCAAATCATGGGCCTGTGATTGATATGAGGCAATAGTAGGGGCCTTTTTATCAGAATCATGATTTGACAATTTTACTGAGCTCCTCCAGACATTTTTAATAAAGTTACATTTATTCTGTTAAATGACTTTAAAATAAAGTTGGAACTTCAAAATAAAGGCATATCTTAAAGATGATGTTTGCTGTGTCATTACAGCTTTATTCGGCTTCTGGTTCATTTCCTTTATTAGAGGAAACATCAGTGAGCCTCCAGACTCAGATGAGGAGTCTGCTGCGCACAAATATAGGTGACTGGCAGACATATCAGAATAGTAAGTCTAGTCAGCAACTTTGTTGTTTGTTTTTAAAATAGCTTGGAACTGACAGTAGCTCACACAGTGTTAGTGGTTGTTAAACGTAGAATAATATATGTTGCAATGTTACCGTATGTTTTCCGCTTTCTGTAATTACAAGTCCACCCTTTTGTTGGAGCCGTCAGGTTTCTTTTCTGGCTTTTCATTGGCTACTAAAGTGGTGAAATTCTAAATCTAGCTTGCCTGATGCTCATTTTATGTCAGATTTGAGGATTTGAGGATGTGAAAACACCTCTTGTAACAAACTTTCACATACAGGGACATTAACACATTTGATTGGAGAGAATTGTCAATATCTAATTTCTTGATTCCAGCTTAAAGATACATTGTGAAAACGGTCATTTTTGGTGTCTGCGTCAAGCGTTAGACCGCTTTAATGCAGTCGCCGAGTAGATTACAAATACTACAGTTCATCTTGGCAAATCTGTCACTGGAAGACATAGCTGGAAGTTTCTAGCACTGTGGCCTCGGGCTTCTTAGGCTCGAGTCCCAGTTAAAATGATGGGAGCAGGGCGGGTCTACTGCCATGCCTGCCCTGCTGCTCCAGCTATCCTGTACTGTCCACCCCCGAGGGCTATCGGATCGCCTCTCTGACCTCGAGGATATGGTCCGCTCCAGCAGGGAGCAGAGGGAGGAGGGCTTTCTTGGCAAGGGCAGAGAGAGAAGGGGGGGTTGGGAGAACTCGGTGTTCCTTAAAGCTACATAACTAAAAAGGTGGGGTTTGATGCCTTGAGCTACATTAAAAGGTTAGTCTGCTCACATTTAAACATTCTTATTAGGAAATATGTTCAGAGACAGCTGACGGGTTACCACAGGACTTTTGATAAGTGTCTGATGCTGCAATAATGTGTGTAATCAAGTCTAAAGTACAAAAAAACCCACTGTTTTAGTTCGAGATTACACACAATGCAGCAATCCATAGACTGACTCCATTCCCCTCTGATCTGATGCAACGTAGTTTGAGAAATGAGGTCCTCATTTTGAAGTGTGCCACTTCCTTTGTGACTAGTGTCGCTCATCAGTGTGCAAGTCAATTGAAATGGGTTCAACTACAGACAGAAGCTGGAAAGGAGGACCAGGCCATCTGGTAACAGTAACAGAAACCTAGTGTAGATTACTATGGTAACAGTACAGCAAGGTAAATATATGTGTCAGGATATCTGACAGAATATAAATAATATAATACAAGTGGTCAGAGAAATACATTCTCTCTTCTTTTGCAAGATTTATTTTTACTGACCAATTATTTCAACTGTTTTTGGATTGACAGTAAGCTATTATCATTACAAGTCCACATCTCCAAAGACGTTTCAAATTAAATGTTAGTTGTGGGTATTAATGCAAGTCATGTTTACAGCGTTTTGACTTTGACAGTAGCTTAAATGACGACACAAAAATTAAAAATGTATTTCTGTCATTGTACTGATGGATTTAGACCTGCATAAATGTGCACCATGCTTAATCTATCAAAACAAAAACACTTTTTCATTAACAGCAAATTAAAAAAAGAAGCAGATCAGAGAACAGGAGGCTTCCTTCTAAAATATGATAAATGCAAATTAGGCTTAAAGACATTTTTCCAATACGAGTCTGTTTCCAATTAAGGTCGGCTTCTCAGCTCAAATGAAGACGTATAATTAAGTAAGGCTATTTGAAAATTAAATAATAAATGACTATAATATATCAAATCGAAGGGAAGGATGGGTCAGAGCAACACAATGAAGATTTGTAATTCTTTCTGCCTAAACAAAGTCAGAAACTGACTAACAGATGAAACCTAATAAAAAAGCATTCGTTGTAGAATAGGCTGCATAATAAAGAAAATATGAGACACTGTTAAATATCACCATAACTATGTTACTTCCAATATACTGCTAAAGTTGTGCATATTGCTTTTTGAATCAAAAAAAGAAAGGAAATAATAATAACATTATTTATAGAACAAACTGAACTAAACACAAAAGGCCACTTTTAAAAAATGTTTTTACATGTTAGAGTGACACGTTTCTTTCAGAAGGTGATATAGCAATGACACTAAAAAAGAAACCTATATATTGTGCAACCCTACTGGAAAAGATTTCACAATACAAATAAACTCATCATTTGTTGGTTTTATTTCAAAACTAGTACATGCTCCAAGATTCACATATTTCCTAAACCCTTAAAGTTGGAAAAAGTTCACTGCATTGCTAAACTCAACAAATATGTTACGGTTATAAATTTGTCCGAGTAGAAGACATCTGCATTGTCTTTCAATCTGACATGGGTGCACAGTACAAAGCCCATAGTTAGAGGTGACTCAGCAGTGCTGTAATGACTAAGGTTTGCAGCAAACACTGACTGTTATCTTTCCTGGAATGTTGTAAAAAAAAAAAAGTTATTATTTTGAGGTTGTTCAGGGTTGCCAGAAAACTATTCATTTTAACAGGCCTGTTTCCTGGAGTCTGTGTTAGAAACTGTCAGACAATAACTAGCTGTAATAAACAAACTTGCCTTAAATGAAGCTTATTCAGTAAAAAGCTGTGCTTTTGTAGTTTATGCTAGTCTGAGAACCATGTGTGGATTAACAAAACATACTATAGGGATGCAAGATTGATGAAAACACTATCACGCATGAATTATTATACAGCAACTAGCTCGTGGCTGCTAATTTTCTTCGACTAAAAGAGGACATTATTACTATATTAGATTATAATTTGGTCATTGTTGTCATAAATTTTAATCCTACAGTACATCACATGATTGTTGCATGGAAAGAATCATGGTGCGAAAGGCTTTCTGATGTGAATATGCTTCCTTTTGTGTCCCAGTAGATTTTTAGAACAATCTTTTATCTCATTTTTGCTTTCCTCTCCTATCAACATCAAAACCAAATCACAGTCAGTGAGGCATCATGTGCCACACCCAGTTGACGCCCATGACCACATGTGCTTTAATTCTTCAAAGCCTCCAAATCCTTTTGATTAACA
>CAFUXE010000143.1:72574-86781 GCA_903364295.1 Serranus cabrilla | reverse complement strand
TCAGCCACGTGCTCCAGCATGTATTTAGTTAGGATTATGGATAGCACAGTGCTAAGAATATATAATGTGAAAAGCCCTGATTTATCTCCTCATGCATTGCTGTTGAATCTTAGTAGCAGTTAAAATCATAACCCTTGTTTAGTGTTTCTGATGAACCTTGCATGTAGCACATTATCATGTGTCAAAGGAACAATACAGATAGACTGTCTCCTTCCCTCTGACCTTATACTACACTGATACTGCGTCACACATCTAGATTCCTCATTTCTGTTTCATCTGTGCAGACGTGGAAGCTGAGCACAATGAGCCGCTCATATCACTTTGTGGAGGTTAATTACAAAGTCGAGATTATAAAGCAATGTCAAAATAGCTGGTGAGGCTGTGCACCGCATTATCAGACATCTACTGAGACACATTTCATACTGCAGCAGTGCTGCAGATTTTGTGCAAAAGAGGTAAACTTTTCTCAGAGAGAAGTACTGGTGCTCAAGAGGTTGAAAATATTCTTTAGAAATATTCTAAACATGTCTGTAACAGAACTACTGAATATGGAAGCTAGTCCACTGATATAAGAGAATATTGGAAAGGTAGATGTGAAACCAAGTTCCAATATATTCTATATCGGAACATGTCTGCGTGCATTATCATGGCCATAACAGAACCACTTAACAGGGGTCCACAGTTAATACCACCATATGTAAAGGAATAGTTTTTTAAAATCTGTGCTTACTGACCATGTTGAGTAACCTACTGGGTGGCTTGATGCACTATTGTTTGTCAAGAAATAGTTGCAGCAAATGGGGAACTCCATTGTAACATTTCAGTAGGGTTTCATTGTATGTTGATCCCTGTGCTGGTATAAGGTAAGGAGGGCTGTTAGTAAGGTCAATATGTAAGAATGAATGCACACTAAAGATATGAATCTCCATGCTATTGAAAACAAGGCTTTCTTTATAACAAAAGGTATAATTTTGTGTTCTAATATACCACATTGCCCAGCCCAGTGAATAATGATGTACATGGTGCAACTTAATAAAGTGACGGTTGTTCAATTAACCGAAAATAAAAGCATTGGCAACAGACTCAGAAACCCCTATAGCTTGTTTGCATGGATCATTGTTATCTCGTTTAGCACACTGTAATCTATGCAGTGATTTAAAACAATGGTTTAAACTGTCAACCAGAACCGTGTTTAAGGTGTCCTAATAAATGCCTTTAATGAGGTAGGTGTAATGCAAATGTTCTGCTGATTTACAGCATTTTTGAATGAACTATTTCTCAACAAATGTCATAGTCAAAGTGAATAGATAGATGGTTCAGGAAGGACACTTTTGATATGGAGATTTGCACTGTGTCCTATATGTCAGTGATAGGTTTAAGGGGGAAAAATAATATTATGAAATTCTAAATTTATATTTTACTGTCGTTATAGTTGCTTAAAAAGGTTTCGTTCTGCTCTCTTGTCTCATCAGGTGCCCTTTGAAATGTTTTTACCACACTACATTTCACTTCTGTTATCTTGCATTCACAGTTTTAAGTTATGTTTGTAGGCCATCTATGCCTGTTGCTTTGCATCTGACTTCAATTGGAAATGAATCAGGTCTCATTATGAAGAAATTCCAGTTTGGACTGTATTTCACTTCTAGCTCCGCCGTTTGTGCGCCTGATCAAAGTGCTGTGAGGCTTCCGCTCCATATTTGTATGTTACCGTTAAGTGCTGTTATTTCAGGCTTGCTATGTAAAAACCATCGCAGAGACGTTACTATCACTGTAGTCACAGGAAGTGCTGCGGTAGAACAGGAAAGAAAACAGGAAGTGAGTGCAGCCAGGCCACAGGTTGTGTTGAGGCGAACTGCTTGTCCCGTTGGTGGCTGTCTGCATTTGTTGTGGATGTCCAGAGTGAAACATAGCCCAGATGACGTCAGTGCAGTCGCTGAATGGGATGACTGATGTTCCCCAGGAAGAACTGAGGAAGCTGAAAACACAGTATAGTTTCTTTAGAACAACATCCACCGTCACCTCTGATGTAGCATTGGGATTGGACTGGGGTCACACATTTCCCCCGTCTGGATGAACTGGTTGGCATTGTTACTGGACGACATGACACATTTTTTGTCTCCAATATTAAACACTCTGCAGTTAATAATATTTTTTAATGATGGTGATTTTAAATGATTAGTCAGTCTAACCATTGGACTGTCCATTTACCCATTGTCCCATATTCCTCATAAGAATACAAGCCAGATTGCCAGCAGTGTTCAGGAAAGGGACTTTTAAGACTAACTAGTTATTTTACTAAGTTGCTTTTTATTAAAAACAACTAATTAAGCACTTCCAAAGTTGCCTGTTTAAATAGTTTTTAAATATGCTATTTGGTGTGTTGTTACCTGTAAAGAAATACTGACTCTAACAACTCTTGTCAATAGAAAACACGGAAACATTAACACCTTTAATATGATGTATTTATTAATCAATTGATCATACAAACCATGACCACAACATACAGAAATGTTTTTTTATCTGCCACAATGTAAGATCACGTGTAATTAAAAACAAGAATAGGCCAAAACCATAGACTGTAAAAATAAGGTCAAAACCTAGTATTGTGTTTGGCTAACTGTGTTTGATGCTAACGGTGAGCGTATTGTGTCTCTTCCGGTGTTTCTGTGTAGTCGTAGTTAAAGTTAAAGTGTTAAAGTCACACATTATGTTATTTACACCTGCGCTAGTTTTGCTTAAGCTTAAATCTCTCTCCTTTTTGTAGCAACTTCATCGCTAATCTCATCTCTTTGTACTTTTTGTACTCAGTTCTGTTAGCTACTTTAGCTAAGCAGCTAGCGATAGCTTCTCCTGCTTGATGGTACATGAATTAGTGGAGTGTATTAGTTGTCTTTGAGGCCAGGCTTACTGAATTGACTCCTTGACTGTCTGGGACCACCAGTAGGAAAGAGCTATCTGTGTCAATACTAATTGTATTGATTCCTGTGCTGTGGAATCAATACAAGGGTAAAGCCAAGGTGAGACTGCAGGCTAAGCTAATTCTAAGTCTCCATCATCAAAATAGCAAGCTGAGCAGTTGGATAAATGCCCAGGTTTTCTTGACTTGATGGAGCAGGCAGATGGCAAAGCTCCAACCATAGCGTTATGTCTTCACTCTCTCTATGTAGAAAATGTATGTGATGGATCGGATATATTTCTGGATCCTAAATCTTTCTTACTCTTTTTTTTGTGCCAGTGTGCCACGTTTAATATTCAAGCCCCCATAACTGCAAAGATGTGTTGCTTGCTTCTTTGACTTGATTAATGCCATCTGTGTTCATAAGAGAACTTTCATGACTAAAAGCTAATACATACACCGCAAGAACAGAGACATTTGTTCCCTCTCCCAGGGCTGCAAGAGAAGAATGACGTCATTCTTGTCTTGCAGCCCTGGTTTGGGAGTTCTTGCAGCTTGTTCTTGACACATCATCTGGGCAGAACATTTTTTATTGTGTGGTGTCTGACAGCTATTGTGTGATTGGTCAGATATTGGTTTCACATGAAACTAGCAGATCTAAGGAATCCATTAGCACCAACTATGTCATGCTAGCTTGTAATGCTCCAAAGTTGGGGCAACTGAAAGGGTCATTTTCAAAAGCCTCTCCCCTTTACCAACAAACCCACTCTATATAATCATAAAATCACAAATATTATGGGAAAAAACTGTGTAGTTTTTCCTAATTTGGCCTGTTGTTTATCTTGAAACAGTCTGTGAATTGTATTCATTGGATAACACTGGAAAACTGAGACTCTTGTGGATTCAAATTGCCCAATTTTAAGCATATGTGAAGATGTTTGTCCTCATAGTAGCCATTTCATTGTATTTTGGAGACATTTTTGAGCATTTCTGTCATTTGTCTAGTAAAAAAAAAACAAGGCCCAATTTATCGTGTAGAGTGTGTTAAAATTGGTATCAACCCCAAACTAATGGAACATAATTGATCATGGCAATTGACATCATATACTCATATCTGTTCTAAAGCCTTATACTCTTTAATCATTTTAGTTAATTGATGGATTCATTAATTTGTTTAATATGGAAATAATACATATAAAATTATATTTATATTATTAATAATAGATGATGTACACCACTTCTATGCTGCTTTAACCGCTGACCTGCTATCTTCACCTAAAAATCCCATGGGACTGCTATGAGGAGCAGTCTGGGTGTCAGTATCTCGCTTTGACATGAAAGTTGTTGGGCCTGTTGTCTAATCATGACTACTTATTGGTGTTTGGTTCTTGTAGGGTGTTATGTGGCATGTCCTCTGTGGTAAGGTTATGTTAAGTAATGAAAAGCCGGTTTGCGCTACTCTGCAAAACACAATATGCCTGTCTGGGGCATAGAGCAGCTTGATACCAGCTGTGTGAAGGTTCATCACCCAGTCTTTCAAAACCACAGTGGTGCATTCTGCCACAGCAGGGGTAAGCATATGATGCACATCTGCTCTGTTCACAACAGCCGCCATGAGCCTGGTAGCTAAAGTATTACCTCAACTGACTTAATACACAGGTAGATCGTAGAGAAAAGAAGGATATTATACATGGGGCAAAACTGTATTTTTCATAGACATGTACCAATAAGACATCCATCTACATTCTCCAGACACTATTATGCAACCTTGTCCAGCTGCTTGTTAACACAAAAATGTAATCAGCCAATCACATGGCAGCAACTCAATGCATTTAGGCATGTAGACATGATGAAGACGAGCTGCTGAAGTTCAAAACGAGCATCAGAATGGAGAAGAAATGTGATTTAAGTGACTTTGAACGCGTCATGGTTGTTGGTGCCAGACGGGCTCATCTGAGATGATCTAACAACCATCTGTAGGGTTTACAGAGAATGGAAATATCCAGTTCCAAATACAGGTACTGATCATATATGCAAGTGGTAAATTAAGTTTTAAAGACTGTCTTACTTTATCCTTGCTCACCTGCAGTGTAAGGAAGTGTGACATACATCAGTGTTAGTCTGATAACGGCTATGCAATGCTGACGATGTACACGTCTATATTCACACTAAGCTTTCAGACACTCGACCGCTATCCACCCTGACAGACTCCTTTTATGATATTAATTGTTGGATGACTTGCAGTTACCTTCAACTCAAGCAGGATAAATCTGAGGCTGTCCTCATTGCCTCCCCAGCCACACATTACAAGTTTTCCATCTTAATCTTCCTGGTTTTTACTTCAGCCTCTGTTACTAAGGTCAAAAGGTGGGGGTGTAACTCATCAGGATAGGGAAATCAACTCGCCAATTTGTCAGCTGTCTTCCTTCCCACTCTCAAACATCAGAGTAAAAAAAAAGAAAAGAGGAAAAGGTGGGGAAGATGGGCCCCAGCTACGATCCCAACCACATGGACAAGAAAGACCACAACGGCTGTGTTTTATGGATGTATTCTATCAGGCATCTTGCTGGCCAGTGTGCAGGTGCCACCGTGCCATGTCAGTTTCCAGCACGCTGTCAAGAGCTGTGGTGTCCATTGTTTTGCCAGCACTTGACTGAATCAAGTACTGGCCAGCTCAGTTCAGCCAGGGGACTCCTTTTCTGTCTGAAGATGTATGAATATTTATGCACACGCTGAAGGACGTGACTGGATTCCATTTTCACTGGACTTTTTGATTGATTAATTGATTGATTGACTGAAGTATTTCTAGCTACGGCTACATCCTGTGTGACACTAAAACAGCTGTGTATAATGTAAATCTTTTTATTTATTGACTGTATACTTTCCATCCCTTTCAGGCTCGAAACATCAGGACGTCTGAACTGGCAGCTATCAAGATTGTCAAGCTCGACCCTGGTATGTAACTCATAACACAACATGCTCAACACTGCTTGAGTGCAAAAACAAACTATGTCTT
The DNA here is from genome assembly GCA_903364295.1 of Serranus cabrilla. Classification (NCBI taxonomy): domain Eukaryota; kingdom Metazoa; phylum Chordata; class Actinopteri; order Perciformes; family Serranidae; genus Serranus; species Serranus cabrilla. The sequence goes on along the minus strand of CAFUXE010000143.1, from coordinate 80,869 downwards.
TGTCAGTTGGCCAAAAGAGAAGATAAATATCCGTTTCATAAGACAACTTGGAGCACTTTCCCTTTGATACAAGTCTTTGTGCTATGCTAGGCCTATGTGTGAGTTGATGTATCTTTGCTTGCCTCTATATGTTATGTTATATTTAAAATTGTCCCTCCAGCTGTAGGAGCTCACTGCACTACCACCAACTGTTCACTAAACTGTCTGTCTGATCAGGTGATGACATCACGTCCATCCAGCAGGAGATCACGATGATGAAGGAGTGCAAGCACAAAAACATCGTGGCTTACTTCGGCAGCTACCACAGGTGTGTGTTGTCAGCCTGTCCGCTGCACATGAGTGGGATTCCTGATGTTGTTGGTGGACTGAAGTATGTGGAATTTGACTTTTATATCCCCACACTGCTGCTGGATTCCTCTCCCACTCTCTCTGGTGCTCAGTTAGACTGTTGGCACAACAGCTCGTGAATGATAGTGTATGTATTTGTGGGTGTTAGTTTAGTTTCAGAATATTAGGGAGTGTCTACTTGTGAGTGCTTCAGTGTTGTCTACTCACAGTCCCTGCTAATCTGGAGACCAAGCAGAGCTCATGTCAAACACCAAGATAAAAGTTGTTTGTCTCTATCCAGGAACACCAAGCTGTGGATCTGCATGGAGTACTGCGGTGGAGGGTCACTTCAGGATATGTACCACGGTATAAAACTATGCTGCATTTAAAGAGACAGTATAAAGATTGTTCTTTTTGTTACCCAGAGCAAGGTGAAAAAGATCCATATCAGTTTACATGTCCTGTTCAGAGATAATGTGACATTCATGCCATGTTGGCACAATGGGAAGACTATTTTTTTTTCACCCTCAGCAGCCTGAAAGCAGATTCACACTTTAAATGAGCTAAACTGAAAGCTTTAAAATCACTCACTTGGTGAACATAACTCAAACTCAACATTAACTCCAATTCAGCTCAATAAAAAAGATCTATAAATTGCTTCTTTGTTTCAGCTTGGTAATGGGGTGATGAGCATGAGGTGTCCATTATCAGGATTAATTGATGACGGGGAGTCGAGAAACGGTAGCCTCCACAAGTCTATTAATTCCTGATAGTGGACACCTCTTAGGGCATAGGGCGCCACAATAATGAGTTCTTAAACTAGTATGAAAGTTAGCATTTTAGCGCCCTGGGGTCTATTCCCTCAAACTCAATGAGGATTTTGAATGTGTTTTGGTTATAGGTGCCTGAAATTAGGTGGTACCTGCAGCCAGTCAGAATTGAACATTTAACCAAACCATGGTATAATACTTGTCAACCATCTGCTACACACTCAATAAAAAGGCAAATTTAGGATATTTATGTTATGTTTATATAACTACATTGCAAACAATTGGCGTCAACCTTGGAATGATGTTAAGATAGATAGATAGCTAGCAAGATAGCTAGCTAGATAGCTAGCTAGATAGATAGCTAGCTAGATAGATAGCTAGCTAGCAAGATAGCTAGCTAGATAGATAGCTAGATAGATAGATAGATAGATAGATAGATAACTTTATTCATCCCCGAAGGGAAATTAGGTCGTCATAGCAGTCCGGTATTTGAATACAATACAACAATAAAGCGACAACAGGATACAATAGAATAAATACAAATAAGAAAAATACGAATAGGACAAGACACTTAAAAAAACACGATAAATAAAAAGGTAAATAAGGTGCAGTGTGTAGTGTTATTGTTACAGTATAAACAGTATATAAAAATATAATTGTAATTACAATAGTAATGATAATAATACAATATTTATGGAATATAATAGTATTAATAATATACACAGAGATGTGTCATATGGTTAACCTGTGCAGGTGAGCGTGCCTGCATAACTGCAATATATAATATGTACACATGTATAGGTATAGGTATATGTATATAAATATATATGCGCACAAGGTATGAAATGTAATGCTTAAAATGTAAAATGAATTGAAACTGAATCAAAGTAGAACAGACAATCCCATTCAAATAAGTAACAGATAACAGGAGTTCATACACGATTTGGCACTTTTGTGGTTGGAAATATCATATCTGTCATAAATTAAAATGTAATATACATAAACCCATGTTGTTAAGACAGTACAGCATGTAATAATATAGCTTTGGAGCTGTTTCATTAAAGCTGTTTTAGCATTGTTTCCTCTGATTCTAATCCTTATTCTATACCAGACTAAACATGAGCTGGACTATCTCTAGATGCAAATTGATCTTCTCATCTTACTCTGGGTAGGACATGTTTCCCAAAATGTCAGAGTGTAATCACCATGTTCATTTTGAGACATTAGTATAATTACATAAAAACAGATGTGGAGCTCTGAAGCCAGTTTGAACTCTATCTTTAGAAATGTACCTGCGGGCTCTTTGTGCTATTAATCAAACTGTTCTCCTCAGTGACGGGCCCATTAAAGGAGAAGCAGATAGCGTACGTGTGCAGAGAAACCCTCCAGGTAAGGCTCTTTGTGTGAGAGGCAGCTTTTTGCTGTTGCATTGTGAAATCTCTAAAGATACTCTTCTGGCAGGATGACTCATGTGTTTTCCCCCAGCCGCAGAAGAGCTAAATAGTATTTAACCTCGCCAGACCGCTAAGTATAATGTAGAACAGCACAACAAAGTCCACAGCAGGACGTTTGTTAGTGAGTGACCTTCTGCTCACTGCACTTTTATACTGGATAATCAACAAAGAAGTCTGAATTAAAAAGAAAGAAATTCCCCGAGAACTGCTTGGAACTGTAAAAGGACCTAAAGTTTATCTAAACAGAACGCTGATTATGAGCCTTTCATGGAAATTCTGTTTCTTTTTTCTTTAAACTTTAAATGTTTTTTTTCGAGGAGTTTTTAAAGGTTGTGTTCAGAGATTGTAAAGCCAGATTTATATACAATTGTGCTTTATTTAAACTCAGAATTAACAAGTATTATTTAGTTAGAAATTATATTATATGTATTATTCCGAAGGTAATCTTAATTTGATGCTTCTCACCTTTAGTGTTTAGATCTTTAACTTAAAGAAAAAGCATCAATGCTGTATTGTAAAAATTTCAGAAGTAAAGTCCTGCATTCAAAATGCTCCCATATTGTAAAAAGTGAGATTTCTATGCATTCTTTGACCATAAGGCAAGTTTACTGTAGGTTATATATAAATACAGTTTGAATCTGTGTCAATTCTAGTTTTATAATCTTAGACTTTATTTTTGTTTATATATGCTCCCAATGTATGTATTTTAACTATTGTTGTATTTAAAGGCATACTATGCAGGAATTGTCACCTGCTGTTTGTAAATGATAGACTGTACTGCATATAAGAAGTGGATGTCGTCATGGTGACCTCACCCAGCACTGTTTAGAGGCCTTAATTTCAGCATTTTGGCCATCACCATCCTGTTTCTTTGCAGTAAGTGATTGGACAGAAATGCTCAGGAGACACAAGGATGACATGTTGTTGGCTAAAGCTGGTGCTAAATAGCTGCCCAGGTTAGCAAGGTGCATTTGTAGTTTTTTTTGTAGTTCAATCAAACAGCGAACTAGGCAGTTTTAAGCAATCAAAATGTTCCAGTAAACTTTGATAAAGTGACAGTGTGTGAGGGTCAAAGTTGTAAGACTAAACACGGCACTGTGGTGGCGACTTGTTAATCCCAAGGTGGTCCCTGTTTTATCATCTACTTTACTTTAAATGGGACCATACTTTTTATTTAAAACTAACAATTTAGTCCATAAACTGATCTATCTTCGGTTGTTCGTTGTCAAACTTGGCAGGTGTGTTGTTAGGGACCCAAGAAAGTGCAGTGCTTAAGATTAGCCTAAATTGTGGCTAAAATTGCTGATTGTTAATAGCTTTGCTATGGCGCTATACAATGAAATGAAAACGTACCAGATTATTTTTGTCTGGGTCTATACCTCCGGGTTATCTGGGGCCAAGGAGTGTTCCAGTAAAGGAGAACATGTTGGTGTCAAGGTGTCGTGTGATGGAGGGGTTAATAACAACAAATTGTTGCTTTGGGGCCCCCAAACTGGCAATTTATTTCACCTTGATAATGGTTAACAGCCATAAAATGAGTACAACCCCAATTTCAATCAAGTTGAGACGTTGTCTAAAACATAACTAAAACAGAATGTGATCATTTTCTAATCCTTTGTGACATATAGTACCAGTCAAAAGTTTGGACACAGCTTCTCATTCAATCTTTATTTTTATTATATTCCTACATTGTAGATTAAAATGAAAAAAGATCAGAACTGTGATGGAACACATGGAATTATGTAGGAAACGCATTAATTAAATCTGAATATATTTTATATTCTTCCAAGTAGCCACCTTTTGCTTTCATGGTCTCAGACACATTAGGAAGATGAACTCTTGACAAGCGCACCTGTTAACTCTTCACCTTTCCAGGTGATCACCTGAAGCTGTCTGAGAGAACAGAAGGGGCCAAAGGTGGCTGCTTCAAAGAATCTAAAATATAAATCATATTCCTATTTGTTTAACAGGTTTTTTTTACTGCATAATACCATATGTGTTCTTTCATAGTTTTGATGTCGTCATTATTAATCTATAATGTTGAAAATACTACAAATTAATAAAAAAACATTGAAAGAGGAGGTGTGTCCAAACTTTTGACCGGTACTTTATATTCAGTTGAAAACTGTAAAAAGACAGTATATGTTATGTTTAAACTGAAAAACTTCTTTTGGTAAATATACATTCTAAATCATAAAAAGGGTGCATTCTGTTTTTATTTACGTTTCACACAATGTCCCAACTTTTTTGGAAGCGATGTTGTATTAGTAGAGAACTAATACACACAATAACTCAGCTTGTTTCCATTTTTGTCTTTTTCCAGGGTTTGTATCACCTGCATGAAACTGGCAAAATGCACAGAGACATAAAGGTAAAGCAACATTTTTAACATTGTAAAGTTGTTACTGTATAATTGTTATACATTAACAATGTGTGTGTCCTCTCTGCAGGGAGCCAACATCCTTTTGACAGAGAGAGGAGACGTGAAACTGGGTCAGTGGTGATCAGTATTGGACACACACTTGTGCACATGTGCTATACCTCTTTAACTACACACACTCATCAAGTGTGCTTAATAGACCATCTATAATGGATAATAGCCTCTGAGCTGCAGTGTGACCCTGTGTGTCTCTTGTGTTTCAGCTGATTTCGGAGTGGCGGCAGAGATCAGTGCCTCTGTGGCCAAAAGGAAGTCTTTTATAGGAACTCCCTACTGGTAAGATAAATGAAGCTGCACTCACCTGACCTCACTCAGACACTGTCTGTTTACAGCAACATGCAGAGAGGGATGCAACCTGTAAGGATTTTTACCCAGTGTGGTAACACTGCTGTCAGTTTGTTTGGGTTTCCACCAAGAAGTTCCATGGTCATTTTAGGACTTCTTTACAAGGAACTGAAAGGTTACTTCAGTCTGCTGTTGTCTGCATTTCCAGCGGTCCAAATCCCACCCTGAAAGTTCCTGTGTTTCAAGAAAATACTACCCCGACCAAGATCTTTTCAGGGGTAAAATGTCCCCAGAAAATGTTCCTGGAACTTTATTTAGATCCTGGTCCCTGGTGAAAAGGTTCCTAGTCTCTGGAGAAAGTTCCTGCTGTCGAAAAAGCCTCCAACACCTCATTGCAAGAAAACTATCTAAATTTACACAAATAGATCCACTTTTTACATTACTCTCAGTTCTACAGAAACCCTGGCTACTACACTACCCACAATGCAAACTGTTTTACCGCCATATTCAGATAATTTGATACGGAACATAGTGCCTGTGCTTTCCAGATACTTCTGTATTATTTAGTGCTGTTTATATCAGCTTGTCAGTGCCACTCTGATATTGACCTGAACTTTGTTTGGTTGAAAACGTGTAAAAAGCTTCGTCTTCAGCCTCTGTTCCAGAAGTACAATCAGTTTGATCGACCTCGACTGATCTTTCACTCCTCACCCTCAGTTTATAACTTTTTGCACATTTTTGTTGTCGTAGTAACATCCCTTTGCACACATCCCTCTAGAGCCAATAATAACTTTATACAAATGTTTCAAGGTACGGTTACCTATCACTAGTAAACAACATGTAATGTGTAAAATAGTGCAGGTCCTGTAAGTCGGCTGCATGTAGAGCCCCACAGGGGAAATTCACATGATCACATTATAAGAAACTCTTGAATGACCCTGTGTACCTTCTTTAAACAATATGAATTCTAGTTCCATAGATACAGCAATAAATATAATAGCAATAGCATATATAATAGTAGTATAATGTTGAATACAAAATAGAAACCTGAATGGCCCCAGGATGCTGCTTTGAGGGATCCCACTCACTGTTGCACTGGATGACAACTTCCTTCGTACACCAGCCTGAAATACTAGAACACTAAATGTGGATTAATCCATCACTGAAAATAGTCCCCAACAAATGCACTATTTCCTTATTGCTGGTAATGTTTGATTACATTACTGAGACTTAAAAAAATGTACATGTATATTGGTAAATGAACATGTAACCAAACTGTAATCGGCTAGTGTCTGCTCTGTCCATGTGCTTTAGGACATGTATTGCTAATGTCCCTGTCCTCTTCTGTCCCTCTGTCCAGGATGGCTCCAGAGGTGGCAGCAGTGGAGAAGAAGGGCGGCTACAACCACCTCTGTGATATCTGGGCCGTCGGCATCACTGCCATCGAGCTGGCTGAGCTCCAACCGCCCATGTTTGACCTCCACCCAATGAGGTGAGTCAGCAGGGACGCAGACAGCTGGAAACAGACAGATTTAATGAAGTCAAAGCAGAGGGAATACCACAGCAGACTCGTTACGCAATGTTTTGGCTGCATGCTTTCTATTTTATTCCTGTACAGTCACAACGTGTAAACAATTAAGACATTTTCCAGCCCAGTGACATTTCAAACAATGTTACAGAGCGCTGATGTTGATGTCCAAGAGCAACTTCCAGCCTCCAAGACTAAAGGATAAAACCAAATGGTGAGTTTATCCGTCCGCCTGTTCCTTTTAAAACCAGCATGTGCAATGATCATTTTCTCTTCCTTTAATCTTATCAAAATGTTCTCTTTTCTCTCCCCGTCCCTCCTCCCTGCAGGTCAACAGGCTTCCAGAGCTTTGTGAAGATGGCTCTCATTAAAAACCCTCGTAAAAGGCCGTCAGCTGAGACACTGCTGCAGGTTAGCGTTCTCTTTAAAGCCTCTCATTAGTGAGTGGCAGTTAACCATCTGTCTTCATATCTATTCATACTGTGTGAAATAAATACCTATTACAAATAAAAATTGCTACATGCTACATTGTGATATGGACGATATAGAAAAATATTTACAACAGATATTTTGATATTGTTTTGACTGTGAATGTGATATCTCTGTGAGGGAATGACTACACTTTTGGCACAAACGCCCACTTGAATTCAAGGCTGACATGATTAGATTATTGGGGTCAAAGTTCAGAGGTCACTGTGACCTCAAAAACATTTCACACAAATGTCAAAAAGGATAAAAGGATTAGATATTTTTTACCTTTACTCAACAGTTTAACTCAATAACAGAAGAGAGTCTGTGACCATATTTCACATTTGGTCAGAAAATGAATTGCTGACACTAATGTTTAGTGATCTTGTAACTCAGGGGATCACATTTGAAGCACACGAGTCTGGACAGACATTAATATAAACTGCAACTTGATTGTAAGGCGAAGGAATACAACAACAAGGTGCAAGTTCTAGTTTTCAACAATCAGTATATATTAAAATCATGTATAGACTATGACTAAGCATAAAAATAACCCAAATCGGAGATGTAAGCTTTGATTCAAAGGTCTGGCAATGTACTTTCTCAATTCTGACAATTGGCAGCTTTTGTTTAATTTTTAAGTATTGTTTAATGTCGTCTGTGACTTTTCCCTCCAGCATCCGTTCGTGACACAGCTCCTGACCCGTAACCTGGTCATCGAGCTGCTGGACATGGCAAACAACCCTGAGCTCCACACCACCCACACACACAGCATGGACGACAACGAGCTGGAGGTCAGTGCCATAAAGGAGCTGACTGAGCTGATGTACTGTTAATATTTCATCAACCAGGCAGAATTTAGAGCAGGGGTGTCAAACTGATCCAGTAAAGGGTCGCTGTGGCTGCAGGTTTTTGTTCCAACCAAGCAGGAACACAGGTGATACTGATGATTAATCAACTGAGTGAAGACAGCTGTGGTGATTAGAATGATTGGATTCAGGTGTGTTTATGCTTGGTTGGAAC
>CAFUXE010000143.1:53247-66748 GCA_903364295.1 Serranus cabrilla | reverse complement strand
TAATGTTTAAAGTATTTTGATGAGACTGTCCTCCTGAAAACAACCCCAGAGCTCATTTGTACAAGCACCTCATGATAACCCATATTTACATTTATCGTTCAGCAGAGACCTCTTTTGTCCGTGGTAATTACTACAGGAGCAGAAAAAGGAAGTGAGGTAGCATTGTATAAACATCCAGAAAGTCCCGTTAGGGAGCTGGCCGGGGTGAATGGAGGGTTAAAACAAAATCAATGTCGACCTACTTTAACTTAACTCTGCCTGATTCATGATTGTTTAAGTCTGAGAAGTCCTGACACTGGTAACGGCACTTATTTAGGAAACATTCCTGCTGGTTGTGTTGGAGAGTCGGAACAAATAACCTATGTGGTCGTAGGTTATTTTTAGTTTGCAGTCACCTTGGTGAGTACAATGCTCTCTTTACTGCCAGATCTGAGTTATAAAAAAGCTAAATCATCCTGTAATGAGACAACAGTTTGAATATCAGCACTAGGATGGAGCTTCAGAAACTAACAGTAGAGGACCTGTGGTTCCTTCCCTCCCATTGTTATGGGCCATTCAGACCTGTAGTCAGATAAACACCAGGTCTTCCTGTTGCAGGAGCCTGTTGGAATGTGTGGAGCAAGCTCTGCAGCTGAGGTAGGCCACGTTCATCAACGCCAGCCTCTCCTAACAGCAGTGCCCCCTCATCCTACATGAATTTACCTGAAATTAAAGTCTTTTATTTTGTTGAATATCAGCTAATGCCAAACATTTTTTGATGTAATCAGTGGGTTTGTGTTTACTCTCTGCTAATCCCACCCCCAAAAAGTGCTGCTGTACTCCTTCCTGAACTGAATGTGATTCAGCACAAACCCACTGGTTCCCTGCTTTTTGGGCTTTTTGTCTGCTTTTTTTGTGTTGTTTCTTTAAGATGTGAGTTTGTGTGCTGCTGTTACCCTGCCCTCAGCATCTTCAGCATTTGCCTTTGTTGTCCAGCTTGTCGCCATCATGTTTGACTTGGATCTCATTAGGTGACTCGATTCTGACATTTTTTGGAGCCTGATCAGGACTTGTTGCTCCTCTGTTTTTCAGGAGTTTAACCATTCGGAGGGCGCCATCTACTGATGTGAGTGGTAACTATGCAACCATAGATTGAAGCTGTGATTCTATTGCGTACTATGTACTGGTTCTACCTTATATGTGAGTATACTGTTTATACTTACAACTGAAAAACAAAACACAAATTGCGAATTTATGCCTAATACATGGGTATTAACTGTTATTACATCAGAGTTTCTGAGTTGTTCATTTAACTATAAAATATCCTTCTCTGTTTCAAAAACTCAGTTCTGATCAGTAGTTAATTGTTTAATTGAATAAATGATAAACTGCCACAAAACCAAATGGACATGCCCTGAATTTTGAACAGATTGGGGAGACGTGTTTGGGCCCCTTAAAGGAGTGTTCCACCAATATTTCACAAAAATTCCAAAGATTGTACCACTGGGAATAACACCGAGAGCTATTGATGTGGAATATGTGGTAATGTCTCATATAGAATAGATGTGTCCTCAGGGCACATGTAAAAAGTCAAAATGAGTTCAGCTTTAAACATGAAGCTACATTTCCAAGATCAGTAAGACTTCTCTGCAGCATTTCGTCTTATATCAGTATAATCTTCTCCAAAACAATATGGACAGTAGTGTTGGACTTTGAATTGGACATCGGTATGATATTGATCAAAGAATCCTGCTGGAGTGTGGATCCTCACATCTAGATCATCTTAGTTGACTGGTAACCAGTTACAGACTAGGAACACAGAGTCACTAAGTGCATGTTCAAGACCATCTTTCTGTTTCTTCACCTTTCTGACAGGTCTAAAATCATGATTCTACAGTTTATTTACTATTTGCCAGGCAAAGTTGCATACAACCTTTGCCCAACTCTGTCACCTATTAGTTAGGTAGCAAGGTTGCCTGCCCAGCACCCACATTGTGTCTCAAATTGAGGAGAAGTCAGGTGCATGGTTGGCGCAGTGCTATCTATAAGCTGCAAAAGTGATAAAAGCACGGTCCAAAGTCAATGGTGCAGCACTCACATGTAGGGTTGGGTACTATGTATTTGTTTTGGTTGAAGCAAAATGGTTACACAGTTAATTTGTTTGCTGGTGTTTTTTAGGGAGGTAGGAAGAGTGGTCTGTTCAGTCCGTCGACAGCCTCCCTGCCAGCCTTCAGCTCTTTAACTCCCAACACAGAGGACAGTGACCTCACGGCGAGACCCAGCTGCACACTGGGCCCCGATGCAGCCGTCACCTCCGACTCAAACTCCACTACAGGTACAACACATCACACAAGCTAATCCATCAGAGCTAACGTTGGACCTCCATAACGTCTGAAAAACAGCTTTGTGGTTCGCTGAACAACCATGTTTGTTGTTGTTGTTTATGTCAGACCAACACACAGTAAAGTCTGAGTTCTTACCTGTGATGGGCTGCTCTCTGGATCGAAAAAGTGAAGCCAGTGCAAAAGTGCATTAAACCTGCTGTCCTATTGTAATAATAATAATAATAATGGATTAGATTTATTTAGCGCTTTTCAAGGCACCCAAAGCAAGTATAGGAGTCTATGAGAAATGCACACTACTTCTTAATTGATTTATTACATCAGTAAATATTTTCCTAATGAGTTTATTGTTTTTTCTTTAATACAGCATGAAGTTCATTTTGTAAGTTATCGTTTTATTACAATGGTAACCTTGTGATTGACAAATCGCTACCTCGGCACACTGCATATATTTAGATAGCCGTAAACTTGGTTTTGGGCGTTTGGTTGAACTAAAAGACAATTTAAGGAGTTGGATGTACTTTTTGTCTTCTTTTTTTACGGTAAGTTTGTTTTCTGCTGGCCACAACTAGCATCGCAATTGATATCACAGTTCACGTGAATTATAGATGCACCCTGTTAACCAAGCGAATGGGCCAACATTAGCTTTGACTGATTACTGGTTTAAAAACCAAACTACTGCCAAACTACTGTCTTTAAAAAGGTGGTCCATGGTCCAAACCAGCTCAGGGCCGAGTCAAGTGAAAACTTCCACTGACAGAAATCCCTTCCCCATCCTCTGTCTTGTGTGTTGAGTAGTGCTGGCCAGGTGTTCAGCCACACAGGACATCAGACAGCGCTGCAGTGATCCATGTCTTCCTGTGGGGGATGCTGCAGCAGCAGAGAAGAGGAAGGTCGTGCCTGTTTCCTCACCAAAAAGAGAGACACCACTATCACCTGAATGGAGCACACTGAGGAAAAACACTGAGGATGCTGTGAGTTAAAGACCAGCCACCTGTGTCTCATACGAGTTGCAAACTTAAATACGCGTGTGTGATTTGCTAACCTAATAACTTCCCAATGTAAACCAAACAAGATGTTGATTTGTAATGCATCTGATGTACAGTTTTTATCATCCCCTATGTTTTTGTTATGTGTAACCTTCAACATTTCTAGAGGGCTGATTGTCATGGACTTCCTCCCACCCCTCAAGTCCATGTAAGTGTGAACCTAACAGCATGTGACCTACAGTAAAATGCCCTGAAGACTAACAACATTAGCTTTCTCGCATGGTGTGATACAAGCTGCACTAGGAACAGAGAGTATATAAAAATCAGCTGATGTTTTAATCGCTGCACTATTCAGTGGAATATTGTTGGCTATTATACACATTTCCCCTAAATTCAGCCTGATACTTTTGGCATCTGTGGATACACTTCCTGGTATTTGGAGTCGCCAATGTACAAAGTAGCCTAGTGCAACTTTAAATACATTACATCATATTAATATTGAAATAATCATACATTTGACAAGGCTCATTATAACCATGTAAGACCATTGGTGATTCCGTTGCTGTGCTGGTTCTGTAGATGGGTGCCTGCTTCTCCAAAGTCTTCAATGGTTGTCCTCTCAAAATCCACTGTGCTGTCACGTGGATTTTACCCAAGACAAGAGGTAAGACAATAATGTCTCTTCATTTCCTGAGTCTCGATCAATCTTCCAGATCAATGCCCCGCACTTGTATTCTGCTCTCTTAGTGTTATGGTGCAGGAAAAAAAGGATTTTAACTCAAACAAACATTTGTTCCTCTTAGATCAATACCTTATTCTTGGGGCAGAGGAGGGCATCTACATACTGAACCTTAATGAACTTCATGAAGATACACTAGAGAAGGTAAGAAAAGGGACTGATATATGGAGTTACCATAATATGTTGCAACACAATACACTGCAAAACACCCCCGTATCTTACACATGCTGAGCTGAGTTGGAGAATGCCGACTTTGCGTGGTACTCCGGGGCTCATCATTCCCAGCTAGTTGGGATAATTAAAGGAGCATTCAAGGGTCAACACATGCATTTGTGTTATTAAGTGGGCGGTGAGTCTAAAGGTGAGATTCAGCCCACTCTGTGGCCATGAGCTCTGGATAATGGCTGACATAATGCGACCACAGATACAAGCATGAGAAGATCCTTCACAGGGAGTCTGTGCTCAGTCTGGAGAGTCTAGTCTGAGGCTACAAAATCACCAATCAAAGTTCTCCACGGTAGAAGTCCACGTGAATTTGCTTGGCAAAGAGAAATGAAAGTTTTATTAATGTTTATCCAGCTGTTGTGCAAGGTAAACCCAAACTGGAGGTATGAGGAGATCAACTGAGATGATAATTGAGGCATCCAGGTGTGTGTTGTGTTTTATATCATAGCACATGGCAATCTTGGAAGCCATTGGCTATCAGTCTGACAGCAATTTTCCGTAATGGGGCAATGGCCAATATTTCTAGGGTCCCATTATAGCGAGTGGATATCTGGATAATTGAAAAAGGATATTTAAACCAAGACTTTAGCTTCCATGTGCCAATCATTGTTTATAGTCCAAGTAGCATCTTCCTTGATCATTTTTGGCGGTGTTTTAGGTCCAGGCGACATTTCAGCTAATCTTGGATGTCCAGATGCAGGTCAGTTTAAAACAAACAGGGTAATAAAAAGCTGATGGTTCCAAGAATGCATTTCGATCAGTGAGTTCTTCCCTTTTGCCCTCCACACAGACTGTTTATCTCAACCAAAGCCCGCTCAAGCGTCGTCTACGTGAACGTTTACCGCTCTGACTCCACATGGAAATGCTTCTTGCCTACTATGCATTCATATGCAGATGATACACATGGTAAATCTGAACTCAAAGGAATTGTTCAAAGTTATTTTGTCTTCTTTCCCACAGCTGCTCCCTCAGCGCTGCACATGGCTGTACGTTATGAACAATGTGCTGATGTCTGTATCAGGTAACAAACATCTCTTTGAATCTCTTTAAATGTTCGCTCTGTCCGAAAAAACAGAGTTGCTAGCTGCTGCTCTATCCCTCCTGCAGGGAAGTCCTCGCAACTGTATTCCCACAGTTTGCCAGCACTGTTTGAACAGAGAGGACATCTGCAGAAGAAACACAGCAGTTTATCACTGAGCACCAGCCGCCTCACTGAGAGGATCAGCTCCAGGTAGGACAGGACGTTAGTCAGACTGTGGATATGTTGTGGTCGAGCAGTAACAGCGTCATACTTGGTGCTACCACTTGGTGGCACCAAAGTGGATTTTTGTGTACCGTCACTGTAAGTGACTCTGTTTTCTCTCAATCCACAGAAAGTTTGCTATATCTATGAAGATCCCAGACACTAAAGGCTGTAGGAGATGTAGTGTAGGTAAGTGGTGCAGACCTTACTCCACATGCTGTGCATGTTTATTCAGTAATAATAACAATACAATATCCTTTCTTCTCTTTCTCAGCACGAAACCCATACACAGACAGCACATTTCTATGTGGGGCAGTTCCATCGGGCCTGGTTCTTCTTTTGTGGTATGAGCCTCTGCAGAAGTTCATGCATCTAAAGGTTTGTGCAGACACTTTGAATGAACAATATATAAAGCTTTATATTTTTCTTCTGTGGGGCTTAAACCTATACCGGTCTTGAATTGAAAAAATATGATATATTTGTGTATTTCTACAAGCTCTTGATTTAGAATTGCATAAACTGGCTATGAATGGAAAGCTGAGGCTCTTGTGGATTCAGTTCACACATTTTTTTTTTTACGTGTGATAAATATGTCACCATAGCAGCCATTCTATTGGATTAAGGCCGTTTTTTAAAACTTGAGCTCACTGTATAAAATGACATCTAGTATAATCACAGCCTCATGAAACTTTACAACCACAAACTAGACACCGAGAGCATTCAGAAAATGTATAGTTTAAAAAAAATTTCCCATCCAGTCGTTGAAAAAACGCAGTTCTTGCAGAAATCTCCAAACGTCATCATGTAACCTGACTCGTTGTGTTGCTTTGTGTTTTTAACTTGCAGCACATAGCGATGAGGCTACCCGACTCTCTGCCGATATTTGAGCTGCTGGTGTTGGTGTCGGATGAGTTTCCCCAGCTGTGTGTGGGTGTGAGAGACTGTAGTAACGGGAAACGTCCAATCAGCCAACAGCTCCAGTTTGATATTATAGAGCTGAACAGCACGCCTATTTCATCACCGGGTAAGATGTGTGTTCCTCTACTTCCTGTTTATGGAGCCCGGCTTACAGCATCACATACACCAGGGGTGTCAAACTGATCCAGGAAAGGGCCGAGTGGCTGCAGGTTTCTGTTCCAACCAAGAAGAAACACACCTGAATCAAATCATTCTAATCACCTGCAGCTGTCTCCACTCAGTTGATTAATTAGTTCCACCTGTGTTCCTGCTTACTGATACTGATACTGATAATTAATCAACTGAGTGCAGACAGCTGTGGTGATTGAATGATTGGATTCAGGTGTGTTTCTGCTTGGTTGGAACAAAAACCTGCAGCCACTCGGCCCTTTACTGGATCAGTTTGACACCCCTGACATACACCATCTGTATCTCTTTGTGTGCCTGCAGATAGTGGAGCACTCAGAGCAGTACAGGTCACCCAGCTGGACAGAGACACTATTCTCATCGCATTAGAAAGTGAGTCACTTCCACCAACAACTGCCATTTTTTATACTGATTCATAACATAACGCATCTTAATCTTGATGTTCATCGGACAGAAACTGTTAAGATAGTGAACCTCCGGGGGCTTCCATCCAAAGAGCTGTCTCCTGAGATGGTCTTTGACTTCCCCATCGAAACTCTAGGTAGAAACAATCTTGTGACACACACTGTGACGGCTGATGTTGCTGCTGACTGTCAAGTGACGTGCTTTGTTCTGTCAGTCTGCTTGCAGGACAGTGTCCTGGCTTTCTGGAAGCACGGCCTGAAAGGGAAGAGTTTTCATTCAAATGAGGTGATTAGATTAGATTTATTTCAGGCCGGAGAGATGATGTCACGAGTTTGAAATGTTCGCACCGTTTCAGTAAAAAACTGATTTTCATCTTTATCTGCAGGTGACACAAGAAATTACAGACGAGAGTCGAGCTTTCAGAGTTTTGGGAACAAGCAGGTATGTTTTGTAACAGTACACTAATCTGCCAAAATGATCATTTATCAGGAGAATACGTTACTACAGTGCAGTAGCAGATATAGAGTAATAGCCCCGGATTTATTGAATAAGGCATCATAAAAAACGAAATGCTGCTTCTGCACGTTTAGCATTTAGGTCAGAAATAGATCTAGTAATTTATAGATCAGCAGTTGCCTTTTAAAACCAGTATAGAAGTTATTTGATTTTAATAAACTGTATTCTTAAAGTGAGAGTGGGTTAATCTTGTAAGATTCCTAAAGTGAATGTTAAAATCTAGATCTTTACATGAGATACATTTAGATGCCAAGTGACTGAAGCTGACTTTTGTTTTCTCTAAAAAGTGGTTAACATTGTGTATTGGGCTTAAATACGTGTGTTTGTTAAGTTGTTTTGTACTGTAACTGGTAAAAATAAGTAGAAGTAGTAGTGGTGGTAGTTGTATTAATAATAATGGCGATGTTTTAATATTTACCCCTCAGCGTTCAGCCCATTTTATAAAGACATGGGGGTGGAGGCAATGGATTTCAGCATTGTGCGTCAGGTTGTTCTTGTCATAAATCTGTAATTAAACGTAATCAATCAATGAATTAAAAAGTTTGGAAGGGTTTAGTTCAGGGGTGTCAAACTGATCCAGTAAAGGGCAGAGTGGCTGCAGGTTTTTGTTCCAACCAAGAAGAAACACACCTGAATCCAATCATTCTAATCACCACAGCTGTCTGCAATCAGTTGATTAATTATCAGTATCACCTGTGCTCTTGCTTGGTTGGAACAAAAACCTGCAGCCACAGCGGCCCTTTACTGGATCAGTTTGACACCCCTGGTTTAGAGCATTATGGTAGGAGTATATAAAGTCATTTTCTTACACACTATAGGTCCTAAATTTAGCTTTTCAAAAGAAATGATCAAAAATCCCTCCAGAATACCACATTTAGACACCAAGACCTATAGGAACACTGTAGAAAAATCCATGATGTCATTTGATCTCCCAACTTTTTTGGAGATTTCTGTATTTTCAGTGAGCACTTCTGTTCTCTAATCTGCTGAGATTATATTTATTAATCTATAGTTCCCTCAAATCCCAGATTTCGACACTGTAAAGCATAATCCAATCATAAGATGAATGAGACAGTCTTCCCCTCTTTCCTTCTTGACTTTGCAGGGACATCATTCTTCAGAGCACACCAACAGACGACCCCTCAGCACTGAGCAACCTGTACATCCTGACTGGACATGAGAGCAGCTACTGAGAGGAAATGGATTCACCTCTTCTAAACTCACACTATACAGAAATGCAGTTTTGTTCTATAACCCAGTGGTGGAAACTGTGTCCTTCTTGGCTGAAGCAGTAACCGATCAACTCTGCTGTGAGAGACAAATGCGTGGCCCGTCTCAAGCTGTCGGTTGCTGGGCAACACATGTACAAGAGACTTGTCAACATGCAAAGTGACTTTCTCACTCTTACGTTTGTTGAATAAAGCTACAAAAGCCAAGATTTCATGTATAAAAAAAAAAGTTCATCCCACCAGCTTAAATCACAGTGTGACTGCCTCATGCTACGGATAGACTGCTGTCAGTATGGACCACTGACTGTAGAACAACATGGACATAATCTATGACAGAAGTGTCTGAAGTGATGTTTTAAAGCTTTTTGTGTACTGCTTGTCACCGTCTTTGTCACTTACTGGAACTACAACATTGAGTCATATGGGCTGGTGAGGGACGAGCACACTGCAAACACCACAGCTGTGTGTGATAGGCTGAGGCTTCTGTCAGTCAGTCACATGGATACACCTTAATATCCCCTGAAAGGAATAATAATCCTCATAAAGATGCACCGTAAAGGAATGAAAAAAGATGCAACTTTTCTGCATTAGTTGAACTAAAGACAGTTGGAGCTCTGAATATATTTAAGTTGGGACAGTTCTAAATTCTTAATGCGTGGTTGAATAAGTTACTTGTCCTTATTTATTGTATCAGCTACAGTAGATGGTGCTCGGCACACCCCCAGTTTGAAGAAGAATGCAGGAGTACAAACGTATGGGCGTGGCTAAATGTTTGTTTTTGTTTTTTTTTCTTCTTCCAGCAGGATTACACACCACGTCACAAAGCTCAAATGATCTCAAACTGGTTTTTTAGACACGACAATGAGTTCACTGTACTCCAGTGGCCTCCACAGTCACCAGATCTCAGTCCAATAGAGCAGCTTTGGGATGTGGTGGATCATCATGTGCACCATGTGATGTGCAGCTGACAAATCTGCAGCAACATCAGATCAATTTGGAGCAAAATCGATGAATATATGCCATGAAGAATTAAGGCAGTTCTGAAGGCAAAACAGGGTCCAACCCAGTACTAGAAAGGTGTACCTAATAAAGTGGCTGGTGAGTGTTTAACATGCACGTGAAGTTAGCTTCTGTGTCGTCACTGCTTCTCTGAACTGTGGGCATGCTGACAACCATGTGCTGTGGATAATACACTGACTGTGGATAAGTAGCTCACAACTATTTAAATCCAAACTGTCCATTTAATGATGAAGAAGCCTGAGGGTTCTTCCTCACTCTGAAACAGCATATAAGACTTTTTTTTTTTAACTATTATTTCCAGTTTGGTGTAATATTAAAGGTATTTAAATCTTACTAGCCAGTACAGGAGAAGGTAATCATGTATCTTCAAATATGAAATAAACTCTCCATGAGGAAATACATTATCTGTCCCAGCCAGCCTGAGAGGCGGGGCTTCCACTCTGTACTGTTCCCCATCAAACAACATGTCAGTGATGTTTAGATTCTATGTAACCAAGTTAACCCTTCAACTGTATACTTACACAGAACCATGTCATTCTGAAAATGCCATTAAAAAGTGTTTTTAATATTATGAATGTGCTAGTTTAGCAGCAATTACAAAATGGGCCAACATGTTGAGAGAGCCCCCAGGTCTAGGTTTTTCTGAATATGAAGATAATTTATTTTAAGTCAGTCCACCCCTATCGGCTTTATTATTAATTCAGAGTTGTGACGCTGTGCAAAATGTCAATAAAAACAAAATGAATCAAATGTATATTTACAAAATCAACTAAATATATGCCACAAGAATTACCAAATGATTGCATTCTGTTTTATTTACATTTTAGGAAACATCCAGACTTCTTAGGAATCTGGGTTGTACATGAGGTGCCAGAAAAACTGAATGCAATTACTTGTGCTAGTTTGACTAAAATGTAAATTCCACTACATTAGAGTTCTGTGTGTAATGATATTTGTTATTTATGGAAAGGGTTAGGGTAACAGTCACCTTTCCCTAAGAGATACTTGAAAGTCATGATATATGCATATGAATATTTGTTTTTTTTAAAAGATGTTTTTATTGTTATTGTGTATACATTTGAAATATATAACAATATAGTATGCTCTTATGGTATGGAGAGGTTGTAATATGCGCAATAAAGATTTTAAAATGATTTCAAATATAAGCTTGTAGCCTCAGAGGTCAGGGGTCAGAATACAGTCTATACGTTTTATGTTTGTGGTCACCGCTGACTCTTCTGCTACTTAAACTAGCCACTGTACATGTGATTTCAAATAAATTAAAATAAACCTTATTTTCCATTTCTGAACAGAAAATGCCACTCCTGATTATGTGGATGATGTTATATTAGTAGAGAGTAATTAGTAGTCTGTGTGCTGTGACAATTGTTAGCTCAATTGCTGTGTCTAACCCCAATGAAAAGGAATATTTTGACTGCGGTGTAGTTTGTTTGCAACCCCATCCATTCCAACCAAGCAGGAGCACAGGTGATACTGATAACTAATCAACTGAGTGAAGACAGTTCAGCTGATTGAATGATTGGATTCAGGTGTGTTTCTTCTTGGTTTGATCCAGGAAAGAGTGGCTGCAGGTTTTTATTCTAACCAAGAAGAAACACACCTGAATCAAATCATCCTAATCACCTGAACTGTCTGCACTCAGCTGATTAATTATCAGTATCACCTGTGCTGCTGCTTGGTTGGAACAAAAACCTGCAGCCACTCGGCCCTTTACTGGATCAGTTTGACACCCCTGATGTAAACCATTTACTTTTATGACCTGAAACTTAACTTAAGGAATGTTGCTTAAAAATACTAATTTCCCTCCTGCTAAATGACTCTATAGTCAGAGCTGCACTCATTTACCCTATTTTGCTAATGAGCTGACTTCCTCACCCTATCAGTCCGTCTGAAGTTCTACATCAGAGGTCAGCGACCATCATAGAGAAACAATTACAAATCACAATAAAATTGCTCTGTTTCTCTTGTAAATTTGTAGTGTAATATCGATCCTATTATATGTTGATGTCAACAACATAAGAAAGAAACTGAAATAAAAGTATATTTAAATGAAGCTCCATGAGCTTGACTGAGTCCCTGGAACATAACAGCGGTTGTTTGAGTTTTTACAGTTGCACACTAGTATGTCCATGTAAAAGCCTATTAGTTTGATCCAAGTTTCTATTTCAGATTCTCTGTTTTTAGATTAGAATTAGATTCAATTATATTAGCGAAAAATGCTGGCAAAATCACTGTGTGGATATGTTTTCCACAAAGCGAACTAAAAAAAGAAATTAAGCAATTGTTAAGACATAATTTAATACCAATGAGTGTTTGTAACAATGACATTTTTCCACGTGATTGCTTTTGTGTGCATTATTTTTTTTTTTAAATTAAAGAACACACAAAAGACCTAAATTGTGATGCAATCATCAAATTTGAGCATTCTGTTTAATCTATACATTAAGATATAACTCATATTGTAATATTCGGTCTTATTATTACATTTGTAGCCTACATCTTAGTTGTTTCAAAATGTAATTTTAGCTATAATTAGATAATGGCTAATGGGATTAATCTTGAGTTCAATAAATCTAGATGTAAAAAATAATTTAAAGACATTAGATATAATATCTCGAACTGTAGTCTGTAGTATGTAGGCCCAGTGGTACCTGTAGTCCCTATGCCTGTAGGACACAGTGCGTACTTCCACCCGAGTGGTGGAGGTAATGAAGCCGGATATGAGAGTAGAAGAAACGGTAGTAGCATCACTGGTGCAGCACCAGAAGCAAGCAGCGCCATTTCACTTTTCATTCATTGGTGTCGAGGCCTATATCGTTTAATTGGTGAGTTAGAGATAATAAGGTTGAAGCGGGGGATGGGACGCTTTTCAGGATGTTGGTGATTCATAACTGTCATCGTGGCGTTTTTCTTGATGCTGTCTGTAAGGTCATTGGCTGAAATTGCAGGCGTAACGTAACGTTAGCTTGTGAGTTGTTAGCAAGCTAATATATTAGCTTTCCAAATTCACACGCCTTTATTTTCCAAGCATTAAAACGCCATTCCACTAAATACATAAGACAATAGAAGCACTGCGCACTGAAAACTATTGAGGTCTTGTATCCATTCAGATTGCAGCATCAGCATAGTTACTCTGTGAGTAATGTAACATTCACAGAAAACTAATATCTCTGTTATTAGCAAGCTAGCTGGCTGGCTAGTATGACTTGTTAGCTGACGCAAGTCTTATGTTTGACATGTTTCTGTCTACGTTATCAAACATAGGAAGGTAGATAATGTGACACTCAACCCAATATTAGTTTTAACATATAACGTTTTTAATTTTTGAAAAGAGAATGGTCTTAAATTCTTGCCATGAGTGTATGTAAACTTGCAGAGCTAGGCGAGTCTCTCTTGAATTGTTTACCCCCCACCATACGACGCGTGACGCGGCTACACGCTCATTTAACCCGCATTTGACCCTTTAAACCTACCAGATAAACACTGATAATATGATATCGTTAACGATACAGGACAATACACAAGACTGTTGCCAGTGTCATCATAGTGTTTACAGTTTAGAATAGCATGAAATTAAGTTTGCTTGTCTGTATTATTTGAGTAGCAACACCACACCTAAGTTTGGCAATGTACTCCGGTGACGTCAAAAGCACTGTTTGTTGAACATTTTTTAATGTTTGCACATTATA
>CAFUXE010000143.1:38893-53142 GCA_903364295.1 Serranus cabrilla | reverse complement strand
GTATCACCTGTGCTCCTGCTTGGTTGGAACAAAAACCTGCAGCCACTCGGCCCTTTACTGGATCAGTTTGACACCCTTGTTCTAGAAGGAGTTCAACTACTAAAAACGGCATTCTCCAAAATGTCCTTACAGCTGAATCAACACACCTCTACAATGGCTTTAATAAAAACTGAACACTATAACTTTAATGAAGGAATGGTTTATTGCAGGTATGTTGTATTAGATGGCAACATTTTTTATCTAGGTGTATCTAATAAACTGGCAACTGAGTGTATTAACTGCATCACTTAAGCGTTCTCTGACAGTCTGTGCAGATGGCCCTGTTATCTCCATCATTAAATATGAGTTGTAGTTGTATTAACTCATATTTTTCTCACTCTTTTAGGATCCACAGAACGTCATCATGGTGAAAATTTTTATTGGCAACCTTGCCTGCAATGCCACACCGGAGGAGCTGCGTGACCTCTTCGAGAAGTATGGAAAAGTCTCTGAATGTGACATTGTCAAAAACTATGGTTTTGTACATATGCCCAACATGTCTGAAGCAGAAGAGGCAATTCAAAACCTCCACCAGCACCAGCTGCATGGCTGGCGTATGAACGTGGAGATGAGCAAAGGGAGGCCCAAGTCCACTACTAAACTTCATGTCAGTAACCTTGGTGAGGGGGTCAACGCTGATCTTCTGCGGGCTAAATTTGAAGAGTTTGGCACAGTTGTGGAGTGTGACATAGTGAAGGACTACGCCTTCATCCATATGGAGCGGATGGAGGATGCCATGGATGCCATCAGTAAGCTGGATAACACCGCCTTCAAAGGTGAACTCTTTGGCTGAGGAGACCTAAGTTGTCTTTGCTGTCTGTAGATACGAATTTGGATTCTATTGTCGCTGTAGAGCTCACATGTTAAGTAAGCTTGACCAGGTGGACTGAAAGTAATCACTTTTATATTTGGAGTGGCAGTGTAACTGATGAACACACAATCTCCTGCAACCTGTCGCGGAAGGTTGCTTTGCTTTTCTCAGTGATTATCGGTCAATTGCAGTTAAGGTGTTTTTATAGTCGGTAAGAGCCTTTTCGTGTCAGATCTCTACGGTCTCATGCGTTTCTTCTCTCTCCTTACAAGGCAAGCTGATGAGCGTTCATCTGTCCACCAGTCGGCTGCGCACTGCCCCAGGAATGGGAGATCATACCGGCTGCTATGTCTGCGGGAAACATGGTCACTGGTCGAAAGATTGTCCAGTCGGTCGGAACGGTAGCCACGGTGAAGGCACAAGAGGTCGCAGCGGCCGGGCCCCCCCACGCGGTCCCCCGGGTTACGGCAGGGGCAGCTACGGGATGGCCTCACCTCCAGAAGCTGATTACATGGGTGGCTCTGCGTATAGTCGGGCTAGTTACGTAGGTGGGTTGCCGCCTCCCCCTCGTAGGCCTAGTGGCTACAGCGCTGAGCTGGGGGATAGATACGCCAGCAGACCAGCCTATGGTGAGAGGTCATCAGCTTATGATCGTGACCGTCCCTATAGCAGTGTTGACTATTATGAGAAGTACAGAGCCCGCCCTTACGGCTCAAGCTATTTCGAGGATCGTCGCATGTCCTATCTCCCCCCTCCTCCACCTCCCCCACCTCCCCCTTCCTCCCTCTCAAAGCTCTCCTCCAGTTTAGATACATATGAACACCGGTCATCGGCCGCCACCGCCGCAGCTGCCGCCGCATACTATGCACGAGACCGCAGCCCGATCAGACGAGTGCCGGTGGCCTCGCCAGGCTACGGCTATGAGCGAACACGGCTGTCACCGGTGGCCGGCTCCAGGAGTTCCTACGCTGTCCCACGACCCAAGGATCATTACGCGCCACGCTATGCGCCTTACTAAAGCCACGGTGCCAAGGTGAGCAACATAGTAAACCAGGGGTGTCAAACTGATCCAGTAAAGGGCCGAGTGGCTGCAGGTTTTTGTTCCAACCAAGCAGGAGCACAGGTGATACTGATAATTAATCAACTGAGTGCAGACAGTTCAGGTGATTAGGATGATTGGATTCAGGTGTGTTTCTTCTTGGTTTGATCCAGGAAAGAGTGGCTGCAGGTTTTTATTCTAACCAAGAAGAAACACACCTGAATCAAATCATCCTAATCACCTGAACTGTCTGCACTCAGTTGATTAATTATCAGTATCACCTGTGCTCCTGCTTGGTTGGAACAAAAACCTGCAGCCACTCGGCCCTTTACTGGATCAGTTTGACACCCTTGTAGTAAACAATGTGTGACAGTTTATTAGATATCTTTGCAGTGGGACATTTGACTGTAAGCGTTGCAGTTCAGTGGGTACTGGGATCTCCCAATCCGTTGTAACTTAGATTTTTGTTAAAGGTCCTACTGAATCCTTTTAAGCTGGATAATAGGGAGTTTTGTTTCTGAAAAGGGAATTTGCTCTCTTTCTAGGTCTATTTGTGAACTGCAGGACTTTTCCTTTGCCGTCATTTCTTCAAGCGACATGATTCCATCACTGCGTGCTGTGCGGAAAAAGCATATGAGATGCGGAAATTAACATTGGAAATCGGTATCGCCATCTTCCAGGCAGCTGACATATACCAGTTGCCTGCAGATGAATCGTCCTCTCAGTTGACATTCACACAAAAATGATTAGCGAACTGCACCGTTTGACATTTATGATGTATAAAAGAATAATTTGCTCACTTGCTCTGCAGGTTTTCAGCTCAGTTTTAGCCATGTTTTTTTTTTCTTACCTGTGTTTCTTCTTCACTTTGAAGTTGTTAAATTCAGCAAATGTTCATTGTTTGGCTTCTGTTTCTCATTTAGAGTATGTTGTTTCTTCAGTATATGAAAATGTACCTTCCTTTTTTTCTTTGAATGGAATGAGGGTGAACTCCTGCTGCAACAGCTGCTTGTACTGCAGAAGAATCTTGTCTTGCTCCTTGACACACATCTGACATCTGTGTCAGTTATATGGATGTGGATAAAGATTAAGGTTTTTTTTATTTTTATAAAGGCCACCATTGATGTCTATCAGTGTGCCGTGAAGGTGTGTGCCAGGTATGTTGTGTTACAGCTAAAACCAGTAGTTTTCACTGAGAAGTTGCTTCCTTTATGTTTGAAAGCGTGAAACACTCAGTTTAGTGGTTGGCGGGAAAGAAAGCCTGCACTCTTTGCCCCCTGTAGCACATGAATGGACTCTGTGATTTACACTGAAAGAAGACAATGAAGAACTGAATCCATATCCATGCAACTGACATGGCTGAATGTTCAGTTAGGACACAGAATCACACTTTGAGTTAGTATCTATGCTAAAACAAATAATCTGAAACATTCCAGCCTCATTTTTTTCTAATTTGAGTGTGCGTCTGCAAAACAAAAAAAAAAAGTCCAAATTCTTGAAATGACAGTTTTTGTGTTGCATCAAAACAAGAATGTTGGCAGCAGTGCTACTAAGAAAAATCTTGACTGATTTCTTCCCGCTGTAAACATTGCACACTTTGACCACATCCACTATTAGAAAAAAAAAAACCATCTTGAATTTTAATATATTCATATAACATAAGCAGATACAGAAATGTTAGGCAGGACTCAGGGCTTGGGCTGTATAAATCACGAGGCACTTGTGTTTTCTTGAAGTTGCCTTTGTTTGTTTTGCATATAGGTGGATTTGAAGTTTGTGTTTTTCATACTAGCTGAAATGTACCAGCATACATACAACATGAAAAGAATTTGATTTTTAATAAAGCCAAAAATTATTTTGGTGATGTGATATTTTTCAGTCATTTGTATGAGACGCAGTTTGGTGTCTGTGTGTGAGTCCAGAGGAACTACTGTTAAAAAAAAAAAAACGGATTAAGAGTTTTTTAAGGTCATTAAACGTAGCACCATTATTTGGCACCTACACACAAACGTCTATAATTCCATATGTTTCTAAGAGGTGTTGACACAAATCCGACCGTTGTCAACCATTTATATGTTACATTTTATTAGCTGATATACATAAAAACCTGCATTCATGCGTCCACCCCAATGTTTATCCCAATATTTTCCCTCCTGGGTTTTCTTTTATCCTGTTACAGCGCTTGGCGCTTTAACGTTAGCCCCTCCCACCAGGCGCTAGCTGAGTTAGCTGTATGTCTTAGCCACTATGCCATGGTGTTTGCCTGGTCACGAGGTGGTAGCTAAGCTAATGTTAGTCGGTAGATCAGCAGTCGCCATTTCATTCTCCGAGGGACGAGACTCACACTGCGGCTTTATAAAGGTAGGAATTGAAGTTACACACAATTAGCATGAACTTTAAAGTGTAGCGTTATTGGTTATCAAAATTAGTTACTGCCATCCTGTTACAAATGCTACCTAACTTAGGCCTACAACCTAGAATTTTTGGAATGTGTGTTAATCTACGACCATCATTGACAAACTAGCCATCGGCTAAGCATGAAGGTGTTTCGTTGAGGCAACTGCCTAAAGCAGTGAAAAAGGAAATACAATTGCTTTGTGGTCGACAAAGACCCGACCCAATAATGTACGTTAAATGTACTGCGTTGTTCGTGTTACTTAACGTTAACAGTAAACTAAGGAAAGCTAATGCTACATAGCAGTGATTTGCTGCTTGGGCTGTGAGGTGAAAAAATATGGGTGTGCGTATGGTAAGGTAGCGTTAGGCCTTTCAATATCACTACGCCAAGCTTTGTGTTGTGCTGAAGGTACTAGGTAAGTGCACACGAGTTTCGGTATTAGCTGCCTGCCAAGTCACATACTTTTCCCCTTTTTACTTTTAGAACGTGTTTCAGCTGCACTTACAACGTATGTATTGTTACATGGAGTATTCTTAGGTACTACTTTATCATAACCTGGCGCATTGAACTTTGATTACCTGGCTTATATATGTATATCCTTCGCAAAGAATTGTGGGTTAGAATAACAATCACGCATGCTTGCATACTGCAAAATGCAACAGGATGTAGTAAGACATGCTAATATTTTTGTAAAACATAATTTGACATAGTATGTATTGCGTTATACACAACAGTATGGCAGTTTAGGTATTGTAACATGCAGAATGTGTTTTGCATAATTGATTCTTCTGTTTACTGTAGGTAAATGTTATACTTAGGTTTAAGGATGCTGTCACATAGAATCAAATGCAGGCGAGGGACCATAGCTTACCATGGCGATATGTAGGCAGTGCACGATTACATCAGAGTGCAAGTTTGGTAGTCTGCAAAGTTGGGTGCAGGTATGGGGTCAAAGTTGGGTGACTGTAGCCCAGCTGTTGTAATAGACTTGTGACTAACTCGTTAGTTTTCGATTTCCTTCATGTCAAGGCTGATTCTTTGACTAGATTCCATTGAGAAAAAGTTATTTTACTGTGCCGCAAAACACTTTTCATTAAAAGGCGACAAACTAAATAAAACTCACAATGGGGTAAATTAAGAGTTTGTTTTGACCAAACTGGAGTTGGTGCTTGTACAATCACTTTGGTTGTTTTGATTTGTTAAATCAGCTGTTATAGCTGTATTACAGTGGGCTAGTTTTACAGCTTTTTACTATAATGGGATATCTACGATTGTTAAATACATATTGGCCCTCATTTGTCAATCATGATGTTATGATAGTTTCATGATTCACATAATGATGCTTGAAACATTTGTATCTCACCAATCATAGGGCGAGAGTTTGACACTGAAAGACACAATACGACCAAGAAAATAAATTTATCAGAGGTAGAAACTTTTTTCTTTTTGACAGCCTAAAAAGTGGCATCAAAGGGAGTCGAAAAAATGCATTATGGAAGAAAATCACTGCTGCGGTGAGCAATCAATCTCCCGGTGTGATTAGATTATTTGATTTATACATCCGCAATTCTTAACATTACGTAAATTAGGTGTTGGGTAAAGCAAAAATTATGAGGCTTAAAACTTGCCACTGGGTTGCAGCCCTTAGGTGTACATTTTCCAGAGCTGAAATTCAGCAGAGAACTATGGTTTTGTTTTCCGTGAAAGTTGTTAAAATGACTGTACTACAGAATCTTATCACGATGAATCTTGAGTTATTCTGAATATTGTCACCGTTGAGTGATCATTTATTGTTCACCGAGTTCTTCATCTTGTGATTTAAGCCTTGTGAATCAGTGAACAGCGCTCATCTTGATTGGGGGTTAAATCAACAGTTGACTTGTGGTAACAATAATCTGGATTTCTTTTCCTCCCTTTAGTAACGTGGAAGCTCCACAATGGTGAAAATCTTCATCGGGAACTTGTCGCCGGACACGACATCGGACGAACTTCGCTCTCTCTTCTCCCAATATGGCAAGATCGGAGAATGCAGTATTGTCAAGAACTTTGGCTTCGTGCACATGGATAACAAAGCGGAGGCAGAAGAAGCCATCAGCAACCTCCACCACTATGAGCTCAACGGTCAGCCCATGAATGTAGAATTGAGCCGCGGCAAGTCAAAAGGATCCACGAAACTCCACGTTGGCAACATTGCCTGCACCAACCAGGAGCTGAGGGCCAAGTTCGAAGAGTTCGGCTCTGTTTTGGAGTGTGACATAGTTAAAAATTATGCTTTTGTTCACATGGATCGCATGGAGGATGCCATGGAGGCCATTAATCAGTTAGACAACACGGCTTTTAAAGGTGAACTCTCGGGCTGGGGTTATTGGGGAGTTTTCATGGAAGAGATATTGTCGAGAATATTTAATTCTGTTCTTGTGAATTGATAGGTAAGTTATGGACAAGCCGCAGGTAAGTAAAGAAAAAGAGACGGATAAAGGGATGATGGTTAGCTGAATAAAGTAAGGCAGCTCTTATTTTAAAGCTGGTATCCGTAAATCGTAATACTCGTATTAGCCATCTGTCGGGCGGGTTATTGGAAAACACAAACGGGCGCCAACTGGAATTCGTGACTTGTCGGGTCACAACTGATCCGGTTGTTAATGCAACCGTCGGTGTATTTCGGTACGCTCAACTACATCGGACCATTAAGGCTCAACACCAAAACGTTTGCGGTCTGTTTGTGTTTCATTTGGTTTCGGCATGCAGATGTGTTACCATATTTGCCCATGGCGGTCATAAATTTTGGGCTGCACACGCATGTGGACACTCGAATACGAATTCTCGTATTTTAACCGAAAACTTGTTCAAATAGAAATCTTACACGCAACTTTTCATTTCACCGCAGAGCTGTGTAAAGTTACGGATTTCAGCTTTAATAACTTTTTAATGCTCCAAACCATAAGCGATGTCTTACTGCTATTTTGGTAGTATAATGCAGCATTTTTTGCCAGAATGATGGAGACTTTTGTATGCAGACAGGAAATGTCAAATATCTTATTTAGAATAACTGCACGCATAAATCCTTATTGAGTCTTTTCTTTTTAAGGCAAACTGATGAGCGTGAAGCTTTCGACTAGCCGCCTGCGTACTGCGCCGGGAATGGGAGACCGATCGGGTTGTTATCGTTGCGGGCAGGAAGGCCACTGGTCCAAAGAATGCCCTCTAGACCAAAATGGCTACCACAGAAACGGCTCAGAGCCAAACTCTGATGGATACGAAGCATCGAGATTTGACGGGCGTGCTCGCAGCAGGGGTTATCATCCGGACTTCAGTGGCGAGCCAGATTACGGCGGCGGCTACGCTCCTGTGCACGCTTTTTCCCGGGGTTCCGGTCACAGCGGCAGCATGGCAGGGTACAGAAGGGGTTCGGGCTACGAGAGTTCGATGAGATACGGGCCGCACCCAGGTTACGGCATAAGCGCCGCTGCTGCGGAACATAGCATGGCTCGGATGTACGGCAGCGAGGCGGCATACAGGAGCAACGGCTCGCTCTATGGCGCGGTACCACCCTACCCGATGCGACGGTCGCCTTACGAGGAAAGGGATCCGTACGGGGTGGTGGACTACTACGAGAAGTACAGGGCCAATACTTACGGCGGCAGTTATTTCGAGGAACGTCGCGCCGCCCCCTTGCCCGCCCCAGCAGCATCCTCCTCCACGGCTTTAATGAGGGAGCGTCTGCCCCCCTCTAGCCTCGACCCATACGAGTGCCCTCCCCTCCCTCCTCCACCGGCCCCAGTCTCCTCATACTATGCACGTGACCGGAGTCCGATTCGGAGAGTTCCTGTCGAGGCAGATGGATACTCATATGAGCGTTCGCGCCTTTCCCCGGTGCCTCCCCTGCCAAGAAGTTCTACCTACGAACACCCGCGGGATCCGGGCGCCGATCGGGCACGATATACATATTAATCCTTGATCTTAACAGCCAGGTAAAAAAGCTGTCTTGACATTTAGCGCATAGGATAGCCTAAGTGCCATTGGAATCACTGAAAATGAGACATTATATCCTAACGGTAATAGCAGAAGCTAGTTGTGTATGGAGGCGTTGGGTAGTCAGAAAACGGTTACAATAAACTATAATAGCAATGAGTAGATTTCAATTTGATTGGTTGAATACCCTCACATGTTACGATCTCATTCCAGGTAGTTCAGAATGCATTACAACTAATGCTCAGTTGACCATGTTTCATTGTCTTATTTACATGTTGTGGTGATGGTTGCTGTTCCGAGTTGGCTCAGCCTCAGTGCAGAAACTGGGTTTTTTTTTCTACAGTCTGATTGACATCTATTCATGACACTAAGAACTTAATTGTTGCCCCTTTAAAAGGTAGCTATATGTTTATATACCATTTACACTCAGTTAATTGAAAAGAAATTAGTGCATGGTGCATGTTTTTAAAGGTGAGTCTTAGTCACAACGAGCAAATTTAATATTTTTTTTTCAGCAGCATCTAATGTATTACTATGTGCATTTTAGTGTTTGTGTACGTTCATGTTACTGCATATGTAAGCAATGGCCAAACCAATTTGAATGCTGTGTGCTTCATCACCCACATTGTTTAACCTGTGATCTTAAATGTCACACCTGTACTTAATCTGGACCTGCACAGTTGAAAATAGGTTACACTTTTTTGTGAAATTATCTTGACCTTTTCATTAAGCGATATCATGATGAGATATATGTATATATATATCATTACGGATATATATGTGATAAATATGAGGCGTCACATCTTGAACATATGTTGGAGTTTCATCATGAATATGATCTTAATTGCCTACGCTGTCTGTTTTTGCTTTCTAACAATGAGGTTAAAATTAAAAATCTGTCTGAAGTCTGAAAAGTGACCTGTGTGTTTGTTGTGCTGAGTCATCTGATATAAACAACAATAAGTACGAATAAGTTTGAGGTTGACAACCTTGGTGAAAAGGGACGCACCACACAATCCCAATCAAATTGCAACTCTTGCTGCTGACAATAATTGACCATATCAACTATGTGTAGGAGGACATACGGTACAGAGGGTGAGTGTGCAAATGCTATATCACTGTCATGATGTCATGTTAATGGTTTTTCAATTTAATGATGAGCCTCGATGAGCCACATTTAATGCTTAGCTACTAAATATAATTCTCGAGTTTAGATTTTTGCACTTATTGCATATGAATTGCCTTGAACTTAAATCTGTAAAGGGCAGAGAATATATTAATATCTTTATATAGTTAAAGTATTAAAAATATTCACGTAAAGGTTATATTCATTGTTAAAACATTTCAGTATCTCGGTCCTGTGTAAGCATATTGGGCTTGCTGAGAGATTGGTAGAACTATTGGGGGATGGACCGTCATACGAGCCAATCAGTTTTCAGAATGAGGAAAACAAAAAAGAATGTGGCCTATTGAACACGGCCTATGGGGAGGGGCTTGGTCTGACCAATGGGTATGCTCAATACTACAGCACAAGTTCCACGGGATCATTCTTTGTGGTTTTCCGTTGGGCGCCATTTTGATTAAAGTAATGTGAGGGCTCACAGTCGGCTGTACGATATTTGGTCAATTTAAACAAATTTATACCCTAGTCGACTGACTTTTGACGGATAAGAAGCCATTTGAGTACACCGAAAATGGCCACGGGCGCAAACGCAACTCCTTTGGGGAAGTTGCACCCCAGCATTGGCGCAAAGCGAGGATTTGACGCCGGGCCTGGAGCGGGGAACGGGTTGATGCCAACGCCGGGGCCGCCCGCATCTTTTCCTACCCTACAAGGTTTCCAGCCTACGATGCCAACTGCATCTTTTCCGCAACCACATCAATTCAATCCCGGGACAAGTTTTGCGACCCAGGCTCAACCAGCTGCGGGGGGCGGGATGGCCAAACCAGGTACGTTAACCGAACGTCGCTACTTCTAGAAGCCTTTAATGCGGCATGAGTATACGCGAGCCATGTAATGTGGCTAAGCATGGGTTAAAAGGCCCCACACCAAGCCGTGGCCTGCCGTAAAATAGACATAGCCCCGTATAACGTTGGTTATCAAATACATTGTATATATTAGTTGCAACCGTTAGGTAACTCAGTTAAGTTAGCATAAAAGGGCTAACGTTGGCTGGTCATGAGCTACGCAAACGATAGGCTAATAAAGAAATGCGTGTGCAGTGTTGGACACCAACTAGTCCAAGGTTAACGTTCACGCGCTGTGTTGTTTCCTAACGTTTTGCCATGTCGTGTAAACCACGCCATTGGCCTCGTTGGAAAATTGTCCTTTCTAAAATCGGAAATCGTAAGCATTATTGCTATATAACGTCCAGCTTCTTATATTGACCTGCAGGTCTTTGAGTGGCGCTGAAATGTATGCACATCCCGTAGCGTCACGCATCAAATCTGCAGCCAACTTGGATAATGTTCCTCGTTTCTTTCGGTAGATTTCAGTCAGAAGAAATCAAGAAAGAAGAGTCGTTGGAGCAGCGAGACGCCCGATCAGAAGACGGTCATACCGGGCATGCCCACTGTTATTCCCCCCGGACTGACCCGGGATCAAGAGAGAGCCTATATAGGTAAATACTTAATTTAAATAAAGACACCAATCTTATATTAATAAAAAAATCCATATCATTGTAATTACAAATGCAGCTTTGTTTCATGTCATCAATTACATCTGTTTGCAGTTCTAGTTCTCTCACATGGTGCTTACCAGTATTAATGTTACATTTACGTCTTTTTTTTTGCTGAATTCCCAACAGTTAGAGCTCTCAAAAGGCACCCACGAGAGGAATTGCTAACTTATAAACTTTAAGTCGTATTTTCAGTGTATTTTGACAGTGGCATTACTATGTTACCAAAATGGGAAATGTCTAATTTTGCTCCAACTGTTGAGACAAAGCAATCATTTCCAATGAGCAATGATAATAACTTGATGATGTAAAGTGTTAATTAAGGTTGTTTCTTTCTAATGGAAGTAAAAGTGGTTCTGCTGTGGCAAGTATTTCTGTGGTCTTATGGTTTGCATACCATTGGGCACCCATTAGCAAGAGGAGTTTGAGATAGAGGATTAAACACCACTGCTTGCTGATATCTGTCCTGAGCTGCAGGTCACTACTCACTGTCTTGCTTGGTCCCTTACACATCATCAGTATTGTTCCTGTGCATGGAGGCGTTACTCATAATGTCCTAACATGCCAAAGTGTGCTTCTGTTTCTATTGGTCTAAGTGTGAGCAATGCTGCTTCAATGGCAAATCAATCCAACACTCAAATTAACTCATCCAGTTGCTTCAGTGGGTATTGCAAATTGGGAAAACACTTGATTGCTTTTATTGTGCTCTTGGTTTGCCCTGCTAAAAATACAGAAAAAAAATCACATGTGACAATTCGGGTTTAACCACAAATGCCTTCCAGCAGCAGTGTAGCACCAACATACTGCCTTCACAGGCCCTCAACGGGGTGTTCTGAAGCAGACAAGTCCTTTTTCTGTCAATAACTGACATCGTTATTGATTCTGTTCACTCATTGGTAATGGTTGTTCTTCCTTGGTATGTAAAACATTCATTTGTGCCCACCTTCTGTTGGTCACACTTATCGTTTCCTTTCTCATTCAATAGATCCCCTAAAACAATCCAAGGGAAGCATTTTAAGATGAAATTGCTGTGAACCACAATTCACAGGGCCTGTATTCATCTCTATAATCCAGAGTAATTGTTTCAGTGACCAGTGAATCTCTGTGTTTGGGGGGGTATTTCATTACAGCTTTCATAATGTGCATGGGATGACTGATTTATTTTTTCATTGCCTTCTTAAATGTAAGAATTGTCTCTTGTCACTGCTGCCCCTCAGTGTTTGATCTGTGGAGTGCAAAGAGTGACTATGATCACCTTTTTGTTACTGAAATGTGCAAAAAAAAAAAAATAGACCAATCAGTGATTTTTAGACCTGATGTATCCTTAAAATGCCAGAGTCCTTCAATACAGTATGCTGCAGTATGTGAAGCCCTGTCTTCATGTAAGAAAAACACAGCTGAGGTTTGAAATATTAATGGCTTGGAAGGCATTTTTAGGAATCATGGTCTAGACATTTACTGATAAGTTGCCATGTTTTTAACCATTGTCCGAGGAAAGGTTAGTCCATTGTATGCTAACGTAAATGACCTCTAGAACATATTCATATTGGTTAATGTGCTCCTCTGATGTCCTCTAAAAGGAGTAAGTGGTTTCATGCTTTAGAGTCTTACCAGATGTTTATTTGATCTCCCTTTATCTTTTATTTAACAGACTCACCATTTGTTTTTACCTCAGTAATGTATGAGACAGTGCTCTAATGTGCAGAGCGTTGTCTCTCTGATGTTGTTATGGTAACCACATTTCTCTCCATCCTTGTTTTTCTTTCCTAACCTGAATTCTTCCAGTCCAACTGCAGATTGAAGACCTGACTCGTAAACTGCGTACAGGAGACCTGGGAATCCCTGTTAACCCTGAGGACAGGTTGGAAAAAGATTAAACCCATGAACAGTAACATTTTCTCTACATTCTTGACTTTTTGGAAGACAAATGTTGATTTTCAGTATATATGTGGTTGTTAGCCTACACCTTAGATGTCATAATATTGTTAGGTCAGCTGGCAGAGTTTAGTAAGATATCACTAGAGTAAAGGGCAACATTGTTTAAAATGATGATTTTCATGATGCTAAAGCCTATAGCTAGAGGAGAATTTATCTACATTTATATATTTCTAAAGCTCTCATAAACTACTTGCTACTCCACCATCAGTTAGCATACACAATTATACATTTACTGGTACTAGTAGCTTTAGCAGTTTTTAATTGGTTTAGGCAAAAATATGTGTAGTTTAAAAAAAACATTGTCTACATCAGGGGTGTCAAACTGATCCAGCAAAGGGCCGAGTGGCTGCAGGTTTTTGTTCCAACCAAGCAGGAGCACAGGTGATCCAATTAATCAGCTGATTGAAGACAGCTGAGGTGATTTGATTGATTGGATTCAGGTGTGTTTCTTCTTGGTTTGATCCAGGAAAGAGTGGCTGCAGGTTTCTGTTCCAACCAAGAAGAAACACACCTGAATCCAATCAATAAAATCACCTCAGCTGTCTTCAATCAGTTGATTAGTTGGATCACCTGTGCTCCTGCTTGATTGGAACAAAAACCTGCAGCCACTCGGCCCTTTGCTGGATCAGTTTGACACCCCTGGTCTACATGGTGACAACTAGTATGACATAAATTTTAAACTTTACAGTGGTATGCAAAATTATATGTAGTACTATGGCTGGTTTTGATAACCAGATATATGTGTATTGTCTTTCCCAAGACAATTTAACAGTTTACAATTACATTGGAACAACAGTCCGTTACAGATTTTTTTTTAATTTGATAAATTGAGTGTTGAAAATATATTCAGTTGTATTTTAAAAAAATTATTTAAATGATTGGCCAAAGTGCAATAATATTATATGGACTGTAATTTTGCACAAATAATTATCAGTCACCACCCATATACAATTAAATGCTAATTTCTTTTTAAATGTGGGGATGGCAGTTAAGGCCTCCTGAGTTTTCAGTCTAATCTCATGGTCATTTTTATAGCATATTCATTTTTATTAAGATGTAATTAAAACATTGTTTCAATCTTGGATTAAAAATAATCACTTAAATAGTTTTGTAAGAGTGTAAAAGGGAGCAAGTAATGCTGCTGTAAACAGCTAAGAGTAAGTTGAGTAAAGATTTATGTCAGCTGAGATAATTTAGCCCAATCTCTCCCAGAACAAAGATACCACTTAAATATTTTCACCTTTTTTTTATTGGCTTATTTCTCATTTTCTTTAACTGGAGTCCTTGTTTCAAATTTAGCCTTGTAGTATTTATTAATCATGGTTTTACCCACTGCTTGTTTTATGTGCCTGGTGTAGAGTGCTGTGTGAATAT
>CAFUXE010000143.1:18445-33839 GCA_903364295.1 Serranus cabrilla | reverse complement strand
CAGAAAAAAAAAAAAAAATATAACCAGTGCTTTATTTTTTATTGATCCTCAATATTGTGAAGACATCTCCGAAACAATGAAAAAGGTTGTGTTAGGTAAATTTGTAAAGTTGCGTAACTTTAGTAAACGAGTTATTTTTCCTGTTTTTAAAAGTTTGTGTTAACACAAAAGCTCCCTTGTGTGCGTACAAACTCTCGTTGCTCTCAGGCACACGTACTTGCATCGCTCCCGTAGTTTGTCACGTTACTCGTATACCAAATAAACTGCTCAAAATAGCCAGCCGCAAGTTTAATTTTTATTCAAAAGTCTTATCGCCCGCAAATGTTCAATTCAGACTTCACAACACTTAACAAATACTGGATTTAATATATTGGAACTTCCAACTTGCATGATCCATTGTAAACACATCACTCACAAATTTATACTTGTGTCATGTTCTCTTGTTTGCTTTTCAGTTGAATAAGATTAATATTTTTGTAATAACGAGATGTGAAGTGTATGGTAGTTCTGTCGGAAACCCTTTTTGTAGTACTGTCTCAGTAGTACTGTTTTCCAGAAATTCCCAGGGTTTTAATTGTTTTTTTTCTTTTGTTTTCTTGCCTGCGTCTCAGTTTTTGACATTGAGTTTGAAAAAGGGGGGAGGGGTTTGATTCTCCGATCGGCCAGTTTCTGACCCCTTGCACTACTTGAATGCTGAGAATCTTGATATCCTTGTTTTTCTGCATCTCTTTCTGCTCTTGATAAGACGCCGTGTGCAGTGTTTGTGTTGCTTCTTGCAAGGACGAAAATATCAGTTCGGGTCCCCGCGAGTTATCGGAGAAGAAAAATGTTAAGTTTTACTCTGTTCTGTTCTGTTCTGGAATCATTCTCGTGTTATGGCACCAGCCTGAATGAAAAGTTGATGAAATCTTGCTTGGTTTAGCATTAAACTGATCCGTTTCACCTTTTTGTCATTGAGTGCATACTGGTTTCTCCTTTCATGGCTGTGAGACCCTTTGTGTCAGAATGCTTGCCAAGAGTCGTTTTTCTTCTTTTTTTTTTTTAGGCAAAGCCCTGTTGCCCGTCTCATTCAAATGTGTTGCATAACCTTGTTTTTTCTTGAGTGTCCACTGCCTCACAAGCTCTCCAGGAAGTCTGCACTCAGACATATTACTCAATTCCCTACTACTGACATTCACAGCTGTACTCATGGGCATTATAGAATTGTGGAGGTTATTGACATTCTCTTTCCCACTAAAGGACACAATCAACAACTGCTGATTTCTCCATAATAAATCTTAGCTATTCCATACTTAATCTTCTTTTACCAACATTTACAAAAATTGAATATAGTACCAAAACCAAAGTTCACTCCAAACTCCAAAGTTTTTTTTGTCAAATGTATAAGTCCCCAGCAGTAACAAACTAATGCATATTCCCTTATAAATTGGGCATCATAACTAGCATCTAATATCACAATTCTGTATATGGAGAATATCTCAGTTACTGGTGTATTTGTGCAATATTGGAATGGCTCCAGTGTTATTGGAGATTTGTTTGAAATTCTAAAGACTATTTAAACCAGACATTGAAAACTTAAAATCCTGCCGGACTTATTTAATTGATATAGAATTTTTTTTAGGAAGCTGAATTGGTCGAATCAGGTAGATTACATATTTGAAATAACTTCAACTTGGTTATAAATTGTAGGATTTTTTTTTATGAACACATTACCCAAATGTTTCAAACTATGGGTTAAATGC
Organism: Serranus cabrilla; assembly: GCA_903364295.1. Lineage (NCBI taxonomy): Eukaryota > Metazoa > Chordata > Actinopteri > Perciformes > Serranidae > Serranus > Serranus cabrilla. The sequence continues at coordinate 32,097 of CAFUXE010000143.1, read as the reverse complement.
AAGCACCATACCCAACCAAATGAAATAAATATGAAAATGGCTAAATAACATCCCAAAATCATCACAGGTGATATAGGAATGTTATTATTAGGGTTTTGGAATAATGGGTCATTGGAGATGGAAAGAGTAAGTAAAAGTATGTGAACCCTTTGAAATGACTTCTTTTTTTTTTTGCATTTATTTGTCATAAAATGTGATCTGCATCTAAGTCCCAAGTGAACCTTTAGGCTAATGACTCCATCAAGAACTAACTGGAGTCAGGAATTAGCAAACCTGTCGTCCAATCAATGAAACAAGAATTGTTCATGGAGAACCTGCAGCACTATGTATGGTGTAAAAATGGTCACCGCACACCAACATTAGAACATCCTCTCAACAGTGAAGTACGGTGGAGGGAGCATCATGATTTGGGGCTGCTCTGCTGCCTCAGGGCCTGGAACACTTTTCATCATCAAGGGGAAAAATGAATTCCCAAGTTTATCAAAGTGTCCTACAGGATAATATTAGGATGGCTTCCAACCAGCTGAAGCTCAGTAGAAGTTGGGTGATGCAGCAGGACAATGACACTAAACATCAAAGTAAAATACTAGAGAATAGCTTCAAAAATGGAAAATCCACATTTTGGAGCGTCGCAGTCAGAGTCCATACCTAATTCCAATAGAGATAATAAGAATGACCTAAAGAGAGCTGTTAACACTAGACATCCCAAGAATATCGCTGAGCTGAATAACCAATTATTAAATCCAAGTTCACTTTTCTATGAATGTTTAATGGATGTATTCAATAAAGACATAAAACATATTAATTGTCTGTGTGGTATTAGGTTGAGCACATAGTGTTTTTTTTATACTTGGGACTTAGATGCAGATCAGATCACATTTTATGACAAATAACGCAGAAAACCAGGTCATTTCACAGGGTTCACGTAGTTTTCCTTGCCACTGTAGTTCCCTACGTTTGTGCTGATAATTGGAATCCTTGTATTTGATGAAGACTTTGACATGGTTGAATGCTCCACAAAAAACATTTACTAGATGGGCTTTCTTCTTTTTTTAAATCTCTATTTTTTTTTCAGCTATATGATTTTTAAATAGATCAGTTCCTATTCGGGATATTTTGAATGGACGACGCTAAATATGTACTTCCGAGCTCAGGGGTGAAGGGTTGTAACGAACTGTTGTATATGGCTCTGCAGGATTTTTGTGTAAATTTCAAGGATGCTGAGCCATGGCAAGTTAACCAAATTATGACCGGGAAAGGAAGCCATTCCGACTTAAAAATTAAAAGCGATATTGGTCATTCTTCTCCGCACACTTTTGAGATTCACAATCAATTAGGAGAAAACAGAGCAGTCCTTGGGTCTTTGGGATTTTAATTAAGCTGATTAGCAACAGCTTGGGCTTAAACACACGTTACACGTTAAACCGTCATTTATAACAGCATATATATGTCAACGACGCGTGTGACGCACTTACAAGTCTTGCATGGGCTGGTCAGTTGACACAAACTTGGGTTTTATTCTGAAACCGTAGACCGGAAGAGGTGGTGTTCTTCGCTCGAGCCTGACACTGAGTACGTGACCACTATAAAGTGGGCTGAACCGTCACGTCCTACCGGCTGTCTGTGTGCAGAGAGTCGGAAGAGGAGCGGGCAGGCTGCCGGGTGATATTTAAGTTGACATTCAGGAAAAACTAGACGGAAACTAGCAGGAAACATGGCCAAGCCACTGACAGACCAGGACAAGAGGAAGCAGATTTCGGTGCGAGGGCTAGCCGGGGTGGAAAACGTTTCGGACCTGAAAACTAATTTCAACAGGCACCTCCACTTCACCCTGGTGAAAGACCGAAATGTGGCCACCAAACGGGACTACTACTTTGCGCTGGCCAACACGGTCCGGGACTACCTGGTGGGCCGCTGGATCCGCACGCAGCAGCACTATTATGAGAAAGACCCCAAAGTAAGCAGCGAGCTCGTGCCGCAGTCCTACACGTACACACAGCTGACCGGGGAGAGGTGGGAGGGGATGCTCTGTGCTGCAGCAGCACACAAGTGATGGCGCGCGTGCGTGCGTGCTGGCGCGCGCACTCTTTCTGCTTTGCTCGTTATATCCATTTATAGCAATGTTCCGGCTGCTTTGTCCTGACGCATGTTGTTCATTGATACAGAGTTTATTGTGTGAGCGGTGTGTGTGCAGTCCCGTGCACACTGACATTTTTTCAGTATCAAAGCTGTCTGTTACATAATGTACTGCACGTGCATGTGCATCAGCCTCAGTAACCTTGATGTGATGAGCTGTGCGCAGTTCACACGGTGCACGGCCTTGGTGCTGCATATGTGTACAAAATATATTCCTGTTTTCCTTTGAGGAGATTCAACAGTTTGTTGAAATCCATACACTCAACTATTACGTAACGTGATCCATCCCCCCCAACCCTCACATTGCACATCACAAAATGGCTACACACTATTAAAAAGGCACATCAAGCTGCTTTGCATATTGTTCCCATAAACACAACAATTACACAACTCTCTGTGTGTTTGTGTGAGCGGAAACAGGAGGCTGAATGGAGAATTTAAAGGGCTGTCTGTCACCTGTAGTCCTATGATACTATCTGCAGACTGCATAGTTTGCTGCACTGAAACTTCCTGTTCTGGTGATTATTGTTTAGTCATCTTGCTCTGCTGGACCTGTGATCGTGCAGCCAGAGTTGCTTCAGCTCCACGGAAATTAATTTTAAACTGCAGCATTGTCCTAAAGTTCCAAAAGATTCCTAATATGGGAACATTTAGGAGAAACTTCATTAAAGCAAAGTGACATATCAATCCATTTCATGTTAAGTATACGCCTATATCTCCATTAAAAAGGTCAGGAACACAATGGTGATCACACTGTTTTTCTTTTTAACATTAAATGTAAGTCATTGTCTTAAGTGGGCATATCATATTGCCTAATATGGTATCGTGGCAGACTGTGTGATCGAGGTCAAAAGAACTATATAATATTGTATCATCAAAGACACTTGGGATTTACATCCCTGTTATGTAAGAACCAATGGGGTTTGAGCTGAGATCCACAGGGAGCAGGGAAGCCATAAAGTATTGGGAGAGAAAGACAAATGTGGGATGGGAATCAGAATAATAAACATACAAATATTCTATTATTTCTTTTATGTTCAGACTCAAAAAGTTGTGACGATGCTGAAAATCTCAGATTTTTAATTTTTTTTTACAGAAAAGAAATCAGAAATTATTAAGGGAATTTATAAAGAATTGGACAGATAAGCAGAATCAACATTGCATTTGGTTATAATGATGAAATTGGGAATAGTTTTATTCTCTTAACTGCCAGAACTGGTGGAAGTCAGAATTTAGCTGCCTGGAATCAGGACAAGTATCCAGCTCTCTGTCAGTGAATGTAAACTGTTTGACTCTGTGTTGATGACATGAAAGTCTTAATAGACCGACATACTTACTGTTGAATACACAAAACCTTTTATCTGTCGTGCGACATGAGTGTTACTTGGGCAAAGGAGCACAGAGCCTCCTCTCCTATTTATACTGCCCACTGGATGCCTTTGTCACTTTGGCACATTGTTTTTTTTTTCCATATCTGAAATGTCACATGGCACAATGCCAGAAAGGCTGCCAAAAAAGTTTCACATGTCTTCATACAACTCAAAGCATTATCTCTATATACTTTTGTAGGCCTTAATCAGTACATTTTTGAAGTGTGTGTTAAGTCTCACACTCTCACAGAGCTGTGAGGAGACATTGCGCTGTGTTCCTATATGCCCTCATGGTCTAATTCACTTCTCTGTGAAGTGTAAGAGAGATGCCAGTAATAGCCGTGCTGTTGTTCCCTCTGACAGCAGCTGTTGTTTTCTACCAGAGATAATGTTACAGGGCTTTTAGGAACACCAAATGGGGGTGCATGTTTTATTATTACTGTCCACCTGAGAATTTGTGATTATTAGTCCAGACGTCCAGCTTGATGAAATGTGCAAATGAAGCCCGTCACTCACAGGTTGTCTTCCTGTTTGTCTGCAGCGTGTTTACTACCTCTCCCTGGAGTTTTACATGGGCCGGACTTTGCAGAACACCATGGTGAACCTGGCCTTGGAGAACGCCTGTGATGAAGCCACATACCAGGTGAGGCAAAAAAAAAAAAAATGAAAGCAAACACCCCTGATTACCAGAACTATAGACACTACATTTCTGGTTCCAGTTGGTTTCAGCCTTGACTTTGAGTGTGGCTCGTCAGTGTTCCTTCATATGTGAAGGTGCTGGATGGGGTCGAGGTCAGGGCTCTGTCTTCAACACCAAACAGGGAAACCCATTTCTTTATTGGAGCCAGCTTTGCACACAGCAGCATTGTTCTGTTGAAACAGGAACAGGTCAAACACAAACTGTTGACACAAAGCATAAAGAACACTGCTGTTTGAAATATTGTATCCTGTTGCACTAATATTTCCCTTAACATAAACTAATGCCACGACCTCATTACATGGTATGGCACAGCTCTACTCAACTACTTTTTTTGTTTTCCTTAATCACAAGTTGTTGACAGCACCTGGTACTATCTTTAGTTCCGTCAGTCGAGGGAACTTGGCTAATACTAGAACACTGCAAGTCCAGTGTTTGCTTGACATCTGGGCCGTTGTTTTGGTAGGAACACCAGAGCAGAACATGGGGTATGTTCGGCTCCATGTTGCTACGATTATTTCCATGTTTCCATTTTCCTCCGCCAACTTTCCAACCAATAAGAATGATGCACATATTGAACCTGTTCCACTATGTGTCTGTCCTTCAGCTCGGTCTGGACATGGAGGAGCTGCAGGACATTGAGGAAGATGCCGGTCTAGGCAACGGCGGTCTGGGTCGTCTGGCTGGTGAGTTCCTGCTTCCCTCTGATTGGCTGCTGACAGACAGTGATGCTTAGTGTTGTGGACAGTCTTGTCTCAAGCATCCTCCCTGTTGTTCCCACAGCTTGTTTCTTGGACTCCATGGCCTCTCTGGGTCTGGCTGCTTATGGATATGGGATCCGTTACGAGTTCGGCATCTTCAATCAGAAGATTGTTGATGGCTGGCAGGTTTGTCGCGCTGATGGTGTTAACGTACTCTGCTCTACACTGCTTTTGAGTTGGCTGAGGCCTTGGAGAAACAGAAGTTTCACCTTAGTTGAGCTCATTGATGGATTTTTCCATGTCTGGATTAACAACTGAGCCAATCAAAGTTTAAGCTGTAAAGGATGTGGATTTCATCCTCCTGTGCCAGAACGCGAAAGTTGATCAAACATGGATGAGATGGACAAAGCTGTAAAAGAAAAATTTGAGGTTATCCAAAAACAAGTGTACAGAAAATATATGTACACGGTTCCATGGATTCCCATTACTCCATCTTTATCCTGATTGACAGGCCACCAGGGTAGTAATTCGTCAATCACAAGGTAGCATACCCCGCTTTATTATCTGTTTCACTCTAAATGGGACCATCTTTTACAAAATGAGCATCATATTTAGGTAAGCATCCAGTAAGAAGTAGGGTCATTTTCTCATAGACTTCTATACAATCAGACTTGTATTTACAGCAAGTGGAGTCGCCCCCTGCTGGCCGTTAAAAAGAATGCTGATTTAAAGCATTTCCAACAGTCAAGTGGCCAAAAGTCTATAGTAGTTCTGGGTTTTAGCAAGTCTATGATCCTGTCCACCAGAGAAGTTTTGTCAGAAGAACAACATATGTACCATTGCACCATATCAAGTGGCATCTTATCGCGTGCTGTATGTTCTATAGCCCAACAAAGAACTACCTCATGATTCCACAGGTGGAAGAAGCTGACGACTGGCTGCGCTATGGTAACCCGTGGGAGAAGGCTCGCCCTGAGTACATGCGCCCAGTCCACTACTACGGACGAGTGGAACACACAGCAGAAGGAGTGAAGTGGGTCGACACACAGGTCAGTAGGACGAGACTTCAGAACTGACATTTTATTTAAAGAATGTAAAGTTAATGCTGTTCACCTCTTCTGGATTATAATGCTGTCTGGTTGCATATTTATGACAGAACTGATGAATAAACCCTAGAAGTAGAATAACTTATCTGTATCTCTATTGGACGAACTTTACAGTACTCTAACAGTACAGATGACATTTCATTCACACATTATACAGAGAATAATGGAACAATAACCAATGGATTTCGGTTTTCTCTTGGCTCAGGTGGTTCTGGCTCTTCCCTACGACACTCCGGTCCCTGGCTACAGAAACAACATCGTCAACACCATGAGACTGTGGTCTGCTAAGGCCCCCTGTGACTTTAACCTCAAAGACTGTGAGTATTGTTATCTTTACTGTTTAATTAGCTTCACTAAAATACTGTAATTAAATTGACTGAATCTAAATGATGTCCCACAGTTAATGTCGGTGGCTACATTCAAGCTGTGCTGGACAGAAATCTGGCTGAGAACATCTCCAGGGTTCTCTACCCCAACGACAACGTGAGTTTATTGTAAAGTTGGTGGATGTAGCCAGTGAGTTTGGCATTTTAGCTGTCACCAGTTTGGATTGTTGGAACCAGAAGTGACCATATTTGGGTAAGAGGCGGGGCCAGGTACTGCATAGCACATGGAAAGTTGCTAGCTTGTGTGAGCGTTAGCAAGGTGCATCCGTAAGTCACATGAACTGTGATAATAATTGAGATGCTAATTTTGGCTAAAGGAAGGTTTCTAACAGAAAAAATACATATCCAAACCATTTTTAGGGGAAACGGATATGCATTGCTACACCTTTCTCCTGACTGAAGGTTGCCATGGTAGCGACTTGTCAATTACAAGGTAGCCCAACCTAAAGCATATCCGGCGTTATGGTCTATTTTACTCTAAATGGGACCATAATTTACAAAGTGAACATCATGCTGCATTGAAGAAGACTTGAATTTAGCAATTGAGACCATAAACTCATTAGAAATGATTCACTAAAGGTAATAAATTAAGCAAAAAGTAGGTTCAACTTCTCATAGACTTTTATACAATCTGTCTTTTTGTCTTTAGTCTTCTGGCAACCAAACTTTATACAGAGTTATATCGGACACTGTTGCTCTGGAGGCAGAAATAATCTCATTGGTTGAGATGAACATTAGTTCACTTTTTTTTAAATATGTTGGATGTTGTGTCCTCATCTTATTGTGGAGTGCTGTAACCCCAAAGCGGCCTGAAAAATGCAGCTTTAACTCTCCCAACCAGGTATTTTTTATTTGCATAGCAGTGTTTCTACAATAAATTGCAAATGTGTAGCAATTGTCGTAGCACAGGCTTTATAAAAAGAGATGCTTACAGTTTCCTGTATCATCTTTGTTCTTCAGTTCTTTGAAGGGAAGGAGCTGCGTCTGAAGCAGGAGTACTTTGTCGTAGCCGCTACGCTTCAAGACATCATCCGACGCTTCAAAGCCTCCAAGTTTGGCTCCACGGAGTTCGTGCGACTGGACCTTTCTACACTGCCAGAAAAGGTGAGATGTCCCTCAAGTCAGCGTTCGATATCAAGGATATCAAAGGATCCTCAAGGATAAATCATAATAAAATAAAAGTAGAATTTCTTTGATAATTTAATTATTTTTCATTTTCTGTTCATTGCCTCACATGCACCAGACTAACACTCTTTTCTTTAACTTGGATGCAGAGATTCGTGCTTTGCTGAATGTCTTTAAAGCATGCACTGTACTGTTTTCTGTCTGTGGTCTGCAGGTGGCCATCCAGCTGAATGACACCCATCCGGCTCTGGCCATCCCTGAGCTGATGAGGATCCTGGTGGACATTGAGAAACTCCCTTGGGCGAAGGTAACGTGGCATTCCAGCAGTGCGCTAACACACAGGCCTCAGTATGCTTCAAACACACAGCTCAACCAATGACTGGACACTCTTGTGGACTCTGGTCTAGACTGGAAAACTGTAACTACTGCAGTTTAACAGAGTGTTCCTGGAGTCACTTGTGCAGCAGTTCTGTCTCTTTGCATCCATCAACACTGCCGTCACAGTGACACAGCAGCACGTTAACCACAGCACAATGACACAGCAGTCACAGCTGCGGGCACACAAGAGTATAAGAATAAAGCTTCCTAAAATATGATGACAAAAAACTGGTTAAACTAGGTTAAATAAGACAACGGTGTCATTAAATAGCAGTTTGAGTTACATGTGAGTGTGTGTGATGATGTCCTGTCTGTGTCCAGGCCTGGGACATTGTGGAGCGTACCTGCGCCTACACCAACCACACCGTCCTGCCTGAAGCCCTGGAGCGCTGGCCCGTCGACCTCTTCAAAAACCTGCTGCCTCGACACCTGGAGATCATCTACGAGATCAACAGGAGGCACCTGGAGGTATGAGGAGATCAAAATGTGTTTATGAATTTCAAGAAGTAATGGAATATCTGGTCCATGGCCAAGAAATAATAATATTTTCCATCTTACCCATATTGAGATCGAGCAGTTTCGCCTGCATGAGGGTTCTGCACTACTGAGAACCAGTACTGCCTGATTTATAAACCGTACATGACATGAGAGCTGAACTTTTTTACTTACTCTAAAACAGGGGTGTCAAACTGATCCAGTAAAGGGCCGCTGTGGCTGCAGGTTTTTGTTCCAACCAAGCAGGAGCACAGGTGATACTGATGATTAATCAACTGAGTGAAGACAGTTCAGCTGATTGAATGATTGGATTCAGGTGTGTTTCTGCCACTCTGCCCTTTCCTGGATCAGTTTGAAACCCCTGTTCTAGATGACAAAAAAAAGAAATTATAATATGTCCAAAATTGGTCATAGTGTAGTTCACCCTAAAATGCTATAAAATGCTATATTATAGTGTGTCCAAAACTGGAAAAAAAAAAAAAATGGCATACTATATTATATTTAAAAATGTCAAAAGAAAAACACTTTATTATAGGATGTCGAAATGTTGATTTTTGTCAAAAAATTATCATTCTGTAAAATGCTTACAAATGCTAGAATTGTCCCTGTTATACTCTGTGAAAACATAACACAGCATAATATGTCCAAACATGGCAAGAGCACAGGTGATACTGATAATTAATCAGCTGAGTGAAGACAGCTGTGGTGATTTGATTGATTGGATTCAGGTGTGTTTCTGCTTGGTTGGAACAAAAACCTGCAGCCACTCGGCCCTTTACTGGATCAGTTTGACACACCTGCTCTAAAATGTTTAATCAGTCTAAATGATGTTGGTATAAATGCTGGGGATATCTTCTGTAGAAATGTCTACCTTTTCTCCGATATAATGCAACTAGATAGAGAACTATCTGCTAAGATATCTTTCCTTTACTCGTCCAGCGCATCGGCAAGCTCTACCCCGGAGATTCCGACCGCCTGCGCCGAATGTCCCTGATCGAGGAAGGGGACGTGAAGAAAATCAACATGGCTCACCTGTGCATTGTGGGATCTCACGCTGTCAACGGGGTGGCCCGCATCCACTCTGAAATCATCAAAGACACTGTGTAGGAAACCAGTTCCCCCGCATCTCCTTCGGCGTGTGTTTACATGCCTGCGAACAGGCCTCTGGCCACATGACTCAGCTTTTTAAGAACAAAACAAAAACACTTTTTTTGTTCAGTGATTTAGTTGTTACGACCCTAAACGTTAAAGTTTTCTCTTTCCTTTTTATCCCTCAGGTTCAAGGATTTCTACGAGGTAGACCCTGACAAGTTTCAGAACAAGACCAACGGCATCACACCCAGACGCTGGCTGGTCATGTGCAACCCTGGCCTGGCTGAGGTCATCGCAGAGGTGGGTTTGTTCTTGACCATGTGATGACATCATTTACACTGCGGAGCCTCATATTATGATCCCACTTCTCTGACATAGAACAAGACAAACCCTGATTGTGCTTTAGCCTGTTTTTGCTTTTTCTTTTTCTTTCTGTTTGTGGTTGTTCGGCCCCCCTTTCTTTATATTTGTAGTCATTTTGAATCTCTCTGTAGTTGCTGGTGTCTCTTTTCATTGTTGTTGTGAGTCTCTTTTGTCTTTTTGCAGCTGGTTTGCATATCTTCGTTGTTTTAAATTCCTTTGTTGACATTTTAAGTCTTTTCCTGGTTGGTACGAGCCTCTTTGAGGTCATGTTGTCACTTTGTAATTCTTTTGATCTTTCTGATTTGATTTGAGTCTCTTCCTGGTTGTTGTTCCTGGATGTTCTAATGTCGTATTCACTCTATCCAGAGGATCGGTGAGGACTACATCCGTGACCTGGACCAGCTGAAGAAGCTTCTGGAATTTGTGGACGATGACGCTTTCATTCGGGACGTTGCCAAAGTAAAACAGGTAGAAGCTCCAAATGCATAAATAACAATCATTATCTTCCTCTTTCTCCGTTTGTTTCTAATCCCATTCCTCTGAACCCTTTAGGAGAACAAGATGAAGTTTGCTGCCCATCTTGAAGAGCACTATGAAGTGAAGATCAACCCCAACTCCATGTTTGACGTCCAGGTGAAGAGGATCCACGAGTACAAGAGACAGCTGCTGAACTGCCTGCACATCATCACACTGTACAACCGTGGGTGTCTTTTACACGCAGTGTTTCAGAAAATAGATATAAATTCAAGAGTTAAAACAAGCATTATTTTTCTTATTTTAATCAGGAATCAAGAAGGAACCCAACAAGTCATGGACCCCGAGGACCGTCATGATTGGAGGAAAGGTGTGTGGCGTTCAGGGGCCTCAGGTTTTCTCTGCTTTACGACACTGATGCTGTAAAATGTGCTTGTGTCGTCCTTAAGTAACCCCATCTAAAGAAAAGAAAACATGAAATTAAACATTTTTGACACTATATTTTTTACTGAGAGATAGTTATACATAAAGAGCAACTCCCAGAGTCATCCCACTCAGAACTGTTCAATTCTCCCCCCTCACCTTGGAAACATAAATTGGTTTTATCGAGTGTTTTTCAGGAGGACACCCTGTTTGTTTTTCAGGCGGCTCCAGGTTATCACACTGCCAAGATGATCATCAAGCTCATTACATCCATTGGAGACATTGTCAACAATGACCCTGTGGTGGGAGATCGCCTCAAAGTCATCTACCTGGAGAACTATCGGGTCACACTGGCTGAAAAGGGTACAGGAGAATCTTGGTCACAAATCATGCGTTCAACATTTGGATAACTTTTGTACTAAGAGTCTGAATATGTACTTGTATCTTTCTGCAGTCATCCCTGCATCTGACCTATCGGAGCAGATCTCCACAGCAGGGACTGAGGCGTCCGGTACCGGGAACATGAAGTTCATGCTCAACGGCGCCCTCACCATCGGCACCATGGACGGAGCCAACGTGGAAATGGCAGAGGAAGCTGGAGAGGAGAACCTCTTCATCTTTGGCATGAGGGTGCCTGATGTTGAGGCTATGGACAAAAAGGGGTGAGTTATTTTTTTTTTTTTTTAGAAATGATTAATGCTACACTGGGCCAGATTATTGGGTTAAATCAACCATGTTGTTCCATATTTTCAGCTATGACGCTGCATCATACTACAACCGCATCCCTGAGCTGAAGCAGGCCATGGACCAGATATCTGGAGGCTACTTCAGCCCCAGTCACCCCGACCTCTTCAAAGACCTCGTCAACATGCTGATGCACCACGACAGGTGAGAGCACGCTGCTGACGCGGAGGAATCAGCACTTGCTGACACACGGTCTGGTTTAAAGACCACAGCATCATCAGCAAATCACTGTCACACTCTGTCAAAGGAACCAAACTCTAAAGGAACTTTGTAGTAATGTTTGCTATAAATCAAAACAACATTTCATTTCAGAGTGCTTCATCACATGCAATTGAAATGTGTCTCTGTTCTGCAGGTTCAAGGTGTTTGCAGACTATGAGGAATACATCAAATGTCAAGAGAAAGTCAGCGCGCTTTACAAGGTCAGTATGTGATCAAGAGCTGAAATCACAAATCATTTGTCAGCCAGTCTAACACAGCGTGATGAGATTATTCAATATGTCTGAAATCCGACCGAATTTCTGCTTTACTTCCATATTATATATCACGTTGTCAATATATTACTGTAAATGTACAGTAGTACAATACTGTTTGTATACTGTATGATTTTTTTATTTTCTATGGTACTTTACAACTTTATATACTACAGCTTATTACACTGCTATACCATATGGTAAATTGGACTGCACTTAAAAAGCGTTGATCTTGTTGGTCAGATAATCCCGCCCCCAGCCCTTCATGTAAGTGGTTCAAGACCAGCAAAGAGTTGGTGGCAGTTTTCCTGGCTCAGAGCTGGTTCTTTGGCTGTCAGAAAGCGAGGAAGTGGTTCAGGAATAGGCACTGAACTGGCCCTGGAACTGCCTTGGTTGAAAGGGGGTTAAAGGGCTAAAAAAAAAGACACACAGTGACTACAAAGGCACAAAAGAACTACAAAGTGACTAAAAAACTATAAAACAACATTGTTTTATGTCTCTTTTGACTCACTTTGTCATTATGTCTTACTGTTGTGTGTTATGTGGGAGTGTTGGGGCCTTCTGCATGTCTGTGCCCAGTGGCCTGTTGCCTCATGTGTGTACCACACGATACTATATTCTACTTTTGTACTGTACTAAATTTTACAGTACATAAAAGGTTTCATCCTATATTGTGTTGGGTAGCACTAAGGGTTATGAGGTTATTGTCTCTTTTGTTTGTTTGTATTGTTTTTTTTTGTTTTTTTTGACTAAGTTCATACTGTCTATTTCTCTCTATACTTTCCGTAAATTCCTTTATCTCAGACAGTGAATTAGGTTGCATGTCAGGTAAAATACAACCTAATTCACTGTCTGAGATAAAGGAATTTACGGAAAGAAAAAAAAAAAAAAACATTTTTTTTATTTTATTTTTTTTTTTCTTCTGTTTTGTTTTTGCTTTGTTATAAGTAAGTATTTATCTAAGTAAGTACTTATCTAAACAAGCTGCAAGGAAGCTCGGTATTGGCAGTTATTATTTAAAGAAAAAGGGTGGGAGCTTATAAGTTATTCTTCTTCCCACTCCTTTTCAAATATGTATTTCTATGTCTTATGTTCAAATGTTTTGTCTCACTTCTTGTTTTATTTTTATTCTTTGGTTTGCATATTCAAAAATAAACACTTCAATTCAATTACAATGTGACCCTGTTCCTGCTGCCCCCCCTTTGTTCTAACAGGACCCTAAAGAGTGGACCAAGATGGTGATCCACAACATCGCCGGCTGCGGGAAATTCTCCAGTGATCGCACCATTTCCCAGTATGCCAGGGAGATCTGGGGCATGGAGCCCAGTTTGGAGAAGATCGCTGCTCCGGACGATCCCCGCTAAACCACATCTGCCTCCTCCACCTTACTGTAGCTCCCCATGTGGTCCAAGCCACTGAAGAAAAACCCCCTGTAGCTTTTTCACTGTGTACTGTGGCATTATTTCTGACCCCCTATACAACCTCTATTACTTCCAGGTCATCTTACAGTAACAAGAACTGTATTCTGCATTTTTTTCCTACTGTGCACCAGCAATGTGTATCTCCACGTCAGCCTTTCAGCAGTTAGAATCATGGGATACTTCAGTTGGAGTAAAAGCATTAAAGTTATACTTCCCTATTTTCTTATAGTGCTAACAGTCTTCCGTTTATTCAGCACTCCGAACACAT
>CAFUXE010000143.1:0-17109 GCA_903364295.1 Serranus cabrilla | reverse complement strand
GGAACAAAAACCTGCAGCCACTCGGCCCTTTACTGGATCAGTTTGACACCCCTGATCTATTCTAAAGGGGATGACATTTTTAGGGGGAGATAGCAGGTCAATGGCAGTCAATCATATATAATTGCCACTCCCATGTTTAATTATGACTCACAAGTTGTTGCAGCAATGTCTGGATTGAACCATTTGTAGATGTTGCACCAAATGTAACCAATTTGTACCTATTGAGACAGTAATCCATCCTCTGAATGCTCGGAAAGTTTCATGAGGCTGTGATTATACTAGAGGTCCCAACAAGTCATTGCATACAGTGAAGTCAAGCTTAAAAACAAAATTGGCCCACTACAATGAAATGCTGCTACGGAGAGTAACATCATCATACATCAGGTGTGTCAAACGGATCCAGTAAAGGGCCGAGTGGCTGCAGGTTTTTGTTCCAACCGAGAAGAAACACACCTGAATCCAATCATTCAATCAGCTGAACTGTCTTCACTCAGTTGATTAATTATCAGTATCACCTGTGCTCCTGCTTGGTTGGAACGAAAACCTGCAGCCACAGCGGCCCTTTACTGGATCAGTTTGACACCCCTGTCATACATCATTAGAACTGGGAATATAACAGTGTCCGCTCTCCAGGCATGTCTAAATTAAGCAATAAATAAATTAAGTCCAGGACGAGAATCCTGAGAGTAGTGAGCCAACATATATATGGAGGGAGGAGAAGGTAAATGTGGGCTGTACCATTTTCTACTGAGTGCCAGCAGAGGGTGACATAGGTCCTGGATTGTGTTCATAATGAGATAGACCCCATTATTTTTTCAGTTATTAGACATCAAAGACATATCCCACCTTTCTATTTGTATAGTTGTTATTTTGTCAGTCGTTTGAGGAAGCATGTAAATCAGATCAGACATAAGAAGACTGTAGATGCACTTTTTTGGCCCTTTTAGTGGTTTGGCATCATTTCTACTACAACATTTTTGTTATCTTGGTCTTGCAAAGAGGTGTAAGACAAACATAGAACAGGAGGGCACTTCTGGACACTGTGTGCTTTGATGAGTGTGAAAATGATGTGAACCACAGGCCCTTATAGTCACCACCAGACCAAATTCAGCACCCTAGATAGCACTCGCCTACCATCATCCAAACATCAGTGAACATGTTTGAACAAAAGCTGTTGATCCCTCTGTCTGAAATCGACACACGTAGAAAAGAAACAGTGACGCTGTCCTGGAGGCTGGGGATTGAATAATGTACATTCACAAAAGATCACATTATTTTCAACAACTCTTTAATATTAACCATCAAAGGAAACCAAGTCCTATAACAGCTTTTCTTTTCATCACTGAGCCAAATTTGTATTGCATGGCCGAGATCCACTCCGTTTTATGTGAAGAAAAGTTAAAAGTCATTAATGTTGCTAGGACATTTTATTAAAATAACAAATTTCATTCAGAGGTTAAATTCATAGTAGTACATTCAATGACAAAGCAGAAGGATAAGGCATCATCTTGTGTAATGTTGTTGTTAAAGAAGAAGATCTATACAGTCACCACAGTTTGAAGGTCACCATCCAAGTTTAATGTCACCAATACTGTCAGAGTAGAAGGTCATCAATTCACCATTTCATCCTATTAGATGTTTGTGTAAAATGATGTCATAATAAGTGTATGGGTAATTGAGTTAAGACCAATATGTATTTTGTCCTTTTAACACTTTAAAGAATTGTACATCCAAACCTTTCCCTGTCAAAGGGTTTTTTTTGAGGAGTTTTTCATTGCCTACTGTGAGGGTCAAAGGTCAGAGGGTGTCATACCCTGTACCGTCTGTGAAAGACTTTGAAGCAAATCTGTGTAGAAAAATAAAAGAGGGAAGCAGGCAAACTCAAACAGGAAATACTAAACATAATCCAACACCGGCAAAACAAAAGCCTCATAATAACCGAAACATAAAAAACTGACTGAACATAAAGAAACAAGACAACTAAGAAATGCAAATTTCATTGAACAGTTTGAAATGAGGCAGAATCATGATTGTGTTTAATGTCTTATTCGTCTACCTATATGTACCCACTGTGTGTAAACAGACCTGTTCCTCCTGTCCCGCCCTCATCACATTGATTGACAGTTGTCCATCACAACTGGTCCCCTCCTCCCCTTCCATGTCATATTTAAGCCCCATTGCCCCCTTTGTGGTCTCAGTTTCCTCCACCTGATCCTCAGTTCTTTGCACACTGGGATGGACTGCAGCACTTACGGTAGGACTTTAATTTTCATCTC
Source organism: Serranus cabrilla (assembly GCA_903364295.1). Taxonomy (NCBI): domain Eukaryota; kingdom Metazoa; phylum Chordata; class Actinopteri; order Perciformes; family Serranidae; genus Serranus; species Serranus cabrilla. The sequence continues at coordinate 14,833 of CAFUXE010000143.1, read as the reverse complement.
GCTCTTCAGGTAACTTCAGGATGAGTTCAGATTGATTCTGACACAATGTTTCAATCAGGTCATTCTCTGATAGTACTGAACTTATTGGGCGTTATGGCAGAGACTTGTTGATTCAACATAAGAAGCATATGAACAGCAAAACACCTCATGAACAGTTTGTGATTAAAAACACACTAATAATATAATATTAATGCAGTTGTGAGGAGATGTAAGGAAACTTGTAGGTGTTCATTAATTAATTTGTCAACAATAACTTGTCCTCTGAAGCATTTAGTGTATAATTAAAAAAAAAACTTTAGTCACATTTAATGTATGTGTCCAAATTCTTACATTTTCATTTTTTTAATCATCCATATATTTACACATATAATAAAATAAATGATGACTTTGTAATAAATACATTTAATAGATGAAATGCATGTGAGCGTTGTGTGCTTTGATGCTGATTGACATAATTTATGGACGGCTTTTGAATCATTTAAACTCACTGACCTTAATGTATCAACTGAGTTACAGATGCGTTGGGCGTGAATGGAAGCTTTTATACTTTAACATTAAGCTATAATGCATTACGATACATCACTAAAACACTGTGTATGTCATCAAAAATAAGTTAATGTACAGCTGATCAATGTGCAGTTTGAACCCTGTCCACTCAAAGTTATGTTTCTATAAAATGTAACTGTATCCTCAATTTATTTTGAGGGAAACAGTTTGTCCTGTATCAGGGGAAACGTGATTAAAGCTGTGATTTGAACAAAACTACTTGGTTATGCTAAGAAAAAAATTATACTTGTTGTGTAATTTATAGCAAAATAAGTGACGCTGGTTGAGGAACAGTGGAGGGTAAAAGCCCCTTGTGTGCTTGATTCACCCACTCTTATGCAGACACGTGAGCTCTCATTAGCAACGAGAACATTTCCCTCAAAAAATAGCTGACCGTGCAGTTTTCCTGTAAGGAATATATTATATTATCAATGAGATATGACTATTTAGATACAATGTATATATATGGGATTCTTTTTATACCTTACATCTGAAAAAGAATAACAATTACAAATTTTATTTCATAATTTCTTGAGGTAGTTTGTTAGCATGTTAAATGGTTGTAATGTGTCTTTGTCCCAGAGATGGACACCCTGGAGGTCCCTCCTCTCACCCCGACCAGTAAGGAGGTCCTCAGTCAGGCAGTGAAGGCCAGTTTCGCTGGATTTGCCCAGGAGAGAATCAACCATCTGTTCCCACAGGGTACACCCGGAGCCTCATAACATCTTATTCATCAATAGAGTGGAAACCCCCGTTTTATTGTATAATACTTTCAGACCTGTTGATTTATTCACATTTACGTATGTCCAGATCCGACCTTGTGGTCTGAGTGGGAGGTGAACTACTGGCTGGACTGGTGCCAGGCTGAGTTTGGTCTCCACTGCCTGGGTTCAGACCTGAGAGGCCTGCAGGGCAGCGAGCTGTGTGGCCTGGAGAGAGAGGCTTTCCTGGGCCTGATGTCAGACTGCATCGCGGGGGAGATCCTGTGGGAGCATCTGGAGACCATGAGGAGAGGTAACAGCAAATCCAAATATATATATATTTGGATCTTCCATTTGTTTAACTCCAGGGGCTTACAGGTGTATGCATGCTCTTACTCGTGTCAGTGATCATGGAATAATAACACCATCATCTTCTGGTTCTACCCTCCAGAGAATGAATATGACTGCAGCTCTCCATTACCCACATGTACAATACCATCTTACTGCCAGCTTCAAATCAAAGGTAATGATGTAATAATATCTTCTTCAAGCTTTGGCTTCTGTAATGACCATAATTACCATCACTATAATTGTATCTGACATTTTGTAATGTTATTATTAATACTTTTAAGTTTCCCTAATCTTCGATTCAGAAAGCTACCCAGACTATGTTGAGGAGCACTCAGACAAACATCACCACGCTCAGTATCATCCCACTGAGAGGACAGAGCTTCACACTCTGCACCCTGTGACCGTGCAACATCAAGACTACTATCTGATCAAAACAGAAGATCCCAGCAGGACCATGACCGCCGCTGTTCTGCTGCAAGAAACTGGAGGTGAAAACACACTTAAAAAACATTGTCAACATTGCACATATATGGTGCAAATTAGATGACAGCAAATTAATACAGTGTTTCTTTGGTAATTTAATGCAGATGTGGTAGGAATCTTGCCCTTTTTACATTTCACACACACAATTATTTCACAAAAAACAAAAACTACCAGGGTCAAAATGATTAGCCCCTTGATGCTTATAGTCAGTTGTGGAACATTTTTGCAGGATAACAGCCTGCAGTCGTTGTAGTTTTCAGCAAGTCTCTGACACGTCTCCTGAGGAATCCCAGCCCGTTCTTCTTTGGCATCTCTCAAGTTCCTCCAGATTTGATGGCCTTTTGGCTTGGACCTTGGTCTTCAGTTCACCCCACAGATTTTCAATGGGATTCAAGTTAGGGATTTGTTCAGGCCATTCAATAACGTTCACTTTGGTCATCTGGAGATAGTTCTTCACCAGGAGCGACGTATGTTTTGGGTCGTTGTCGTGTTGGAAGACAAATCGACGACCCAGACCCAGTTTTGCTGCTGACTGTTTCAAAATCTTCACATATCCTTGTTTCTTCATGATTCCTTCCACTTTGACGAGATTCCCAGTTCCAGGTGCACTGAAGCATATCCACAGCATAATACTCCCACCACAGTGTTTCACTGTGGGAACAGTGTTCTTTGGGTTATACGCCTCTCCTTTCTTTCTCAAAACATAAGCAATGTCTCTATGGCCAAAGAGCTCTTTTTTCATCTCATCTGACCAAAGGACATGCTTCCAGTATCCATCATCTTTCTCCAGGTTGTCCTTAGCAGACTTCAGTCTGGCTTGAAGGTGTCTCTTCTGCAGAAGTTTTTCTTGGTCTGCAACCTCGCAGTCCATTCCTGTGCAGAGCTATAGTGATGGCCTTCTTTGAGACTATAAGTCATTCACTAGTGTCTTGGCAGTTGTTCTGGGGTCTTTAGACACATCTCTCACGAGTTTTCTTTCCAGAGTCTTTGAAATATTTTGCCTCCTCCCTCTGCCAGGCTGGTTCTGTACTGTGGCTCTCTTTGAATTTCTGATGTTTTGGGCATGATGCTTTCTCAAGTGACAGCTCAGACCTTTACTGAAGTTTTTATACTGTGTGTAAATTAGGAGATAACCCTCAGTTTAAAATAGATTTTACAAGCTCTGAGCATTACAAAATCAAAGCACATCATTGCACAACAGTGGTTTGTGCTGTTTTCGGTGCAAAAGCTCTGATAGACCCACTACCTGCTAAACTTTAAATAGACATTTTCTCCAGAGTTGGTGGAGACCAAACTAGACTAAGAGAATAAAGAATGTGCAACATTTGTAGCTGAACAACCACATATTTAAATGCCAGTGTGTCTACTAGACATATGACTTTTTGCTGACATGTTTGCTATAAAAGTTTTATGAGGTATGTTGAAAATGTCCATTTAGGAATAAAAAACACTCACATTACTTAAATTTGATTTTGCGATATTTCCCGTGTTACAACTGTTGTGAACTTGCAGAGACAGACTCAGAAGTGGAGATTGCTCACAGTGACGACTCTGACATTGTGGGCTCTCTGTCATGGACTGCTCAGCTTCAGGATACACAGCCAGTGACAGAAGGGATCATGTCTGAAGATGTCTTCACTTTACCACACCATCACAGGAGCTTCAAAGAATATGTAGGCAACAAAACTGATCTGGGCCAAGCTGTGATACCAGCAGCTATCCTTGCGGGTTACACTGGTGAGTGGGCTTACAAGAGATAAAGTGTCTGTAGCTATCTGGTTATTCTTTAGCTACCATATGGATTCATATGAGTTGTAATGGGTCTTCAATCTATTGTTCTCACCATGTTTTGATAGGAAGTGGTCCCATTCAGCTGTGGCAGTTCCTGCTAGAGCTTCTTACAGACCGCAGCTGTCAGTCATGCATAAGCTGGACAGGAGATGGATGGGAGTTCAAGCTGACAGACCCTGATGAGGTACATATTGGCAGGAGATTTTAGCAATACGAGGCCAAAAACACCATCACCATGTTTAGCCTAGTTTAACATTAAGACTGAAAGCAGCAAGAGACTGAGAATTGAAAAAAGTTAACATTTTAGAAAAGTCCAACAGTATTTTCACATTATTCGATGCTTCTCACAGTATATTGTCAGCCTAGTGGCCTTAAGTTGATCTCCAACCAGGGCTTTTTATGAAATATATTTTTAGGATGTTTGTTTGGAAACAGAGATAAAATGGTTGGACAGCTTGCCAGTGTGTTGGTTGAAATTTGAACACTATAGAAAACACCTGTTTTCTTTACCCTTACACTTTTTCAAGCTAATGTTACATGGCAACCTTAGCTAGCTAGCTAGCCAAAATGTCAGTAGCTTATATTCAGTGATTCTGACTGTTCAGAAACTAGAGGGTCCTTAAAGTACATTATTGCTTCTGGCTCTCACTGGTCCCCTGTCTAAAAACATACAAATATTAACTGCTGCTTTGGTGTCAGTCATTAACTATCTTCACAAAAAGCTGGACCAAAGCCCTGGCTTTAAAAACCTTGCTGTGAGGTTGTCAGGTTCACTGCTGACTGGAAAAAAACATGGAGTTTATCAGTTCTGGAGTTTCTGGCGGATGATGATGAATCTGGTCTGACTGATCCTTGAAGATTTATGGTTGAATCTTTCCCATGCTACCTTCAACACCAGACATCTTGATGTTTATACGCTTTCACCGATCAATTTCATGCTAGCCATCTTGATGCACGCATGTGGCCCAAAACGTATTGAGCTCTGGATTTAACATGTAGCTTTGTCTCCAGGTGGCCCTGCTGTGGGGTAAGAGGAAGAACAAACCTAAGATGAACTATGAGAAGCTGAGTCGTGGACTACGATACTACTATGACAAGAACATCATCCGCAAAACGGCAGGAAAACGCTACGTCTATCGTTTTGTCTGCAACCTGCAAGGCCTGCTGGGATATGAGCCTGAGGAGCTGCACGCTATGTTGGACATCAGAAACAAGAATCACTGAACAAACAAGGAGCAAAGAGACATTTTTATATGGGATGCTTTGTACATGAAATGTAGCACTTTATCTTGACTCAAACAATAAAACTCTCTCTCTCGCAAAGTCGTTTATGTAATTTATTCCTCTGTGAACAGAGATGGCTGATGGGTTTGGCTCATCACTATACTGCATACCACATCATTTTGACCTTTAAACCTGATGTTTTTAATTATGCCAGATGTCGATTACCTGAAAAATGTATTTAATGATACACATGTGTACAGGGCGTTTGTAAAAGACTTGTGTTTCTTATGTTTTTGGACTGAATGCAGATAGACAATAACAATTTTAGGGTTCATTGTGCTTTCTCAACCTTTCACCTTTGTCACAATGGCAAACTAAAAATGTTGAAGGTTAATATGAATTCCTCACTTGAAATCTCCAGTGTCACTAAGCTGTAAACACTGTCTGAGCTCCAGAAGAAGCTCTCACAGCAGGTCCATTATTTCAAATGGAAAACACAGCAACACACAGTACACTGATTTTCAGTTTGGTCCAAATAATTACTTCCAGTGAGAAACTAGCAGACAGGATATAAATGAGGTAGTGAACACAGATGCAGCCTGAGAGAATCCCTGCCAGCAGTGTTTTAACAGACATCAGCTGGTGGTTGGACTAATGGAACCTAATTGATGAATTCACTCATTCTGCCTCTCACTTCAGTACATACAGTGTGTGAACTAGACTGTGTTTGGGTGACTGGAATAGTCAGCTCCTGCAGAGAAGTCAAGCGGTTTAATTTTACATCTCAAACCACACAAGGCTTGTTTATTGACTTATTGTCCTCTAATGCCTAATACAGCAGGGGATTCATTTATGCTCCTGTGGATTTGAGAATGACTCCTTTCAGCACAACCTGCAAAGCTGGTAACAATATATTGGCTACAACCTAATGTTACACAGAAATGTGAAGAACTGTATTTACTTTGGTTATGTCCAGATAGAGGTTAGTGTGATTGAATGTCTGCCACAACCTGGCAGGATTTAAGAATTAGCTTGTATCCACAAGAGGCCTACTGACAAAACACTAACAAGGGGCTGGTTGACATATATACAGTTGCAACCCTTTGAAATTACCTAGTTGCTTAGATGATTTCCTGCTACCTGGTTATTGTGTTTTCTCAATATTCTTCCCATTCTGAATTTTATGACTGTCCCAAACGTTAGAACCCTCTGCAATGGCAATGCAGGACAAGCTAAAAGCTAGTTCATGTTTAGCCTAGCTTGGCCCAGTGACTGGAAACAACTAGCTTGGATTACTTTGTGGAGAGAACCACTTTATACTTTTTACATTTATCTATACACGCTTGTGTTTCAGTGTTGTTTTTGTACTTTTTTTTCAACGATGAAAAACTTTAATAGCAGCTAAATCTCTACTTTTCACTTGGCTAACAGCAAAACTAGCCAACTAGCATGACTGTGTTTATTGGGTGTATACCTTTCATTTGGTCTCATTTATTTGTCTGTTTTTAATATAGTGTATCTTGTATGAATGGTTGTATTGGTGTTATTGTCCTGCCTGAACTGGAGTTGGGCAATTGGGTTTGGCATCCTCTCTGGACCTCTTTGCAGAGGCAAAGAGACAGAAGAAGGCGTTAGCTCAGGAAGCTACCAAGACAAAAAATAAAGGCAACCTTAAGAATTCCATTTTGATCCTGAATCCCTGCACCGTTATGCCACTGTTTGCCATTTCCACTACTGGGATAGCTTCAGTAAATTGAGTGTAAGTTGTGAGTTATGTTGCGTTAGTTTTTTTTTTAGTTGTTTCTTAGAAAATCCAGTGTAGTTACCTTTTATTATGAAAAACCAAAACAGAAGTAGTCAAGATGAGTAACATGACGATATGCCACCTTGCACTATGAAGCCTCGGAGGTGGATGTGGCTCAAGCAAAATAAACTACAAAACCAAATAATATTTTCCACTTCTCTGTGTTTTTATGCTTTTGTTAGCTGTGTTACTCACAGCTCTCAATGGGGGAAGTGCTGTGGTATAAATTACAAGGTTAATGTCACATTCTCCCACCCTGAAAGGAGACAAGCTGTCCTGACCAGTGAATAAACTCATTGCAGACACACACACACACTCTCCCCCATGTCGGCTCTTCCATTAGCAGACCTCGGGAGGGTAAGTGGTGGAAGTAATCTTCACACACTTGATGCTCACACTCTGTTTCTGTCTCCTGTTAACTGAGGGATGAAATCAAATCAGCATTCAGTTGAATCAGCATTCAGCCACGCTATAAATCTAGAGATGTAAATGATATGTTGACGTCTGAGTGTGTCATACACAAAAAGGTATTCTTTTATGTGACAAAAAAAGATAAAACTACTCTATGACACCCATATCTATAATGCATTCAAACATATATATATAACACATTATAATCTTCTTATAGCACTATTAAACTAGAGTTATACAAACTAAATATTATACTTTATTGGAATAATTCTAACACATTATAAGGGATGTTATTATGACTTAAAAAGTCAAGTATTATAATTCTCGTCGTTTATATTTCTATAATTTATTGTGATCATACTGTTCGGGGGGAGTTAGGCTACTATAATAAGCATTTTTCTAATGTGTCACAAATATGGGTGTGCAAAAAGTCGGGATGGGGTGCAGATGCTTCCCAAACCAGTCAGTCTGGAAGTTCCTGAGAGGAGTAGGGCGGACTGGTTGGGTGAGGAAGCGGGCTGTGTGCAGATTGGCGAAGGAAAAGCAGCCTTGGATGTATGATAGATATAACACTGTATCATTATTTACCATTAAAGATAATAGTAAATGCACTTTTGACTGATCCCACTGAAAGGTTTTGACTTTCATAGCCCATTTTAGTTGGAATATATGTTTATTAATGGATTAGTCACACAAAAAATGTCAAATGGATTTCAGCTGGTGAACACAACAAACACACTCATGCTCAGCTGCGCACCTAATAAGCTGTGAAATATACATATCATGAAAACACGAGGAGGAATTATTGACTCTCTCTGTTGCACATGGCTACGGTGTGATTGTAAACACCACAGAAAGAAGTCTGCCTCATCTGTGCTTTGTGTGAGGCTTCACTACACACACACACACACACGCATTCATGTGATTTATATTCAATGCCCATGTTCATCTGTCTGATCTCATATAAAGCCTACACAAAGGGACACATACTTAGTCATTCTTTGGACTAAAGCCCTGCTAGTGATCTTAGATGCAGCAGTCTGAATGTCATTTTAGTATAATGATACAATTGAAAGAAAAAAAAAGCTCAGGATTTTGGGGCTAATGTCATTTCTTATACAGATTTGGTGCAAAATATAAATTTTACCACTTGAGAATTGATTAAAAATGATCAAAAACCAAGACCTTGAGGAACACATTAGAATTCATGTTGCGATTTGGTTTGAAAAAAATGGTGAGCACTTGTTTGAAAGAATAACATAGGTCTGTATATAGGTGTTACTAGTAAAATGTTACTATAGTGACTGACATCATAACACATGAATGAAATTGGACTCTCAGCTTTTCAATGATATCCAATTTATGCAAATCCAAGACTGTTCAGGGACCCCAGAATCAGTATGAATGTCCCAGGCCAATGCCTGCAGAGTGGACGTTTTGCAGAAATACAGTTTGAAAGGGGCTTTAAGATTCATTAGGTCTTCTAGTTCCAAATGACACCAGTATATCTGCTATATCTAAACATCCAAAGAAACAATTAACAAACACAAAATACAGCATCCAAGTGTTTTATTGAAACCAGAACACCCCCTTGCATTTATATCAATATTGCTGATTACATAGAGCATTTGTACTCTTTCAACATATCAAAGTAGTGTAAGGCTTGTTTTCTGCAGGAACTTTAAACTGGTGTGAGTGTGTGTGTGCGTCATTGTGATTTCTGCTTCTCCCACTGTTCTGGTGTGAGCGTCTTCTGTTCAAAAGCGTGGATCTCTTTCAGCTCCTCGGCCAGGCACGTGTTCACCATCCTGTTAAGAAACACACACACACAGATGTGTAAAGTACATGTGAAACTTTGCCTTATTTATAGGAAAGTGAGTACTCTTGGGTCAGGTGACCTGTGAGCAAATCAAAATTGAGAGAAATATCTTTTGCAGTTTCTAGTTACTACAGTGTGTAATACCTGTGTCTCTGTAAGAGTTGTTTGCCCTCAAACTGGGCGGACACTACCAGGACTTTGAAGCTGGCTGCACATCTGTTGGGTGATGTATCCTCCACATCCTGTGATAGCAGTTAGACAACAGATAACACAACAGTTACTGCCAACATGAAGCTTAATGACAATCTGTTTATACCGAATCAATATATGTTTAATAATGAGTCCAGGGACTATTCTATCTTGCTTTGTTAGTCGGGGTCTGCATAGCACCACATACCGCACAGCTAAACCAAACTCCATTCAAAAAGCATTCAATTTAGTTGTGCTTTTTTTGTTGGCCATATTATAACTATTACATGGAATTTACAACAACTATCAACCTACACTTAATGAAACAGACCATATATAAATAGATATCAAGCCTATAGAAAATAGTCAGTCTCTTCTTCTAACAAAGAGGGAAATTTTACCCCGCTAAACATACTAAAAAATTCCTTTAAATATGGATTTTTTTTTTTAAACTTCCCAGTTATGAGGTACGCTGTTTGTATATTTGCATAGCAACGTAATGTTAATTGTAAAATGTTTAAATTGGCATGTTATTCTGTACACATTAAGCTAGGAGAACATGTAATATAAACAGTAAACAGAAACCTACCACGTGTACTGCCGCGAGCTCCTTAATAAGTTTATCCCGTATATGATCAGCTGTAACAGCCATGTCTGCGTGAGCAAAATACACACTACAATGTTAATAGATTTGCAGCGGGGTTCAGTTTGTGTAGATTTCTAAGTGAGTCTAGTCAGAGGGATAGGCATCAGACATGCTGACACACCGGAAGTAACGTGAAATTCTTCCAGTTTACAATTCAAAATATCTTAAAAATGACGCAGAAGCACAGTTCCGAATTTACATTTTAAGTTATACATTCACTATTACCAATGTTTTGTATTATACGGTGTTCTCGCTAATTTCGTTATCCTTGCTTGAAGCGGTGGGCGTCACTGACCTCATACGTGACGTGACCGAAGACCGTATGAGTATGGCCAATCAGCTGAAGTAGCTACACGACATGGGCGGGATATATTTTTAAAGTAGCGAATCACATTATTAGAGGTCCTTCCAGAAACCCGAATTAAATGTTAATAGTGATTCATATACATGAAGATAAATACTTCCGTTTGACTCCGTTTGAGATGTAGCGGTTTTGATTAGGTGTTATTTATGATATGAGTGTTTTATTTGTCTCACAGCATGACACATTGAGTCTTTTTGAAACATTTTTTATCAGGCAGTTTTGTTGGCTACTAATACAGACGTTGTTTACATGCTACCGGAAATCACCTATGTCACCGGTAACTATCGCAACTATGCTTGAAGCATCTCCCTCCGAGCAAACGTACATGTAAAGTTGCTGTGAGAATGGCAATACAACTACAACTCCATCGGATAATATTTGATACATTTATAATATTATAATCTTTTTTCGTCCTTTTGAATATGGTCTTACTAGCTAAGATGTGCACAAGTCAGTTAACGCTCTGCTTGTATCTAGTTACTTAACGCACGCTCTGTCTAACATTGGAGCAATCGCAGGGAGCTAAATAATATTATCCCGCTTAGTTTCGCTTACAATGGTTGTCGAGGTAGAAAGCTTCTTTGGCGTTTACATGCTGTACTGCACCAACCCTAAATTTAAAGGCCGTATTTACATTGGATTCACTGTGAACCCTGAGCGTAGGATCGAACAGCACAACGCTGGACGGCACAAAGGGGGGGCCAAGAGGACCAGTGGAAGAGGACCATGGTATGACTCAAGGAATATAATATTTTATAGGTGCCCTGGTATGACCTATGTTACTGTACCGTGGATATAAAGTGTAAATGCATACTTGGTCATATTCAGTATGTATCTCTTGTTTTGTTCAGGGAGATGGTCTTCATCGTACATGGCTTTCCCTCTGATATTGCTGCCCTTCGGGTAAGTAACAACATGGCCAATATTTATACCAATATATAACTGTGATCTGTGACTATTCCATTCGAACACGAAGAGACAGCAGTTTTATCTGCATTTTTTGTCCTTTTTTTGGTGTAAAAATAGGATAGTTTCTTCTGAACCTTACCTGCGTGTCAGCCGGAGAATCAATCTTCTCAGACAAAAATCCCTGTTCTGGGTTCAGTATTTCCAACGTCCTCATAACCATCAGAATTAAAGTGCTGAATGTTTTCCTCTGGTCAAACACAGGCTATTTTAGCTGCCACAACTGTTACTTCTTCATTCATACAGGTTTACTAAATGCCAAATGTGATTCTATAGAATCGATATCGGACATTTTCAAAACAGAAAAAGCACGTATTAAATACATCTGTGAACTGATTCATCCCGAGCAGATTTAGCAGTAATATCTATTATTTTCAAAATATGTTTTTCTAACTCTGGTTGTTTGATGACATTTTTTTTTTATTCTGTTGGTTTCAGGTTTAGATTGCTTTTTATTATACCTGAGTTTTCCTGTCTGCTTTATTCAATGAAAAATTCTAACCATCTTCATCTCATCTGTCAGTTTGAGTGGGCGTGGCAGCACCCTCACTCCTCCAGGCGTCTCTCCCACATCTCTCGGCGCACGAGGAAAGAGTCGAGCCTGCAGTTTCACTGGCGCGTGGTGTCCAACATGCTGCGAGTGGCACCTTGGCACAGACTGCCGCTGACAGCCCGCTGGCTCAAACAGGAGTACAGGATGGACTTTGAGCCCAGTCTGCAGCCTCCGCTACACATGCCTATTGCTTATGGGATTGTAAGAGCCACGAAGAAGAAGCAGCTGGAGGAGAAGGAGGTGAAGACATCCAGGTGTTGTCTCTGTAAAGAGCAGATCAAGGTAGAGTCTCTTCACACATCACAGATGATCTTTTTTTGTGTAAAGATGTAGTGATACAAAGTTCTTTATTAAAGGAGGAGTTCAACATTTCACAGGTTTCCCAGAAAAACAGAACCAGGACATAAACAGAGTGTAATGTCAAATTCATTTGGAAAGAAAAATCTTGCATGTAACAACTGTGATACTTTAAAATAGAGGTGATGGTCACCTAGTTTCTACCTGCTTCCAGTCTATGCTAAACCAGGCGAACCACATCCTGACTCCTGTTCTGCACTGAACACACATACATGAGATTGATATCCACCTGAACATGTTACCGTCACAAAGCAAAAAAACTAAAACTTAGCAGAAAAATACAAAATCGGAGCTCACTTATAAAACATTTAAATTACTTTCTCTCAAGTTGAAAACTGCCCATATCTTAACCTAAATCACTCACTGCTGAAAATTCTGTCATGTGCATTCAGTCAGTTGTAGCCAGTAACCGATCTTTAACCTCTTCTTTTCCTCAGGCGTCAGAAAAGCTGAGCTGTTTCGACCCATCCTGTAGAATGAGAAGCCATGTGGTCTGCCTCGCCAAACGTTTCCTGAAGAAAGACTCGTCCCACCTCCTGCCGGTGGAAGGGGAATGTCCGGTCTGTCAGCGCTCTGTGCTGTGGGGGACTCTCATCTGCCTTAGTGGAGCTATTAAGACCTGATGTTATAATCCATATGGTAAGTCTGAACTCTTGCTGTTGTCTTCGGGGGGGCACCCTCCTTCTTTCATATTTCATTGGAAAGCCCAAAAGGTTCCAGGTGTCCCAGGTCTCATCATTTTATGTTACCTGTTTCTCTGGAAGTTAGCCTGCAAGCACAAATGGTGTAAAGTGGACATTTCCCGCCGATGTTCGTGGGAAAGCCTTTGTTTCACAGTTGATGCTAGCTGCCTGAGAAGCTGGTTGCTACCAAGTGAAACATTCTTGGATGAGGCTTCTATTGCATCCTGTTAAACTGTGCCTCAGAAATTAAGGAGCTTGGCACTGGGAGCAAGCAGGGACTTCTCTAAACTGCTGCTTCTGGTTCTGTGATGTGGATTACTATTAAACTTTAAAATTCCGTAAAACACCTAAAAATGCTTAAAATGTCCCAATTTCAGTGTGTTGATACATATTAGAGCATAATCTATCCAGAAATGACAGAAAAACACCATGTTGCGAAATGGCCAAATTTTCAAAAAGTCATACTATAGCATGTCGTTTTTTTTTTTTATAAATGCACCAAATTCGCATGATAGCTTTATTAGAGTCTGTTGATGCGTGTCAGGGTGAAACTTTTTGAAAAAGAACAGAAAAACACCATTTATGACGTATTTTGTCAAAAGCAGTCAAACTTTAAACTTCCTTAAAACGCCTAAAAATGCTTAAAATGTCCCAATTACAGTCTGTTGATTCATATCAGAGCATAATGGTATGTATGTTTTAAATCAGTGGTTCTCAACTGGTCTGGCTTTGGGACCAACCATCACCCCGTAATGACAAACCGCGACCCAAAATCGAGGAAAATTCTCATCTTCTAAAATGTATTTAATGAAAAGATGGTGCAGATTGAACCTGGGATAGTACAGAATAACAGTATGCCAACACAACAAAAGTTTAATGATAAACCAGCAGCCTGGTGATGCTAGAGATGGAAATATTCCCTTGTACACTAAATAAGCTGCATTTTAATAAAAAAACAAAAGTGCATCTGAGATAACACAACATATCTTATTTTAACAGACTCAACAGCTTTCATGCACAAGCAATCATTAAAAAAGTCCAACTAGTGAGAACTGTGAGAGTGAATAGACGGCACAAAAAAAATCCCCTTCAAAATAAAACCACAGGATTTTTTTGCCCATGTAAAGGCCCACGACCCACTGAAAACGGTTTTGCGACCCACTTTTGGGTCCCAGCCCACCAGTTGAGAATCACTGTCCTAAACCTTAAGATTTAGAAATTCAAAGCAAAGAAAATGACATCCAGTTACCTTTTGTACAAAAAAACAAAGCTGAATATTTATTCTAAGTATTGATGTTGATGATGATGCAAGTGAAAGGTTGTTGCTTTAATCATTTCTCCTTTGACCTCCCACAGAGCCATCGGGCACATGAACTGAAGATATGAGGGATTGGAGCCTGCAAAACAGAACTTTTGGTTCCTTAATGAGCGGTGGTGCCACATGATACTGCTATAGAGAGCTATGAAGATTATGTATAAACTGAACAGGAATGTACAGGAACCTGACACAGGCTGTGCAGCAGAAATGTTCATGCTCACAGGTGCCATAAATAATGTATTTATCAGAATCCTACAACTGATTATGTTTTGGGCATGACGTGACATGTATGTTTAATTTATTCAATATTTGTAACAAATAAAATAAGCCTTTTTTGAAGTGTGTGTTAAACATAATTTTCTGTCACAGTACATTAGTGAGTTAGAGTTGAATTGTCAGATACTAGTCTACATCACAGTAAATACACATGTCACCAAATTCGCAGGATAGCTTTATTAGAGTCCGTTGATGCGTGTCAGGGTGAAAGTTTTTAAAAAAATGACAGAAAAACACCATATTATGAGGAGTTTTGTCAAAAGTGGTCAAACTTTAAAATCCCTTAAAACGCCTTAAAATGCTTAAAATGTCCCAATTTCAGTGTGTTGGTACATATTAGAGGCTAATCTA
>CAFUXE010000141.1:382544-396540 GCA_903364295.1 Serranus cabrilla | reverse complement strand
CACACACACACAAATGATGAGTAGAGTAAATCTTGACCAGTTTCAGTTCTACATGTGATAGAGGACAGTAGAAACATCAGACAGCTGTAAACCATCAGCCAGTCATCAGAAACCAGTTGATCACAAGTAGACAGCCAGTAGAAACAACTAGACAGTCTTTAGAAACCAGTAGATCGAAAGTAGACGGCCAGTATAAACAAGAGCCAGAAGAAACCAGTAGATAGTGATTAGAAACCAGTAAATTCTAAGTAAAGTAAGACGTTAGAAACCAGTGGAATGTAACTGGACAGTCACTAGAAAGTTGACAGTAACCAGTAGACAGTCATTAGAAACCAGTAGAAAAGAGGTAGAAACCACCAGATATGAGGTAGAAACCAGAAAAGAGGTAGAAACCAGTAGAAAAGAGGTAGAAACCAGTAGAAAAGAGGTAGAAACCAGAAAAGAGGTAGAAACCAGTAGATATGAGGTAGAAACCAGTAGAAAGTAGTGATGGTGGTGGTAGTAGTAGAAGTAATACTACTATAAGCAGTATAGTAGCAGTAGTACTCTGATAAATACTGCAGTAGTGCTGTGTATTTATAATGAGGGTGTAGTTCTGTGTTTGGCCTGTAGGGGGAGACGGAGCGCCGTGTGACCGACTGTTAACATGAAGAACTCAGCATTTATTATGAACATTTATTATCACTAAACTGTTATTTACATGGTGAACTTTAACATTTAATGTTTCCAAATTATTTTATTATTAATATCAAACTGTTAATAACATGATGAACTGTGAGGACACTTTATTATTTTATTATTATAAAACTGTAATTAATAAATTAGTTTCTTCTGAGAAAGTCACTATTTTAAGGTAATAAATTATTATTTTTAGATAAAAATATGTTTTTATAATACTAACAAATAATTTTAACAGAGTTTCTTATATAAACCAGGAGAAGTTAAAGGAGCAGTCCGTCATTTTCTGGAGGACAATCTGACAATCACGCAGTAAACAATGTAAACAGTTAAATTTAACGTTTCCTGCATGAAATCTGGTAAAAACAAACTCAAAGAAAAGATTTCCTTCAGCCTGTGGAAACTCTGTTTCAGTCCACTTCTTTTTTCTGGAAAATACTGAAAATCGAATAAAGAGATCGAGTTAGTGACAAGTTATCACATTTTAAACACTATAAAAAATAAAATAATAAAGCAAGAATAGGATATAAAATAACAACAAAAATAATGATAAAAAAATAAATGGAACATCTCATTAAATTGCATGTTAAGATGAATATTTTTGCATTATTTTTACACATCAATTACTACAAAAAATATAATACTAACAGTAACATTAATATATTTATAATTTTAAATAACAATTAATACATAACTACATAAACATCTGAACACACATCAGACATGTAATTAAAAGTATTTAAAATTAATGACATAGAAATAAATAAATAAAATGCAAAAAATTAACTTTATTAGTTTTTAAAATAATTTAAATTATATAAACTATATAAATATACAAGGATACACAGACAACAAAACATATGTATAAGTAAAAAATATATATAAAAATATATGCATAAAAGATTTAACACAAATGATAAATAAATAAAAATTCTGTATGAGCTTTCTAAATAATAAATTATACGTTTCTATCTAAATGTATAAACATACACAAGACAAAAAATATATTTTTTACATTTTTAATTAAAAAGAATACAAAAATAAATAAAAATACTAATACGTAAAAATAAAAAATAAAAAAATACATAAATAAGTCATAAAAATGTATCCCATGAAAATGTAGATAAATAAATAAAAATTAAAAAAAAATATATAAAAAAAAAACAATTAACACAAAATAATAATAAAAGATATAAAAAATAAAATGTTTCTGCTACATCTCTCAGTGTAAAATCACTTATATTATTTAATTTGTTCACTGAATTATTAAATACATAAGAAAATCAAACTAAAGTTGAATATTTTTACAGTTTGGTGACTCACCTTCATCAGCCGCCCCGTCCTGCTCTCCTCTTCATCATCTGTCGTCTTCTTCATCACAGTTTCTGCAGCAGAGACACAATAAACATGAAGTCCCCACACACACAGGACACACACCTCAGAGTCCCCACATGGAGCAGCAGACAGGAACAGGGACTCACACAGCTCTGTGGAGCCTCTTCTGGTTCATCATGTGCTCCCTGAACACGTTCACGGCTTTAAACACGTCCACGTGCTCCTGACGAGCCTCCAGCAGCTTCCTGTACCTGTCAGACAGCAAGACACCACAGAAGAAGAACTCACACACCTTCAAAGTAAAAGCAACAATAACAGTATAAATACTTTTAAAGGGTAAATAACGCTCTGAAATCTGACATTTTCAAAACACTTATATTTAGTATTTTTCATATATATTTTTTTATTTTTTGTTTGTTTTATTTGTTTGTTTGTTTAAATATGACACTTCACAATAAAAATAAATTAAATAAAAATCTGACTGTAATAAATTGTGTAATTTAATATATAGAATTTTATTTTTTGTATTTATTTTATTTTATTTTATTCATTTTATTAAACAACTGTAGCATCATGTAAAAAGAGGCATTTAAAGGGTTAAATTCCTGATATTTGGGTAACATGTTTTAACTCAATGACAGTGAAAAATAATATTTTTTGTATTTTTATAGTTTTAGGAGGAGGATGTTTTTGTTTGTTAACTGTTTTTTAAAGCCTGCAAAAATGTTACGCTAATTATTTAAAAGAAAATAATACAGAAAATTATTTTATTTTTTTTATTCTGTCAGAAAAAAATCAGTAGCATCATGTAAACAAACATTTAAAGGGTTAAAATTCTGATTTTAATAAATATTTGGATGATAGTTATGATGGACTGAAGTTTGTTAAATAAAATTAACTCAAAGAAAAATAATGTTAATTTTTTTGTATCTTCGTAGTTTTACGAAGGGGACTTAAAAAAATAAATAAATAAAAATACATTAAAATGTGACAGATTTCTGTCATTGTGTAAACTGGTGAAAAAAATGAGTTCTTTGTTTGCAGAACTCGACAGTATAAAAATTGTTTTTATGGTCATTTCAAGATTTAAACACTTGAAGCTGAGATAAGTACCTGTGTGTCCAGGTGTCCTCCGTCAGAGCGCCTCCTCTCCACTCACGCTCCGGCCCGCCGGCGCCAACCTCGGCTCCTGGCGCCGGCGGCTCCCGGGACAGGAAGTGACGGAGGCAGGCGCGGGCCGACAGCGCCACCAGCAGGTAGAGCGGATCATCGAGCACCAACGAGTGGAACGACTGCAGGGAGAACAGGAGCCACCGAGGAGGAGGAGGAGGAGGAGGAGCAGAGGGGAGGCTCTGAGGAGGAGATGGTTTTTACATGAAATCATCAGATTTATTAACTTAAAAAAGTTGCTCTGATGTCCCCAGAGGACAAAAAATGTCCATGTTTAAAAGCTGCCATAAAATATTAAATGATATTATTTTCCATGTTGTCATCACGAACAAATATTCATTTATTTTTAGAATGTGTGTGTGTGTGTGTGTGTGTGTGTGTCACCTGGTTCCTGCTGCTGTACAGTTTCAGTGTGTCCTGCAGCAGTGACCTCACGTCCTCATCCTGGACTCGACTCATCAGGACCTGCAGACAGAGAGACGGACGATCAGTTCAGCTCAGACTGGAACCAGACAAACATCCAGAGTAAACAGACAGTTTGTTGACCTCTGACCTCCAGCGTGCCGCTGACTCGCTGCAGGTAGAGCGCCTCCTGCTGGCTGAAGCGTTCGTAGCAGCGCTGCGTCAGTCGGCCGCCTCGGAGCCGCCGGACGAAGGAGGACGAGCGCAGGACGTCCTCGAACAACGAGTCACTGAAACTCCACACGACGTCAAACAGGCTCACCCCGGGGACCAGACCTTCAACAATATATACATTAATTTAAATTCAAATATACATATGTATAAATCAATTAAGGTCTTATAAACCTTACATTTTTTTAAACCCTTAAACCTAAAAATCTCCTTTAAAAATGTGTAAATACATCAAAGACCTAAACATTTTTTTTTCAAATAAATAAATAAATAAAAACTTGAAAATCTAAAATACTTAATAATCAAATATGGAAATTACAACATATAACATTTACATTAAAACTGAAAACTTAAACACACTTTTAAAATGTAAATATTTGTAAATCTTTTAAAACAAATAATCGAATAGAAGTAGTTAAAATTGAAGTAGTTATAGATCTTTCAAAATAAATAAATACAATCAGAAAAATAATAATATTCAAATAATATGTTGATTATTAATGACCTAGAACTCATAGAAAATATATAAATTAATAAAAAAAAATACAAATAAAGAAATAATAAAATATCAAATGCTAAAAATAAATAATAATAAAGAAATAAAATCTTATTACCCTAGAAATCTTTAAAAAATGTATATATACATAAACTTAACACCCTCGAAAAATATAAATAATTAAAATCTTTTGGTGTCTGTTTTTAAAAAATGGTTTCTGTAGCGCGTGAACTCACCCGACTCGACGGGTTTGTTGCTGTCGGAGACGGAGGAGCTGCAGATTAACAGAGATTATAAACCACTTTTACTTGATGTTTGGGTTAATATAGACAAGTGTTATTCAAGGGAAATGAAGCTTTAACTTTGCCACCAGACTCCATTGACAAAACAGATCAGCAACTCCTGTGTTCTCTGAGGTTAAATTCATGTTTTTGTCAATGGAGTCTGGTGGCCTCGAAGACAGCTGATATAAACGCTTCAGTTCATAGTGAGAACTGTTTGACAACAAGTTAAAGAAGAGAAAAACATTTTAAACATAGTATAAAATAAATACCTAACACCAGAAACACTCTTAACTATCCCTGTAACCTCCAGCCTACCGGGCTCTGGTGGAGCAGATGTAGAACCGGAGCTCTCCACAGGGGGCGCTGTGCAGCTCTCCACCTGAACACAACACACAATGTTTGTTTGTTTGTTTGTTTACACATAATTTGCTATTTTATCCTCTTTTTTTAATACAGGATTTAAGTTACCAACGGGCTGTTTCATTTTTTTTGTAGGCTACAATAAAAGATCACAATAAAAACATTTGTGATTATACATTTTTAATAATGGGGACCTTCTGATTTATGAGGACCTTATTTAAGATTGTTGATTTTTACACGTTTTAAGCATATTGTGATGATTATTATCATAATAATGAGATTTGAATTACATTGATTTATTTAACCTCCATTTTTACATTTATAAAAAACAATAATAAATTATTATCCAATAGAAAAAACATTTTCAAATAAATTCAGTTTTAATGAATTAAAAAAACATAATTTTATACCAAGTTTTTGTTTTATAATCTGTTAACTACAATAATCCATTATTTCCATGTGTGTGTTTTTGTTTGTTTGTTTGTTTACTTTCTGGGGTGATTGACATGCAAGCCCCGCCCTCTCTGGTCTCTCCCTGCTTCTGATTGGCCGAGACATTTATCCTGAAGGGAAAGTCCACGCCCCAAAACCACGAGCCGCGCTACAGAGAGACAAACAAACAAACACACAGAGAGAGGTTCAGTCGTTTGGTTTTATCATCTCAGAGGAAAATATTGGACTTTTTATTTCACCTCATTTATCTAACAGCTCATTAAAAAATGTACAAAGTGATTATAATATGTTGTTTTTTAAATAAAGTAAACAGCCGGCTGTTTATGTGGCTGAAGCAGAAATTTTATGGATCCAGCTTTAAAATATTCATAGTTAGATTAATTATTATTGTTATTATTATTATCATCATCATCATCATCATTATTATCATCATTATCATTATAATGTCATCATTATTGTCATTATCATTAATTATCATCATCATCATCATCGTAGCACCTGTTGTGTGTGTTGTCCATCCAGCCACACTGCAGTGTTTGTGTTTGTGTTTGTGAGCTGACGGACAAACTTCCTCTCCTCCGGTGTGTGAAGCGACGCCAGGTGACCTCCAGACAGAGAGCACAGAGACTAACACACACACACACACACACACACACAGATAAATGAAACATGAAATCTTTCCTTGATATAAATTAAAGTCCGTGTAATTTTTTGTTGCCCACCTCAGCGGAGCTCCAGGAGCTCCACACAGGGAAGAAAGCGAAGCATCTCTCCCCGAACAGGAGCCACCGAGGCGGGCACGCGGAGGCCCGCGGCGCCGCTGGAAACACAACATCCACTCTTTAACAATAACACACATGAAAGCTGACAGTCAGCAGGACGAAGGAGGAGAAACCAGTTTCTCACCTGGAGACGACAGAGAGACGGACGGCTCAGTCAGCAGGAGGAACAGACAGAGCAACACACACACCGCCATCCTGCAACACACACACACACACACACACGTAATGATGTGACTTTATAGTCCACAAACTGACCAATGAGGAGGAAACAGGAAACGTTAAACTGACAGACAGACAGCTGCAGGCAAATAATGAGATCCAACAGACAGCGGCCCTGCTGCAAGGTTCCTGTTTTATATCTTTATCATTATCTTATTTTTTGGCTGATTAAATAATTATTCCTGAAGAAAGAAACAGTGAAGCAGGAGTTTAAACCTGCCTGTAAATAATTCATCAGAAAATGAGACTGAGGAATTACAGGTAAAATAAAAACAATGTACAAAATATATTAAAAAAAAAATTATAAAAAATTAAATCAATAAAAACGAGACTTGACACGAAATGAAAGAGAAATTACAGGTAAAATAAAAATAATTTAAAACTAAAGAACAATGCACAAAATATAAATATAAAAATACTAATAAATAAAAGAAAGACTTAAAGGCTATAAGGACAATAAAACAAGAGAAATATAAACTAGAATGGAAATTAGATACAAAGACAAAACACAGTATAGATAATGATAAAATAACTAATAAAACAAAATGTAACGAACAACTAAAAACTAAATAAAAATGACAAGAGACAAAAAGTAAAAAGAGGGATAAAAATAACAAAGAAAAAACAAAGAAAAATCTGAAACAATTTACAAAACTGAAATACACAAAATCAATTAAAGACAAAAATTACAAGGGATAAAAATAATTCATAAAATTAAAAATTAACAAGACTAGATAATAATCAAAATAAACTAAACAGTTATAATAAAAAGAAAAAAATTAAAATGACCAAAAGAAAAAAATGATAGAAATGTAACAAAATAAATAAATTAAAAAAATGGGCAAATACACAAAACCAGTCAAAGACAAAAATTAAACAGGATAAAAATAATTAATACAATTAAAAAGAAGGATAAAACGACCAAACAAAAGACAAAACAAGACTAGATAATGATCCAAATAATTAAAAATAATTATAATAAAAAAATAAAAAGGACTTATTTTCAGATTAAAATCTAAAGACCAATTCACAGAAAATGATAGAAATGTAATAAAGTGATAAATAAAAATAAAAAATGCAAAAACACAGAAAAGTCAAATTAAAAAATATCCAACAATTGTACCGAATGATTTAGTTTATAAAAGTCCTGAAACTGGTGAAACCTGAAGCGTATCGGAGGAGAATCGAACCTTTCTGCTGCTGAAGAACAACCTGAACTTTGTACAGTGAAGGAAGCTGCAACAATGTAACTTTATAGTCCGACAGACGACCTATAAACGTGTTAAACCCACAGAGCAGGAAGCGTTTTCTCACATCCTCACTGTGTTTAACTGAATAAACCTGTAAATAATAAAAAGATGTGTCTGTTTTGTTATAACTGCTCATAAATTACTGGATATGTTTCATAAAACATAAACACACTTTGAGTTTTCTTTAGGAGCGTAATTAAACTTTATCTTTTTTAATGACTAACCAGGAAGTTTTCTGCCCTAAAACCAGGTCAGTGGTTCAGTCGCTTAAATTCACCGAAACCGCAGCTTTTATTTTTACAGCCTGAACCACATGTGGGTGTAAAATGAAGTGTGTGGTTAACAGTGAGAATTAAATCGAGGCGCTGCCTTTTATTTACCAGCAGAGAATCAAATTATTGTGTTTTTTATTGTCATCGTGCTCGACAACTAACTGGGAACAAAACAGATCAGCTGAGTTTCAGCTTTCAGAGTTTCTAAAACATAAAACTTGTGTCAGGTTATTTTTATTTTCAGTATTATAGTTTTATTAGGGGCCTCCTAATCATGGGCCCCAGGAATCCTTCTCCTGTTCTTTTTTACGAGACAAAAAAACAAAAACAAAACAAAAAAATTATGCGCTGCTCGTTTGATCGCTAAGGACGCGGATTAGCTTCTTATTAACACTGGACGTCAGATGTTTATGTTGGATTTCATTGTAAGCTCACGCTAGCCCGCTAACGCTAGCCCGCTAACGCTAGCCCGCTAACATTAGCCCGCTAACACTAGCTTGCTAGCTCTGGCCCGTATAATCAGCCGTGTTTCCATTACACCTAGAATTGCGCCAAATCTAAACATCGTGATAAAAAAAATGATAATGGAAACACCAACATTTAAAAAAAAAACCTCAAACTTCAATAAAACGTTTGGTTTTTCTGAAGTTTCGATATTTGAAGTTTATCGCAAAAGTGCACACACACCATATAAAACACCTGAGCTGCAAGCGTCAGTTATTAAAACAAGACAAACACACACGTCTCTAAACTCAGTACAAAAACAATTACAAACAGAGAGAATCCAGGATTCGATTAAAGTTTCAAGGCAAACTTTCGACACCAGCTTTGGATCATCAACTCGTTTTATGCCCACACGGATATTATTATTATTATTTCAGTAAAAGATCCTTCAAAACTGCCAAAAAGGAAACAGTCGAGTAAAGAACAAGTTCCTGACAGTGTGAGCAGTATTTGAATAGATGAACTCAGCAACTAAGATAAAATCTAATTTACAGCTGCTTCGAAGTTTTATTATGTTTCAATAAAAAGGCTTATAAAGGCTTTTTCTGCTCACCTGCCTGACACAGATCTTCTTCCTCTTCAGGACTAAATGAGTCTGACTCTCTTAAAACTGTCACCTGACACACACACACACCTACACACACACGTAAGAGGAGGCGACAAGCGGTTTGTTTTACTGACATGTAGTGCAGAGGGGCGGGGACACGAATCATCCAGTGTTTTGAAAACGCAGATCAGGACTTTCAGGTTGGACCGGATCGTGTTCTCAGCGTCTCAGTTTCTCAGCTGGAGACTCGGCAGACGATCAGAACAATGATGGAGGGACAAAAGGAGGGAGGATAAGATGTCAGGGAGATCCTGGAGGGAGGCGGCTACAGCTGGTGTACATCCTGTTAGTGTGTGTGTGTGTGTGTGTGGTGGGGGGTCCTAATCCCATAGAGATACACCAGCTAGAACAGAGTGACGCCACAAGCAAAACTGGTTCCACTGAACTGCAGAGCAGTGAATAAAAGGCTGAAGTCAGTCTGTGTTAGAGTTCTACTCAAACACTAATAACTCATTATCTCTGCCGAGCTCGTGTTTTATTTGCTCTGGCAGGACGGTCGGGTTAATCTGGGCCAATCACAAACACGGATGTGATGTGAGGCGGGTTAATACGCTCCACGGTCATGGAACAGGCAGAAACTGTGACACCTGTTCAACATTTAAAATTACACTGAAACTAACCAGACATGCTCTCACAGTTAGATTATTCACTTTCTTCTTGGGCCCCAAAGTCTTAATCTTTAATCATATGTAACTTGTCTGTGATCTACTTGTAATTGATGTATTCTTTTGTCTCATGTCCTGTCAAATGTCTGCTGTACTAACCTGCCTCAGGACAACGGAAGAAAATGAGCTATTGTTGCTATGTTGACATGTTGATGAATATGCATTGTCCTAATTTAAATAAATGAATAAATAAATAAATGAAATACGACGACCTGAACAACTCATGAAACTCAGATTAAACCCGTCAGACGAGGCGGCGCTGATCAAGTATGAATCCAAGTTTCTTTTGCCGATGTTCGTCCATCTTGAAATTGGACCAAAACCCGACCCTGATATACAAGCACCATCAGCGCTACATCTGAACTGTTGGGGGTCAAGTGTTGTTGTTCTGATCGGCTGGGGGGATCACACTTTGTTGCTCCCATTGGTTGGTTGGGGGTCCAGTTCATTGTTCTGATTGGTTGAGGTTCATACTTCCTTGTTCCAATTGATTAGGGGTTAGGATTTAGTGTTTCGATTGGTTGGGGGTCACACTTCCTTGTTCTGATCAGTTGGGGGTCAAACTTTGTTCCTCTGAATAGTTTCTGGGTTTACATTTCGTTGCTCCCGTTGGTTGGGCTTCACACTTTGCTGTTCTGAATAGTTTTGGATCGCTCCCCAGCGCTCTGATTGGTTAAGAGTCACATTTTAAGGCGGCTGTGACTCAGTGGGACACTGACTGGAAGGAGGGCGGTTCGATCCCTGACCATAACGACGGCTCATTAATGAATAAAGAATACAGAACAATGCAATATCTGACTCTTGTTAGGTTTGGAAAAAATTAGCAATTATCTACACCATGACACTAGTAATTAATGCTGCTTAAAGTATAAACCACACAAGGCCTGAAACACAGATTAAATATGCCAAACATACCAACAGGCACCAGCACACAGATAACAGAGTTTCGAGACACACAGTACTGAGGGAGGGAGTACTCAGCGCACACACTTTGTTTCAAGAGACACACACAGATAAACACCCCGACACATATTCACATATCTGAAGGCAGATGTAGCACAAGAAGAACATTGAGAGCTACATCAAAGTCATAAACCAGGTGAAGATGACCTCAGACACCAGATAGAAAAAGCCAAATAAGGGCGTGTGGGGTAAACTGTCTTCCTTCCGCAGGGCGGTGGCCAGAAAGCTGTAGCACCAAGAGGCTATGGACATACGATGGGCGGACTGAGACTAAATCCACAGTACTGAACCAACAGTTTAGACCAATCAGATAGTTGAACATTCTCATTATAAAACTCTGTGTAACAATAAGTTAGGATCCTTTTTCTGTGAGCTGGTTGCAGCTAACTGCTTGCAGACTGTGATGTCTGAACAGATGAAGGTCCATGTACACGCTCGCTCTTTCATTACTGTTCATTACTAAATAGTTAAAAGGATTTTAGTCTCCTCTCTTCTATTCTACAAAACAAACTCGCTCTAACACTCTAAAACACAGAGGAGGAGAAGTATAAAGTGGAAATACTCGAGTAAAAAACACAAGAACGGGAACATTTCACTTACTGTAGTGCAGTACTCGAGTAAATGTACTTACAGACAACTCTTCCAGTTCCAGGAGCTGGTTTATGTTCGATCAGCGCTGCAGTTTGACGGTTTGCTGCGTTCTGCTGGACGTCAGTCTTCATATTTAACCTTCTGTGACCCGGGAGGGCGAGGCCGTCTGGGAATGAATGAAGACTCATCAGCCACTGATTCACTCAAGTTATTTTATTATCAAACAGATAAGAGCTGAACGTCCCACACAGCAAACCGGCTTCAAGAGTCAAACTACTGACGCTGAAATACAAGTAAAATAGATTTGCAATAGAGCTAAAAAATTAAATCACAGTTAGTTATTCGGCCAATAAATGATCCTAATAATAATAAATAAAAAGGAAGAAATCATGGCATATTTTAGCTTCCATACTCAAACATATCGCGTTCAACATTCCTCTATTTTTAATATAAAAAGTTGTGTTTTTAAAATGCCCTGTGATGTTTTTGGGGACCTGCAGCTCTACGTGTTCTGGTTCTACGTCCCCCCTCCCTCCACATCCTGGAGCCTGAGATCACCCCAAACTTTGACTTTAACTCACAGCATCACATCTTTTCCACACGCAGCAACTAAACTGGAAGATTCTGGAGGAAGTGATTCTTTACAGATTTCTCCACGAGGTAAGACGCTCCGGGTCATAAATGACTTCTGCATCATTCATTTCTTCATTTGGAAATTCAATGTTTTGGGGGAATAATGTCTGTTTGATGTGAGACAGCTTGTTCATAAGGATGACATTTTTTAAAAGCCCTAAGAGAGAGAAAATAAGAAAAATGTACAAAAAAAGGAAAAAATAAGAGATAAAAATGGATGGAGATGTACTCGATTTATGACATATTTTAATCTCTATTTTAAACACATAATCTCTATTTAAATGTCTTCTATGGGTTTAGCACATTAGAGTTAAATGTTGGGAATTAACAGTAATAAGCAAATTATAAATGGAAATTGTTTTAATTTAGCTATTATTTAACTTATAAAGGTGAAATAGTCTGAGTTCAGGTTTGTGACGACCAGAAATTGATCTTTTATGACGAGGCATTTATTCAATCTTTCCTCATTATCATAAATGATCCAAGAATTAGGTAAAAATACGGAAGTGGCTGCATAAATGGGGCCTGACTGGAAAGCTGAGACTCTTTAATGTGTGATGATGTTATTCAGTCGTTGCTGTAAAGTCGCTAAAAAATCCAGAAAATCTCCAAAATGTGAAAAGTTTTCGACTCCAAATCACAGCATGTATTTCTGTTTGTTGTTCTTCAAGGTTTTTGTATCTTAATCTGGTTATCCGGAGGATTATTTGACCCGTATTAACAAGAAATTGATACATTTTGCAGCAAATGTGTTCAACAAATGATATTAACCCAAAATTTGCTGCAACTTTTCAGACATAATTGAAGATTTTATGTTAAATATACAGATGTATGACCACACACTGCTGAGCTGCATCTTAAATTAATCTCTTAATTCTCAGCTTTCAGATGACTTCTATGTGACATCTATTGCTGACCTGCTATCTCCTCCGAAAAATCAGATTTGAAGGGTCTTGTCATAGAAAAATGCATTTAAGTTTATTCAATTAGTACAAAATGTTTTATATAATGTAACAGTCACCTTGAGAGACACCTTTTGAATGACAAATCATTCATTTCAAAGCATTCCTTTGTAAATTCAGACTAATTTGTCTAATTAAATTGTTCATTTTTGGGTTTTTTTTGTCTGCTTCAGCAACAATCAGTTCTCCTGAGTTCTGTTTTGTTCCTGCTAATATCAGTTGGCTGTGGTTAGGTTTGGGTGTGGTAATCATACTTTAATATGTGCTAATTACATTTAGGCTGCAGAACAAGTTTTTACTTTGTTGCCTGTTTCCTTCTGGTTAATACCAGCTCACTGAAAATGTGCCGACTGCTACTTTAAAAAACGTATTGTCGTTATTTACAAAAACCGACGACTCCATGTTATTTCAGTTGGGCTTAAAACGAGAAGTCATGTGATTAACCTCCATTGTCTCTCTGCAGTGACGCGTGCAGAGATGCAGTCGACCCTGCAGTGTTTCAGAGTGGGCGTGGTCTTATTATCTTTGGCGCCGTCTGCTCTGGCGTTCTCCCGCGGTGCCAGCCACGCCTCCTGCCGGGACATGATTCCCGGCCACATCCGCGCTCAACCGCAGGACCCGCAGCGCAGCCACGTCTCCCTGCGCACATCCGCCTCTTCTTACCTGCCCGGACAGCTGGTAACAGGTAATTTAACCCACTGAGGAGTTAACTGACCATTTAACGACCAACTTTTTAGAATTAGAAGCAGAAATTAACTGTTTATCATCCAGTTCCACATCAGCTTCTTTACGCTCATTGAAGTGTTCGAGGTTCGTATGTGAGCCAAAAAACATCGGTCGGACTTTAACCACTTTGGACTCTTTAAGCTCTTGAATAAACAAGAATAACTGGCGGCTGTTCAAGAACTTTATGATGGCTGTACTTGCCCTTATGTACCCTGGTGTTGTTTGTCGTGTTGTATGGTTACCTGGGAGTGTTTTATGATTTCCTAATAACTTGTATGGTTGTCCTGTTTTTATTACTTTTGGATTACTGCGTTTCCTGTCTGCAAAACAAATTTACCTTTGGGTATTCATAAAGAAACCTTGTACCTTGAAAAATGTCATCATCATGGCTGCAAGTTGTCAGTCATCACCTC
>CAFUXE010000141.1:323008-338619 GCA_903364295.1 Serranus cabrilla | reverse complement strand
GCTAATGTAGCTAATGTACGTTTTAATCTCAGATTTTAGTGAAATGCAACTTTCCGCTCTTCGTTAGGGGAACGTGACGACAAACTGCAGGTAGAAGTCAGTGGAGTCCAGGTCAGAAGTATTAGGGCACATAAACATAAAAAAACATGTTTCTGAATAGAAAAAGACTTTAAATCCAATCATATTTTCACAAATAACAGGAATACTGTGTTTTTTTTCAGGGGCGATCAACTCTGACCTGACGAGGAACATGAGCTCGCTGCACGAAGTCGTCATGTGGCCGCTGAAGACGTTCTTCTTCAAGAATGCGGTTCAGGGCGCCCAGACGACGCTGCACTGCGCCCTGCAGGACGGCATCGAGCCGCTCAGCGGGCGCTACTTCTCCAACTGCACCGTGAGGAATCTGTACGCCAAAGCCAAGGACGCCGCCGCCGCCAGGAGGCTGTGGGAGCTCAGCGAGCGGCTGTCAGGGCTCATCTGAGGAGCTGAGAAACATCATCGGGTCGTCATTTTTTACAGCACTGCCAAGTATTTACAATCACAAGTATGATTATTAATCACAGATAAGGAAATCACTGGTGATCTAACAGTTTCTTTAAATGCAATAAATCCACAGATTATGAAGCCAATAATAAATAAACATTTTACTTGGTGAGATTTTGTTTTCTTAATGGAAAAAAGAAGCATTTTTTGTTCTAAAAGCAAAGGGTAAACTATAATAAACACTGCTTATGTGACCTGCTGGTTTCTAGTTTGACTGCTTTCAGAGAGTCAGTTGAAGGTTGTTTTTTTTTCAAAGATTGACGATAAGTTTTACACTAATCCACAGTTTAGACAAAGACAACAAATAGAAAGGTTTGTTCAATATCCTGGAACCAGTGAAGCAGGTTTCAGGTTTTATTTGTGTCACCATGACTTAGCAACTTTTATCACTGCACTGTAGGTGTGTAATGTGATTTTATCTAATATGTTTGATAAGAGGAAGACTGTGACACTGAATATGTGTTTGCAGGTTAAGATACAAACACAATGTCGCTTAACTTCTTAGTTCCGGCCTCCCACTTTACAAGATCTTCATTTTTATGCAATTTCAACAAAAGTGTTTACTGTACCGACTGTCACAATAGTAGTATGTAGAGGCAGAGGTCCCAAAAAACAGCTCAAGAGCAAAACAACCTGTCGGAAATGGAGAGAAACTGATGGAGATGTAGGCTAAAAGTGCTGACTCATGCTTTAGGGGAACTGGTGATAAAACACAATAGTAGTTTGTGGAGACAGAGATCCAAAAACAGCTTCAGAGCAAGAAAAAACATATATAACAGCCTGTTAAAATGCAACAAATACACAGGTTTTGTTGTCCATTATAACTCAATGTAATATGTACAAATGTACTAACTGAGCACCAGAGTTGGTTGTTGTAAACACTTTGAACCTTCACCTGAAGGAGTTCCTGAATCAAAGTGTCTGACAGTTTAAAAGTTGGATTGTGGTCTGAGCTCGTTTCTCTGCCTCCAACACGCCCTCACAGCACACACGGCCGGTCCAACCCGTCGGTTACATCAGCATGACTCGGCAACTTTCACCTCTACGTTAAATCTCCGACATGTGAGACAGATTACACACAGTTAACTACAATAATAAGGAACAACTATCAGCAAATCAAAGGTGTTTGCATGATCTACAGCCTGATGAGCGTAAAGTTTGAACTCTGAACAGTTATAAAACCAACAATACAATTCAAGGCTCTAAAAAAGGACACTGACCAGATTTTAAGACATTCTTCATGTTTTTAAAAACATACGTTTGATATTTCCTCCGAGGATCCACATCTGATGTGTGAACATGTTTTTAGAGATCAAAGATATTAACCAATAAACTTGAAGGCCATGATATCTATAATGATGTTAAACCACGTGTGTAAAGTTATTTTGTTATTTTGTCATTTGTGAATGGGAACCTTTGGATTCAGCTGTTGAAACAAACAGTTTCAGTAAAAGCTCTCCTGTCAGGTTAGTTTTCCTCCAGCAGGTGGAGCCAAATTCATAAAGATCTCCAACTGGTTGAGCTGCACAAGTTACATTCAACAACAACACAAACACATTTTATTAGTAAAATTCATATTTAATTTTGTGCATTATGAGTTTTGACACTTTTTTGGGCAAAAGAATGAAAATGATACAATAACAACTTTTCTTAGAGTTACTTTGGTTTGAACTTCAAACTTCAAGTGTATGTCTTGTTCCTTTAGCAGCATAAAGTTCATGAGTTGGATGATCACTGTTCAACTGTATTTTCTGTCAGTTCTTCCGTGTGGAGGTGTGAAGAATTATTTTCTTTTTTCCCCCTTTTTTCATTAGTTACATGTCTTATGAAAGACGAGACCATCCAAAACATGCAGACGTCACATCTGCAGACTTGGTAAGTGAAAGCGACCTCTGGTGGCGGCGGCTGTACATCACACATCAAAGTAAGCAGCAGGCCTCTAGTTTAAACACACTGATATAGCAGCATCTGGATTTTTGACAGTATTCGTCATACTTTTGAGGTTTCTCAATAATGTGCAATACCATGAAACCTCCACAGCATTCGAAAGATTATTTCAAATGACAATGTCAACGTTATAAATTCAGCGTCAGTCCAGTCTTAATATGACATATTTCTTTGTTGATAAAAATAATATCTGGCAGCTCCGGCAACCAGGATCAGCACCAGGAAAAGGAACGGAATCAGAGCGCCGAGACGGAGCCGCCCGCCTGCTGAGGACAGAGGAAGTTAAAAACTGTGCAGAATTCAGCTTCTAATAAAGCTCATAACATCTCTTCACCTTTACTGCCCTCCTCTTCTGTTGGAGTTCGGGAACTTGTGTGCTGCAGCAGCCTCTCTGTCGTTTGAACTGATTTTGGTTCTGAAAAAACACAAGATCTGTAGTAAATTACGAGACATTATAAAGAAACAACGCAGCAAATTTAATTACGTAATAAAACAACAACGTACCAACAAAAAGGCGAATAACTGAAGCGCTCCACAGCTCTGGGACCTGGCACCTGTACCTCCCCTGGTCGGACAGCGTGACGTTCCTGATCTTCAGGGAGATGTTTCCGTGTTTCAGGTGGTCTGTGAACATCGCCGTCCTCCCGGCGTACGCTGGCATCTTCCTGTCCTCGACGTCGAGGCTGCGGCGACAACAGTGGACGTACATGTACGCACTCAGTGGGTCCGTGGGGTCCGGCTGGACGTCCGGCCTCCACCAGAACACCTCCAGCTCCTCCACATCGAGCCGAGGCTCCACGTGACACGGCAGGACGCAGTCATCACCCAGCACAGCCCTGATCGGCTGAGATGAGCCAATCACCTGAGGCCGATCTGGGAAAATAAAGGGAAATTAAAGCTGTAAGCAGCGATGCATGGGCCCGAGCAGAGTGGAGCAGTCAGGGGAGCCAGCCATACCAGGCCTTGCGATCGTCGACCGCCTACCCAAACAATCTCTGACAAAGTAGTCACTAATAATGAAAGGGGGTTGTGGCCAAGATAAGGGGGCGGGGCAATACGACTCCAATGAAATAGAAACTCTTTGGCAACTGCTATGATACCACTGAAAGGAGTGTAGAGCAAATGGGCGTAGCAAACACTCTGACGAATTAGGTAGTCTCTGCTGAGTGCAACGATACCCCACTCAATTCTGTCTGGCAAACGGTTAATTAGTTTGGGGAATTGTCTGGTGGCTAATGAAAAGGGACGGGGCAATCATTCATTCATTCATTCATTCATTAAACAGGGACTCTGCTGAGTTCGATGACACTTCATACAAGTCTCTACGACAAATGGTTCATGAGCTACAGAAGGGGGCGTGGTTAAAGCATAAGGGGCGGGTCTTTATGAAATATTGTTTGATACATGTGTTCAGGTCTGGACCCTCATCAAGCATGACAAGTTTGAGGCAGATTGGACAATGTATGGTCAAGTTATAAGGTCATGTGTTTAATAGGAAAACGCCTAATTTCGCCACATAGTGTGATGGTCCGTTAAGCTTTTAATAGCTGTTGATCCCAAAGGCCTTATGATGGTACTGATTAAGTCTGAAGTCGATCGGATTAAATCTGTAGGAGCAGTGCGTTAAAGTACGCGATGTGATCAATTTATGACAGGGGGAGTGGTTTAAGCATAAGGGGCGGGGCTTTATGAAATATTGTTATGGATACCTGTTCAGGACTGGAGTCCAATAAAGCATGAGAAGTTTGGACAATGTCCGACAGAGTATGGCAGAGATATAACAATATCCTGTTTTATGGCCAAATGCCATATTTCGCCGCTAAGCCACGCCCACATATTGTAACGACCATAAAAGCTTTTAATAACTTTAGATCCCAAAGGATCAAAGTTATGATTGTACTGACCAAGTTTGAAGCCGATCTGGTTTATTCTCTAGGAAGAGTGCGTTAAAGTACGAGGCGTAGTCATGGCCAAAAATGGCCTTAAACGCCACTTTGAGTCAAGATGGCTGACTTCCTGTTGGGTTTTGGGTATGGCTCCAAGAGGCTTTTTGGTGCGTCTCCCCATGATACATATGTGTACCAAATTTGGTAGGTTAACATGAATGCTCCCCATAGGGTGCCATTCCATTTTTACGTTCTAGGGGGCGCCACTGAGCCATTGTGCCACGCCCAGTCCTACGAACAATAGAATATGTAAATTTAAACCAGGATTGACGTATATTCCAAGTTTGGTGAGTTTTTGAATATGATAAGGCCCCCAAATGGGCGATTTATTAATAGGAATAAATAATCATTCCTTCAATTAAAATAGGTCCTCGCACCGTCGGTGCTCGGGCCCTAAAAATAAAAAATAAAATAATTTAAAAAAAGGCAGTGAAGTCAGAAGATTTTTTCCTGTGAATTTATGTCCGGAGGCAATAACTCAGCTGTGTTAATAAGGAAGCAGAAATCTCTAAACAACAGAACAGGTTGTTTGTCATTACCAGCCATGACGTCTCTAATAAGTTTCACACAAACTTTAATTTAAACAATTTTATCAAATAACTGGCAGTATAATAACAAATCTGTATACAGTCGATAATGCCTTGCTTTTCTGCTCTGCGCGCAGTGCAGTGCACTTGAACGCAGCAGAGTGCCTCCCTTCAGGCTCTGCCCTGACTTGAAAGGAGCCTCCTCTCCTCAGCAACCTGAAATGGTGCCTTTCTGCCTTCAAAGCATACTCCAGCAGAACAACTGAGTGAAGTTTAAAAACATTGCTGAACTATTTTTACTTGAATCGGAGAAATATGTGACCAGGAAAGATAAAATACTTTGAATCAAGTCATTGAGTTGTATGATAATAATATGAAAACAAGCTTACCCTCGCCGCCCACCCGGCTCCATATAATACAAAAAAAAATCCAGAGAAGGGTTGAAGCCATAGACTGTAAAAATAAGGTTGAAGCCCAGCATGAAGTCCCTAAAGACATCCAGAAAAGTGTGAAGTATGTCCGACCACTGGTCAATGCTTGTGCTTCACATGCAGAAAGTGCCGGCTTTTGTCGCTTCTAAACATTAAGGAGTTTTCTGCACAAACGCAGATCGCTGTTGACGAGGGCGGAGCTCAATGCTGCTCAACGCCGGATTGGTCAAGCCTCCCGCAGCAATCCCAGCTGCAGTCTGTGTCAAGGATCCTTCCTTGACACAGACTGCAGCTTGAGTTTAACCTATGAGTTTAACGCAGGACTTCCGTAATATTTACCTCAGCTTCTTTAATATGTCTAAAAATAAAATCGATCAAACCATGAGGACAAATCTTACCAGTAACATTTTTCTTTTGTTTGTTTGTTTTTAATAATGTAATGGCTGTTAAAAGGCCATTTTAATGCTGTATCAGAGCAACTTTATTCACATTCAACTGTATCAACAATCTGTTTAATCAGGAAGAGGAAAGTGTGAGTGAAACTTTTGAAGAATCTGAATAATTGGCGAATAATTGAAGTATGGAACATCACAATTAACAAGAGTTAACAAAAAGTCTGCAGACAGTAGATACCTCCCTTCAACAGTGTTTCCACTTTTCTGTTTTGTTAAACACATTATATACCTAGTGTTAAATCATTATTATTTCATTATGTTACAATGATACTATATTAATGGCTTTTTCTGTAATATGAATACTGGATATATTGTAGTATTATATGTGTTACCTCACACCTCTGCACAGTGGGTCAAGCACAGTAAGAATAGTGAGCATTATAATGAATATGAAGCTTTTGAATTCAAAATGTGTCTTGTCTCGTTGTTGTTGTGTGTGTGTGTGTGTGTGTGTATTATATACATAATATAAATGAAATAACAGATCTATGTAAAAATTGTTATGTACATTTTAAAATAAATATAGTTAAAGAAATATTTGAAACATAACGTCACATGCATAATATAAATATAAGTTGTCAAAGTTGACCAAATAACTCTTGCCACACCACATGGTGCATTCAGATAATTATCTGTTTTGATAGCGAGGGGCGGGGCTTCTAAACCGAAAGTAAAAAAAATCAAGATACTTTTCCAACATGCTATGCTGCGTTCAGGACAACTCGGAATTCAAAAACATCAAACGCCCTGTTGGAGAATTATAATCGAGCGCTTGTAATTTTATCAAATTAAACGACCCCGACGTTATTTCACGTTATGGGACGACGCACATTATAAATTATAAACCATAAACTAAAAGGCAAGCAACGTATATTTGCTTTTATTTAATCAAAACATTACATATCAATATAAAGCAAGGAATCTCTCTCTCTCCGTCTGGAGTACATGTCATTTAATAGTGTACTCATTTTAGTGTTAAATGAACAACAAGTTCTGCAACGTTTCAAAGTCATTAATTGTCTTGAAATAAAATATATAATGTATATAATAGCGTCTGTAAGCTGATGCGTCATCTTCCCTCCACTTTTTCGGTTAAACATGCAAGAAGGCGAAACTGCTGAGTGTGTAACTGTTCGCACGGTTGCACAAAAAAACCCAAACACATAACTTTGTCACGTTTCCTTGTTTACATTTGACGTCCTGCAGCTGGAGTGGGTGAAATCCAACCGCGGTGGACGTGAACGCATCACCAGTGCTGCGCGCGATAACAAACTGTAACCCGAGACGCCCAGACTGCAGACGACGTTTTGACAACAAGTGCAAAGCGGAGGAAAGAGTTTTTGCGCCTGTAAAGTAAGTTTATGATCAGTAACAGCTTGTGATTCTGTGTTCTTTCGTGTTTCTGGTTCGGACGAACTGTTTGGTGTTTGTTCTGTGGTCAAAGTGCGCAGTTTGGTTTCCTGCAGAGACGAGATTAAAAAAAAAAAGTGCGCAACAGAGTTTAACGACATTCAGTTTGATAACAAATTAATAAAAAAAAACTCAAATAAGTAACCTGAAGAAGAACTAAACTAATAAGAACATTAGATAAGACAATGCTTCTTCTTCTTCTCTATTCCTTTTTTTTAACTATTAGTCTTTGTTTGTAAACATTAAGGAGTTTTCTGCACATGCGCA
Organism: Serranus cabrilla; assembly: GCA_903364295.1. NCBI lineage: Eukaryota > Metazoa > Chordata > Actinopteri > Perciformes > Serranidae > Serranus > Serranus cabrilla. The sequence continues at coordinate 331,093 of CAFUXE010000141.1, read as the reverse complement.
GACCACAGTCGGGAGGAAAAGGCTGCCTGTTATTCGCATTTTTGTCCAGCAGGTGACGCTAACAGTTCACTAAAATGCATCCAATTGTATGACACACTTTGTCTGTTTTATGATCTTTGTATTGGTGGAAATATGGAGAATAATTACCATTTTTTGCTAGTTAATTGTTTTTCTTAACACTTATTTTTGCCTTTTTATTTGTATTTTTTGTGTCAATGCACAAAAAAATAGTTTAAGGGTGTGAATTTTAATAACAGTTTTAATTAATTTAATTTTTTTCAAAAAGTTCAACCTCTGCTCTAATAGTCAGCCTAACTATCTTTGTTAAAACCTCCTCCTAAAATTTGTATCTAACAGTCAATGCAATTCCAGTAACATTTCAGTTTACAATTTTTTTGTGGGTTTTCAATATTTTTTTTAATGAAAAATAATGTAATGACAGTTTAAAGGCCATTTGTATGCTGTATATGAGCAGCTTGTTTTTCTTTTTCGACTGTCAACAAACTATTTTAAGAGGAAGAGAAAGGTGTCAGTTGAGGCTAACTTCTCTCTTTGGTTTCCGACCACGTAGAATCAGCCACATTACACAGACCTGAATAACACACAGGAAGAAGATAAGGCTGTCAAAGGTTCACAATAAGTAGACGTTTATAATTTGAGATGATTTAAAAATCCTTTGAAACATTCAGTTGTGAATGTTTTTAATTTATTGTTGGGACATTTGGTTTATTGCTGTGCCATAAAACATGAACAGAAACACTTCACTAACGTATTGAAATGTTTCTTGGCTTTGTGAAGCTGTTTGAACTGCAGCAGTAACAATGACCCACAGGAAGATGAAGAGATCCTTGTCTCTGTCCGCCGTCCTTTCTCCTGACAAGTCAGAACAGCCAATCGGCTCCAGCAGTGAGCTCGTCAGGTAATAGTATATAGAGTATATATGCTACCATGAATGTGGACTAATGTTCATTAGTTTCCAGATATTTCTGAGTTTTCCTTCTCTTGTGTCAATAGTTCACAGACAAGTGAAGCCGAGCCCTCGGGTCCCACCTGTGACTCTGTGAAAAGTGATGGCTCCATGTTTGAACCGCTCTACTTTGGTGTAAAGAAGTTAAAACGGTATTTCTAGATTCAAGGCATTAACAAATAATTTGTAGCTTGTAGATGTGTTCTTGGTTGCTGAGTTACTCAGTTACTGATTACTTGCAAAGGTTATATATGAGTAAAAGAGATTTATCTTTTTAGTTCACGGTCAAGTGCAGATGAGTCCAAAGCTCCCAGCGTTCTGTCTATGAAGAGTGATGGATCCATGTTTGAACCACTGTACTTTGGTCAAAGGTATTTTAATTTAATGTATTCTGAAAATAAACATCTGGCATCTAAAAGCATATTACAGCTAATCAAAGATCCATTCAATGTCATAAAATACAACAATACCAACTGTAGAGTATTTTGTATACTCAGGTTGTAGTCGTCTAGGAATGATCTACTACCCTGTAAAATCATTTCATCCTGTAGGTGTTCAGGAAAAATCTACTGCCCTGAACATAATCTTTTTCTTTTTTTAGTTCACAGTCGGTTGTAGATGAGTCCACGGCACCAAGCGTTCTCTCTATGAAGAGTGATGGATCCATGTTTGAACCACTGTACTTTGGTCAAAGGTATTTGAATTTAATGTGTAAACTAAATATCTTGCACCAAAAAAGCATATTACAGCTAATCAAAGAACCATTCGGTTTAGAAGTTTGATGCACGAACAGTGTCATAAAATACAACAACACAAAATGTAAATCATACACAAACTGTAGTTGACGGCTACCCTGTAGAGGTAAGCTGACATTTTCAAAATATCTTTTACCCAGTCGATACAAGCTGTAGTTGTGCAGGAAAAATCTACTGCCCTGAACATAATCTTTTTCTTTTTTTAGTTCACAGTCGGTTGTGAGTGAGTCCACGGCTCCCAGTGTTCTCTCTATGAAGAGTGATGGATCCATGTTTGAACCACTGTACTTTGGTCAAAGGTATTTGAATTTAATGCATTCTGTAAACAAACTACCTTGCTGCTATGCTGTTGTTTTTAGGATTACAGATTACGCTGTGGGCAAAAGCTGCAGGAGTTAGACCCCGTATGACAAACATAAGCTTTCTATTTTTCATTTCAGTCGTGTGGAACACAGTCCACAACTCCCAGTGTTGTCTTAATGAGTGATGCGTCCATTGAACAAGCTGCTGTATTTTGATCCAGGAATTATTTTGTTCTTGGGCTTCTTGTACTTAGAATGAATAAACACGTGTTGTCTGGAAAACAAACAGCTGTCAGGACTAATGAAGTCATTTGTTGGTCATCCTACAGCCAGCTTCCTGAGGAGCAGTCGAGCTGCTCAGTGTGTGCGGAGGTCTTGAGGAATCCAGTCCGTTTAACCTGTGGACACTGGTCATGCAAACAGTGTGTCAGCTCAGACCCCTGCACCAAGTGTGGGAAGCAACTCCGAATGGATCCTGGACACCAGGGAGATACTGGGAAAAGCATCGGTAAGCTTAATCATCTTCATCATCTGTGTTGGGCATCAGATTCATATTGCAAGCCAGATCTAGTGTTTGCTTTTTGTGGGATCCAGTTAAAGTGATTTGATATTAACCACGAAGTTATTATTTGAATGTTGGTATTTGAAAGAATGCATTTGATTGTTTCAGGGGCAAGCCAGCTTTTGAAAGCAAAGAAGAATCTTCAAAAAGCCATGCAGAAGAAATGTACTTGGACATCTGAAGGTAACGGTGATGAGCAGAGCTCACTGAACAGCATCTATACTGCACTCTTCATCACTCACGGAGAGAGTGAAGGGCCACACGAAGAACATTCACTGAGAGAAATCAAACAACAGCGATCTTCGGAACAATTAGTCAACCTCAGTGACATCTTCAAACCGTTGCCTGGACAAGAGGAACCCCACAGAACAGTCCTGACGAAGGGCATTGCAGGGATCGGAAAATCCTTTTCTGTGCAGAAATTTATTCTTGACTGGGCCGAGGACAAAGCAAACCAGGACACTGATTTTGTTTTCAATCTTGCTTTCCGAGAGATGAATTTGAGTACAGAAAGCAAAAGCTTGCACAAGCTCCTGACTGAGTTTCACCCTGCACTTCAGAGTTTGAAAGATGCAGAAGATTTGGTCGAAGCCAAAGTGATAGTGATCCTGGACGGCCTGGACGAAAGCAGATTCGAACTGGATTTTGAGAACAAGCCAGTGAAATCTGTCAGTGAAGTGACATCTGTGGGTAATCTCCTGACAAACCTCATCCAGGGAAACCTTCTTCCTAAAGCCAACCTGTGGATAACATCTCGTCCAGTAGCCACCAGTCAGATCCCTGCAGAGTTCATCGACATGGTGACCGAGATACGAGGGTTCACTGATCCACAGAAAGAAGAATACTTCAGGAAGAGATTTAGCAATGACCCGAGCCTTGCTGACAGGATCATTTCACACATTCAACCTTCACAGTGTCTCAACATCATGTGCGAGATCCCGATCTTCTGCTGGATTGCTGCCGTATTATTTCAAGAGATTTTTGAGGGAAATGAAAAAGCTGAAACTCCCCAAACTCTAACAGAGATGATGACGCACTTCCTGTTTGCCCAGACACAACGCAGGAGCAGAAAATATGGCAAGATTACTGAGAAAAACAAAGAGAGGCTGATGACAAGGCACAGAGAATTTCTTCTGAAACTCGGCAAGCTTGCATTTGTTCAGTTGCAGAAGAACAACCTCATCTTCTACAATGAAGACCTGGAAGACTGTGGCATTGACATACAAGAGGCAACCATCTACTCTGGATTTTGCAATGCAGTTCTTCGGAAAGAAGACGTGTTTTCCCAGAAGAAGGTCTTCTTCTTTGTGCACCTGACTGTGCAGGAGTTCTTTGCAGCTCTTTTCGTTTATGACTGTTTCACAAACAAGAAAACCGAAAAGCTCGGCAACTTCCTTGATCTGAAAGACAAAGAACATTCTTTACTGGATCTTCTGAAGATGACAGTTGACAAAGTGTTGGAAAAGAAGAATGACCACCTGGACTTCTTCATGCGATTCCTCCTTGGCCTCGTGGTAGAACCCAACCGGAGAGTCCTTCAGGGTCTGCTGACATCACCGGATCCAAGCCAAGATACCGACAGGAAAATCTTGACTCACCTCAAAGCAATAAGAAGGAAGGGCGTCTCTCCAGACAGTTCCATCAACCTCTTCCGGACCATGGTCGAGATGAGAGATCACAAAGTCAAAGATGAGATTCAGGAGTACCTCGAGTCTTCAGATCGTTCAAAAACAGAGCTGACGCCCCTGCACTGCTCTGCACTCGCCTACATGCTGCAGGTATCAAGGAACGATCTGGATGAAATAAACTTAAAGAATTTCAACACATCTGATGAAGGTAGAAGGAGGCTGATACCAGCTGTGAGAGTCAGCAGAAAGGCTGTGTAAGTTTACCTTCCATTCAATATGAACCATTATCTGCAGTGTTTCTTTAACTCCTGATTAGTGTTGATCTTATTTTTATTCAGTATAAATCTTTGCACTGTTGCACCTTTTCATACCATAACCCTGTTATCCACCCACAGACTAGCAGACTGTAAGGTGACAGAGGAGTGGGTTAAACACCTGGCCTTTGGCCTCAAGTTCCCCTACTTACCTCTGAGAGATCTGGATCTGAGCAACAATGACCTGAAAGATTCAGGAGTGAAGCTGTTCTGCGGTGGACTTTCAAGTCAATGCTGCAGACTTCAAAGGCTGAGGTATCTATTAGATGTTCTGTCTTTGTTCTATGGCAGCTTTAGTTGGCGCTGAGTCAGGACACTCCCTGCATCAGATTCTGTTTCTGTACTCCCACCATCAAACCCTCATGTAATGTGTTTTCTCAGTTTGTCAGGTTGTCAGGTCACAGAAGACGGCTGTGCTCCTCTGGCCTCGGCTCTACTGGCCAACCCCAACCATCTGATAAAGCTGGACCTGAGCTACAACAATCTGGGAGAGGCAGGAGAGAAGATGCTCTCTGAGCTGAAGGACGACCCAAAATACAAGCTCACAGATCTCATGTAATTACAATGCTAGATTATCTGATTTTTGACTTTTCTATTGAACTGAGAGGGAAGTGCTTCTGGACTACCCCAACAAATCCACTACAGTGAGGTAGAGTGCACTACTCAAAAGTCCACCATCATCAGACCAAATTTTATTAAAATGTAGTAATCAAACGTTTTTGTGACCGTGAAACCAATGTTTCACGTCATGATGGCAGATGAATGGGGCAGTCTCTGTGAAACATGTTGATTCAAAGGTCTGGACCCAGGCAAGAAGTGTACAGTTAGACTCTAGGTTGGATTCAATTACAACAGATTAAAATGAGACACATCTAATACTCCGATGATCAAGGTTCTGAGAGCAACACAGTAACTTTTAGTAGTTCTTTGTCTGAAAGTTTTATTCTTGTTTTTCTTCCCAGTGTTGAACATGGTGGAAGCCACCGAATGAAACCGGGATTAAAGAAATGTAAGTATCTGTGGAGTGGTGCCCTGCACCTGTTAGTGCTGCCAGTAGCTACAAGCTAAATTCGAACAGTTTCTGCCCTTCAAATAAAGTGTTCTCTTACCTCCAGACGCCTGCGAGCTCACCTTGAACCCCAACACAGCCCACAGGAACCTCCGTCTCTCTGAAGGGAACAGAAAGGTGACCTGGGTGGAAGACGAGCAGCCGTATCCCGATCACCCAGAAAGGTTCGATCACTGCCAACAGGTGCTGTGTGAACAGGGTCTAGATGGGCGCCGTTACTGGGAGATGGAGGTCTTCGTGCCCTTCAACATTGGGCTAACATACAAAACCATTGGCAGGAAAGAGAATGTGAATGATTGCAAGCTGGGACGCAACAACAAGTCCTGGAGTCTGATTCACTCTGATGACGCTTGCTTTGTTATACACTGCAATCAGAGTGTCAGTGTAGCCTCCCACTGCTCGCGCTCCAGTAGGGTGGGGGTGTATCTGGACCATCCGGCTGGGACTCTGTCCTTCTACAGAGTTTCCTCCGACAGTCGGATCCACCTCCATACCTACAAAACAACATTCAATGAGCCTCTCTATCCGGCCGTTCAACTTCATACTCATTCCTCTGCAATTTTTCGTCTGCCAACTTAGCTAACTTAACACAGAGCGAACTAAACTTTCACTGCAGTCACACAGGCAACCAAAGCCGTAGATATGTATGTGGATGGTCAGGACATGTACAATCCGTCTACCAGAGTTAGTCAGTAGCCGCCTTTCTTCTTCCACGCCAAACACAGTCAAGCTGGTGTTTCCATTGTCACTCCTGGTTGTAGATCTTTTTAGGGGGCTGTATGGGAGCCAGTTTCGTGGTGCTTATGGCATCAGCCAAGCAGGGCTAACCGAGACCTGTAGGGAGAACTCAAGAGTCATAGGCCGCGCTGGGCTGGGACATGGGTGCAGTCAGTGCAGCAGTGAATTCCTCGTAAACCCAGTTTGTAATCACTGAATTGAAAACTGGGTGGAGTAGAAATAAATCAGCTGTTCTAAAAATGTGTAACTTAAGTTGCAGACACTTCAAGTGTATTCACTTTACACAGAGCGAAAATGAACACCTGATGAATATAATAAATAAATTATTACGAGTTTTAAGAACTCAAAAACGATCTTTAGAAGGAGTAAATGTTTACAGGTAAGCTTGGCCTTGTTAAATTTGACAAGTGGTCAAAAGTAGTAGACAGCAGGAAAAGTTACATTCAAAGTTGCAGAGAAATGGAAGTCTTCAGCTTCAGTAATGTGACAATATTTGTTTCACAGAAAAAAGAGTGATTTCAAAATGAAGACAATCAAAACATTTTTTTACTCTTAGAAGATATCGATCGCATTAAAATGACACAAAGAAGTTTTGCCCAATCAAACAGCTAACAGTGTGTGTGAAAGCAAAAAAGAGGAAGTGAACACACAACCAGACCCTAAGCCATTGTTCCCATTACAAGTTTAAACACACAGACATATTTTTACTCTCAGAAGCTCCTGGTATCCTCTTTATTGTATAGATCTGACCAAATGACTTTAAATGTATATGTTCTTACCCAAACAACTGCTGGGTTTTCTTTCTTTGTTTGTGTTTTAACAACTTTTCTTTGTATATTTGTCATTCATTTGTACAGATCTGACCAAATAACTTGGTGGCATGTTATGGAATGTACACTTTGGTGTTGTAAATAACTGTATAGACAATTAGATCAGTATCTTTTACAGATGAGTGGTTTACTGTTATATGCTTATAAGTATATGACCTACAATGGGTATTCTCTCTTCTATGTTTTACTTAAGCTTTATTTTTTTTATTATTTTGCCACCAAGAATACTAAATGATTCAGAGTATTTTTATATGTTTTACTCGGTAAGTAACATCTGTGTGTTTACACTCATTTACATTTACGATCAGGGGGGGAAGTTCAAAGAAAACTGTGTTTATGTTTTCCTTTATGCTTAAAGAGCAAATCAGGACTCCAGCTACTCTTTCTTTACTACTTTAAATGTGCAGTATCTTAGCTTTTTTGTACCATACAATGAAAATTCAACTGAACTATAGATGTTATAACTAAGCATGTGACCCGTTTTGTTTCTCATTTCCGAACAGATGTTGAGTTGGTTCCTTTTAAACCTGGACACAGTTCCCTAACACTACTGAAGTAGTTGTTCTTTTAAACATTTCAATTCATCATCATTTTTCCAATGGTGATTTTTAAGGCACTGATAAACATTTGTTTGGATATATGGTCATCTTTAAAGACAAAAAGAAAACAAAACGTTTAATTTTGTACTTTGAATTGTGCCTCAAAATAAGCAAAACGTTAAAATAGCAAAATAGAAAACGGATTGTTTAATAAGAAGCTTTGAGTTTAGGTTAAGTAGTAAAATTGTTTATTTGTTTTTCCTTAAGCTAACAGGCTTTACAGCTCACCTCCAATAATCACATTTCAGCAGCTTTATTTGAAACATATTGTCAGTATCAGCCTCCGTGTCTGTTGGGCTGTATTAGCTTTGATTTTGTGCA
>CAFUXE010000141.1:293155-304040 GCA_903364295.1 Serranus cabrilla | reverse complement strand
ACAACTTTCCTTTAGTAACATTTTTGTGCTTTTACTTTAAGTTAATCCTAAACCGTAATCTAAGTTGACCGTGATAACACTTTATAAAACAGCTGTTTATATCAACTTTCTATCTATAATGACTTTTTACTTGAAATACTGATCAGTGTACTCTTAATTAAAAGCTTTTATTTTGAAGGCAGTGGGGCTTTTATTTTAAGTCAGTCTCAGACGGCTTTCAGACCCAGTCAGTCTGAATGAAACAGTGTGTGTATGTGTGTGTGTGTGTGTGTGTGTGTGTGTGTGTGTGTGTAAAACGGGGGGTTGGGGGGCGACGGGACGGAGGAGTGAGAGGTGAAATAAAGGAGAAAAGGAGGCAGGAAAGGAAGCGAGGGAGGGAGGAGGGAGGAGAAGGTGTGATGTTATCATGGAAAACCCACAAAGAAACACCCCACGAGTGTGTTCATGTAAATCCTCCATTAAATAATCATGTGAAACAGCGTGGGGCATGTTAGCTCTCTCCTCTGTGTCGGTGGTTGGATGATTTACATAACTGTTGTTTCTTTCTTCTCATTTGTTAAGTTACGGTTAAATATGATGATCACTATTAATGTTTCTCCAATTTTTAAATTAGTATTTGCATTTTATCTTTTACTTACTACAAAATCCAGAATATTATTCCTCCGAGTTATTTTATTTATGAAAAACACAAAAACACGAGAGGAACACGATGAGATATGCACAGGAGAGGCGTGGTCTGGTCCCAAAATATGTCAATTATGATGCAAAGAAACTAAATTCAGACTTGTTTATGAAAAAAACATAAACATATATGCTAACAGTTAGCTACTTCCAGAAACAAAGCCTCTGCTGCTTCATCGCTTCTTGAATGCATCATAAAAATAAGGAACGTTTCTGTGTAAAAACACTGAACAAACTCTGTCCTGAAAGGCAGCTGGAGCCGTTTGTTGTTGTATCTCTCTCTTTAATCTGTCCTCTGTTCATCCCTCTCTTCTTCACCTGTTCTCTCTCTCCGTCTAAATCTGGGACGTTTGAATGTACAAAATGTGTTTAATCCTGAACAGTTCTTGGGCTGAATAATGTGAACGTGACGAGATTATCCCAGCTGTCGTCTGCAGTGTTTCCAAAACGTTCATTAAACGTGTGTGTGTGTGTGTGTGTGTGTGTGTGTGTGTGCAGCTGACCTGCTTGCAGGATTTCTTCGGGGACGACGACGTGTTCATGGCGTGCGGCCCGGAGAAGTTCCGTTACGCTCAGGACGACTTTGTGCTCACACACAGCAGCAAGACGCCGACTTTTGTCAACGGTGAGACACAGAAACACGTTCAGTTGAGCTGCTGATGGAACGTTCCGGGATGATACAATGTATCCGTGTTTGCTTTGATCATGACGTCACACTGAAAGTACAAACAATAAAATGATTTCGGAAAATAAATTAAAATGGAATTTTTTCTCAATGCGCTTTTCTATTACAAATGAATTATTCCACACAAATAGTAATAAAAAAATTTTTGTTTTAGGTTTAGATGATTTTTTTTTTTTAATTCTATCATCAAATACAATTTTATGAATAAGCAAACAGAAAAATCAACACTTTAATAATTAGGAAAATAATTGAAAATGTTGTAAATACTTAAACAAACAACACTAACATTAAAATTTTTACAAATTAATTCTGATCAAATAGTTTTATTTTCAGTTTTTTTTCTGCTTCTATTTGACGGTTAGTTGACAGGAAATGTTTTTTTTTTAAACTGACACTATGATTTATTGTCTGAAAAACTAGAATATTATCTGTGAATTCTGATATCACTCAATATAATAAAAATACCTTATTTATATATTACTTGTGCTTTCACAGGCAAAGTACATATCGACAATGTCCCGTTCCTCATCTGAATACATGTGAAACTCTTTTCAGAATGCCGAGTCAAAGCGTCTCGATCCACCGCGGCGCCCAAACCTACGACTCCCAAGACTCCCAGCAGCTCCGGCTTCTCCGCCTCCAAGACCCCGCCCAAAGGCCTCCCCAGGACAAAGTCTCCGGGTCCAGGTGAGAACCAGGAAGGTAACAACTGCTTTTAATTACTCAGAAAAACTCCTTTAGGCTTTAAAACCGGATCATTTTGACCAATCAGACGGCTCCTTTCTCTCGTTTGTGTATGTTTAGCCAATCCGGCTTCAGGATCGCAGTCAGGTGTGAAGTCATCCAGGTCCAGCCCGTCCCCCACCAGCCCCGGGACACGGCGCAGCCTCAAGGTCTAAATCACTGATTCATTCTTTGGTTTTTTAGATTTACAAACAGGTGAAGTCTTCTACTACGTTTGACCTTTTTAGTACTTTTTTAGCATGTAAGAACTTAATACTTTCATTAAATCGGTGTTTCATTTGTTACTTTGCTCATGAACTGCTCCAGAGTTTCCGTCTCTTTTCCATCTTTGCCTTTTCTTCTAATCTTGAACCAGGAAGTGACTTTTGGACCTTCTTCTGTTGCTCTCTAGGTCTCTCCCCATCGTGCCTCCTCCACAGATGTGAACGGAGAGGCCGAGCAGCCCGATGAAACCACCGTCGAAGGTTTGTTATGTTTTACTATTTCTGATAAATAATTGATGAGTGTATCAGGGCCAGAAAAATCAATTTTGTTGACTCTGAGCTGCCTTTTAGTGGATCTAGTGCTTTAAATCCACGCCATCATATAGGAGTTTGTGGGAAGTGATGGTTGTATCTATTTTTCGTACCAAAGGAAGTAAAAATGGGGCTTAACAGAGTGGACATCAGGACATTTCTAAAGCCAATGTTTTCATAAAAGATCTGGGTCATGCAACTAAAAAAGACAGTCCGAGTATCTAGATGAATTTTTAAAAACACCTTCAGAAAAAAACGTGTCTGCGTCTTGAAAGCCTGGAGCATCAGGGTGAGTCCTGACTTTCTCTCTGAGGGGAAGTTAACACACCGACGAAAGATTGAAAACCTCTGGAGCAGAAAAGACTCAGCGATGAGAGAAAAGCTTTCTGGGTTCAAGAGGGAATTCTCAAAACCGTCCAACTCGTTTGTTGAAGCTGGTTGGTTTCGTAGAGTTCATGAGTTCAAATCAAAGACTGTACAGCAACATGTGACGCCTCGCTGGCTCTAAAAGTTAAACAGCGCCCTCTTCTCCTCACAGTGAACGGTAACCGCTCCGTTTCTTCCTCCATCATCAACGAGAAGTACGAAGTCGGCAAAGTGATCGGAGACGGGAACTTTGCCGTGGTGAAGGAGTGCGTGGAGAGGTGAGGAGCATCAGAGCTGGTAGGAAAAGTCGTGTTTTAAAGGACTACGGCTGAAGTTTGTGCTGTTTTGACTGACAGGTCGACGGGACAGGAGTACGCTCTGAAGATCATCGATAAAGCTCGCTGCTGTGGGAAGGTGATTATTCTATTTATAATAATGAATGCCTGGTTACTACCTGATTACTTTAATTGTACCGGATTCTAAAAAACATGTCAAAACGACAGATTTGACCGTTTTTCTTTAGATTTAAATTGTAAGAACGCACATTTAAGGGTCTTGGGATCTATTAATGATCAAAGGTTTTGTGAACATCAAAGTAACTTTATCCCAAAGGCACAAAATCGTATAAAACCTTAAAAAAAAAAAGTGTGAACCCATCCTGTCATATTTAAATTGTTAATGTAATGGCAGTAATATTTATAGTACATTTACTGTAATTATTGACGGTGCATCAGTTGCAAATGTAGCAGTAATTTCGTGCAAAAACAAAAATGCACCTTTAGAATTTTAAAGGTTTGATCTTCAATGTTTTGAGAGTAACTTCATGTGTCTCTAAATGTTTGTGTGAACAGGAGCACCTGATAGAGAACGAGGTGGCGGTGCTGCGGCGGGTTCGACACCCGAGCATCATCCAGCTGATCGAGGTGGATGAAACGCCCAGTCAGCTGTTCCTGGTCATGGAGCTCGTCAAGGTGCCTCCTCATCTTCTTGGTGTCTTTTGCAACTTCGACTACAAAGAAACCTTCTAATGATTATTTCCATGACTCCCTCAGGGCGGCGACCTGTTCGACGCCATCACCTCCTCCACAAAGTACAGCGAGCGCGACGCCAGCGCCATGGTGTTCAACCTGGCCGGAGCCATCAAGTACCTGCACCGGATGAACATCGTCCACCGAGACATCAAACCAGAGAACCTGCTGGTACAAACACACACTGTGGTCATTATTATAAGTGATAAGTGATATTCTTTTAACAAAATAGTGCACTTTTTGTTTGCGATTTATTCAGCTCTCGTTTTTGTCCTGTTTTCAGACAACAGGAATGTAATGCGGCAAAAATCTTTTTGTCGAGATTTCAGTCAAATTTTTGCAAATTTTTACTCAGCAAATAAAGCCATGAACCAATCACACTGGGCCAAAAAGACATTTGTAAAACATGTACGATGTTGTGTAGCCAAGTATGAGGATTATACAATAACACAAAGGCTTCGTAGACTGAAATCAGACAGCTAACTTTCTACATTTTCACAATAAAAGCCCTGGATTTACACACAGGGTTACTATTTACAAAAGGGAACTTCTGCATCTCACTAAAAGGAAATCATTAAACCGATGATGATGTAGTTTATTTGTTTTGGAAGAAGGACCAGAGCCATGTCGCAAGTTTTTTTGGTATATTTTTGTTAGTCTGACTCATTTTTTGCTGATCTGGGAAGCATAGTTCAACTTTAGTTATTCCGGGAACTAGAACTGAATCAACTGAGAATCATTTAACTGAAATAAGTCTGACTTATTGTGGGTAAACTTGCTTAATGGAACATGCCAGTGCCAAGAAACTTGTGTTGCAGGTGTCACAAATTTCGATCACACCCTGTAATAAAAGTTTGCGTCATGTCCGTGGTGTATAAAAGCCTTAAATCTGCTGGTTTGTGTTGTTATTTTGCAGGTGTGCGAGTACCCAGACGGCACCAAGTCTCTGAAGCTGGGAGACTTTGGTTTGGCGACGGTAGTGGAAGGACCGCTGTACACCGTGTGTGGCACGCCGACATACGTCGCCCCGGAGATCATCGCTGAAACCGGGTGAGAAAATCAGTTTTTGTGTATTATTACATTAGTTGTTGGTAAGAAAACATTAAGACATTTAAATGTAACATGGTTGTGTGTATGTGTTTGTGTAGTTATGGTCTGAAGGTGGATATCTGGGCGGCGGGAGTGATCACCTACATCCTGCTGTGTGGATTCCCTCCATTCAGAAGGTCAGTGAATGCATCATTTGATTAATAAATATAAAATAATGTGTTTTTATGCTGTTGACTGATAATTTGTGGTCGTTTTAGTGCAGTTAATTCATAATATCCCCCTCCTCTTTGTCTGCTCAGTGAGAATAATGTGCAGGAGGAGCTGTTTGATCAGATCCTCAGAGGGAAACTGGAGTTTCCGTCTCCAGACTGGGACAACGTCAGCCTCCCAGCCAAGGTACCGCTCACTCAACTACAAAACTTTGGTAATAAAGGTTTGGGTCTTGATACCACTGTAAAGGTTTAAGGTCCCAGACCGGATCAGACCGGACGGGCTTAACCAGAAATCAACCCAACGACTTCATGTTAAATTCCACTGGTGTAGAACAAAAAAACCTAAATTCAGACCGTTTACTGGCAGCTAACAGTCACATGACCTGTTCCACAGATGCTGATTAGTCAGATGCTGCAGGTGAACGTGGACACTCGTTTCACTGCCGAGGAGGTCCTGTCACACTCCTGGGTGACGGTAAGAGCACGAGCATCAACACTCAAACACTTCACACACACAGACTACAAGAGAGGAACTGAGTCTTATGATGTTATGTTTCTTACTAAAACATGTTTTGAATGTGTGTTTGGTTAGGACGAGGCTCCTGTAGACTCCAACACTGTGAGCAGCACTGAAGAACCGACCAGTGGAGACGCACTGGAACCAGAGCAGGAATCCCCATTACTGGAAACCAAACAAGTTCCCTCACCTCTGGTCTAAAGCTCATCCCCTTTCATCAAGCCAGATGTAACACTGCATTTTTGATCTACTGGAAACCCAGAATGTTTCCCCACCTCTGGTTAAGTCTCATCCAGGAAACCAGAGAAGTTCCCTTAAGTTTTTTCACCAATGAAACTAAACAAGTTTCATCACTTCCTGGGTAGAACTCATCTGGTTTAATCTTTTGGAAACCAAATGGGTTTTATCTCCTGGAAGCCAAACACATTCACCACCATCTGGTCTAGGATTGGACCTGTTTTCAACTACTGGGAAATCAGATGAGTTCTCTTCAATCTGAACTAGACAAACTCATTGTTTCTTCAACTGGAAACTAAACAAGATCCGTCATTCTTGATCTAGAACACAATCATCTACTGAAAACTGAGCAAGTTCCCTCAAGCCTGTTCTAAAAAACATCCTGTTTAACCTCGATCTGTCCCGTTTTATCTCATGGAAACCAAAAAAATACGCTGACCCCTCTGGTCTAGAATATGGCCAATTCAGCTTACTTCCCTAACTACTGGTACAGAAGTCTAATGTTGCTTTTGTTGGATGCCAAACCAGTTCCCCCACATTTGGTCTAGAAAAAGGCTTGTTCCCTCCACTGAACACTGATACTGATACTTAGTCCTGTTTCATCCACTGAAAACCAAATAAGTTTTGTCAGATCTGGTCTAGAATCAGTCCCCAACAATTGTGGTCTAGAAGTCATACTTTTTCACCAAATGTTTTCTCACCTCCTTAGTTTGGGGTAAATTCCCTCTCCTAATCTGTTGTTTAAATAAAGTTCCTGTACCTCTGGTCTAGAAGTTATCAAATATTATCTCCTGGAAACCAATTAAGGCCCATAAGCCCTTACTCCGGTCTAGAATGTATCCTATTTGATTTATTGGATACCTATCCATTTTCTTCAAACCTAGTACCTTTTTTAATGGAAACAAAGGGAGTTCCCATGCATCTGGTCTAGCACCTGTTACTCTTTCCCCTAAAACCAAACAGGTTTCCTAAACTTCTCAGTCTAGACTACATCCCCCATTCCATATCTGGGATACAAACGGTTCCCCCTCCCCTCTGAAACCAAACAGGTCCCCACCTAGAATAAGCCCTATTAAAATGATTAGAAAACATACAAGTTCCTCTGATCGAGAATACGTCCTCTTTTTCAAATGGTAACCTACGGAGTTCACTCACCTCTGGTCTTGAACATGTTCCTTTTCTTGCACTGGAAACCAGTGTTCCCTAAAATATGGTCTGGAATACTTCCCCTTTCATCTACTGGAAACCAAACAAGCTCCTTCAAATCTTCTAACATATGGAAACCAAATCTTCTAACACATGGTCTAGAACACGTCCCTTTATCCTTTGCAAACCAAACCAATTCAGTCACCCATGGTCAATAACTGTTTTCTTCCACTTTCTTAATTTACTGAAGACCAAACAAGGTTTCTTGCCCCTAGTCTAGAATCTATTTGTTGTTTCAACTTGACACCAGATAAACCCCTTTCTTCTTGGTCTTTGAAGACGTCCCATTTAATCTACTGGAAACTGAACAGGATGTCTCAATTCTAGTTCAATACTGATCAAGTCCTCAATTCTTATTTCCACTTGATCTTATTGAAGCTGCCTCCAGTCTGGACCAACATTAAATCTACTGAAGACCTTCACAAGTCCTGTGTCTGCTGCCGTCATTCTGTGACGAGCTCCATCAAGACAGGGGGTCCCATTTTGTTTTGGCTGGACAATATTAAACTGTTACTTACAGGATGCACACCACATCAGCACTGGGACACCAAGGAGGAGCTACTGGACACATCCTGTTTCACCACCCAGTGTCTCATGGGACTGGACCCATTTCCTGAACACGTCCCCTTCCTCTGGGGGTCTGAACGCCAATGAACTCCAAGGATCTGAAAAAGGCCTCAAACCACTTTCATACCAACAAACTGATTCATTTACAAACGTTCCTCTCTGGTTTAGGGATTATTTTCTTAGTATCCCTGCTGCTTGGCAACCAGGATGTCTTCCATTTATTCTGGGAAACGTCCCATTTATCCTGCCTTTACCCTCCAGTTCTCCTTTCACTGACCTGAAGGACGTTTCTCATTTCTTCTACTTGGCGCCCACCAACCCAAGGAGACGTCTGAGTACTGTGCCTGTTTACGCTGCTGATGAATTCCTCCAGATATCCTAAATCTCAGCCCTTTCCTTCCATAGTTCCCACTCTTCGGACCGCAGCACTCGTCGTTGGCTGTAGAGGCTCATTGTTTTTGGATTTTTGCTGAAATATACCATGGCTTTTGAAAAGGGGGATATTTTTACATATTAGGAAATATGTTCCCTTGCAAGAAGGTGGATGAGAAAATGTTAACCCTTCCCATATCTCTGTTTATAAAGCGTGGAGCGATTAGCCGAAAGACTAAAGGAGATAAATGTCCAGAGGTCAACAACCAGCAGCTTTAAAGCTCACTGATTAATATGTTCAATAATATTTGATCTGTACACAAAAAGAAATGTAAAAATGGTAAATTGTGCCACTGTTCCCCACAAGATTGGTCCAACATGTATCTCCTTATAAATCCACAAAATCTTGTTTTTATGGCTTGATTTTCACTTCGATTTTGGTCATATTTATTTGTGCAAAACCAGATTTTTTAAAAACACACAAAAACCCTCAAAATAATGAGCCTCTTCTACACGTCTGTCAGCCATCTCCCGTCCCTCACCTGTTCCCCAGCCTTCGTACTGTAACTCAGATAAAACTGAGTGACTTCTAAACCTCACAATTTTAAAAGACTATTTCACCAACCTTTTAAAGGTTTCTACCTGCAGTATGAGTGAGGTCAAGGGGCACGTTCCAGGCCAAACCCCGAGCTCCACGCCTCTCCTCCCGCCTGCAACTAACGGAGGACAAGATATGTTGTAAATACTGTAAATATCACTCTGTCTGTTGGTGTCTGTCTGTGTGAGTCAGTTGTGAAGTAGGGAAAACAGTAGCAGTTCAGAAAAAATAAATAAATACCACAATGAAAAGAAACAATCTCATCATGCACACGATGTGTCAGCACCCCGAATAAAACCTTGTTTTACCTGAAACATTGTTAACATCCAGAACAGATGAACTTGAAGAAAATGATCCAGTTTATAGAATTTGAGCTCATACAGCTAGTAATCAGTTACTTTATATAGTAATTAATTTGAATTGCACATTTACCTGGAATAGAGTATTTTTACAGCGTAGTATTAGTACTTTTACTTAAGTAAAGTATTTGAATACTTCCTCCATCAGTGACTGTGTAGTTTAGCTCCTTATTCAAAACAAAAACAAGGTTTCTGAGGGATGCTGGCGAGCTGTAAAGAAAGAGTTCTTACCGTAAAGCGGAGTTCCTGATGTAACCGGTAGCGACGGATCTCTTTCCTTATATGGTCATGTGTCTGCGAGATGTGACGTTAGTGGGTCATCTATCAATCATGTCGCTCCATCCTCACATCCATCACGTCGTCTGTTGATGTTAACGGTTTATAAGAATCGCTGAGGGTGAAGGAAAAGTGTGTGTGTGTGTGTGTAAATAAGTGTGTGTGAGTATTTCCACTCTGTAATGTTTTAACTTAAAATCACATGGAGAAAATGAGGTTCAGTATGTGTGTGTGTGTGTGTGTGTGAATGAAAGGAACAGGGGTCACTTTAAAAAAAAACAAAAAAACTTGAAACTAAGTGTCAGTCGTTATCGGGGAAAATGTGTTGACCTGATGCAGTGTTATGACTTTTCCATGACCTTTGAACTTAGCACGACCTCTCCATGGCCTTGACCTTTTTAGCCGGAGCCGCTGATTAAGAGTTTGGCGATGACTTGCTGTGGTGCAAACTTTGATCGGACGACTTCTGAAATGCAGTATTTTAAAGGATTATTAAGCAATAAGTCACCAGAGGCCAGAGTGGTTTATCGTGATTTTAGAACAGCTAAGTTAGGCACGACGTGTTTACGTACGTTACGTCACCAAGTTACAATGTAAAGAAAGTGTTCAGAGCGTCACGATAAATTTAAATGTATCAAAATTGTATTATGAACGAGTGAAATAACCAAATCACAGGTGAGATATGTGTCAAAACTACAGCTACAAATTACCAGGGCTGACAAGTGAAACCAATGTGGAAATGTCTTAAACCTGCATTTTATCCAACGGCCAGCAGGGGGCGACTCGACTGGTAGCAAAAAGAGGTCAGTTTGTATGCAAGTCTATGAGAAACTGACCGTACTTCTGACTTGATTTATGACCGCAGTAAACATTCTCATAATGAGTTTATGGTCTCAATCGTTAGTTTAAAGTCTTCTTCAATACAGCAGGAAGTTTATTTTGTAAAATATGGTTCCATACAAATTGAAAATAGACGATAAAACGGTATGATTTAGGGCGGAGCTACCGTATGATAGACAGGTTGATACTACAGTGTTTTGTCTTTTACCTCAGACCTTTTTACAGCTTGTTTTTACTCCATTTTAAATTTAAAATTGTGGAGTCGGCTGTTCATTTCGAAGAACATTTAGCTGCTGTAACAAATATTAAAACTGAATTTATTTGGTTAAACTGGAGCATCTTGTGCGAGTTACATAAATAAACACAGATTAGATGAAGTGGTCATCTTTAGAGATCTCACTGAGTGTTGCTCAATTTGAATTTCTGGAATTCTAGCCACAGACGTGAATTTTATTTTCATATTTTTGGTTCTGAAGATTAATGTCAACATTTTAATGCAGCATGCAACACTTCACATCAGTGTTAAGCATTTTATCGATTACACCAATCGTTGCACACCTACAGTATTTGTTTAAAGCTGCCATCTTTATAACGCATTACAAAGTTACCCTCCTAAAGATGACATTAGGGGA
>CAFUXE010000141.1:270111-280842 GCA_903364295.1 Serranus cabrilla | reverse complement strand
TTAGCGGTCACACACACACACACACACACACACTCTTACCGCTGGCTCTGCGGGCTGACGTCAGTCCTGCTGGTTTGGTCGGGATGCCTGGACGAACACTTCCTGCTTTCACTGTAAAAAACAAACAAAAGAAATAAAAGAAACGGTGAAAAAACACAAATACAGAAATATTCTCTGGTTAAATAAAACAAAATATAGTTTTTAATAATAGAGTCTATTAGGATAATGAACAAAAAGTACACTGTAGTGATGGAGTTTGTGAGGTTAAAGTTTGTCCACAATTAGAGAAAAACAAACTTCTACATGAAAAAAAGTTTTCTTTGATTTCTGATGTGAAAATGTGAAGTTATTTCACATAAATAAATCAAATCTGTCAGTTTAACATCAATATAAGAATCTTATTGAGTGAATGAGCTGTTGAACATGCAGTGTTGATACCTGAAATGTCACTAAATAACTGTATTAATCACAGCAGCAGATAAACTAACTGAGTTTATCAGCTGCAGGTTATCGGACAGATAAGCTTCGTAAACACGAAGCAGAACGTTTCCTCCAAACCGAGTAAATGTTTGTCAACTTCTGCACACGAGCAGAAACAGGGAAGCTGAATTAAAATTTAAAAAAAGGAGGAATTCAGCAACAAACTACTTTACAGAAACAAGAATTAAGAATAAAGTCACCTGCAAAACTTATTTTAATTTCTTTTTATTTCACAGTTAAGCTGCAGGACTTGTAGATTTATAGAGATTTTATATATTACAGTGAAATAAAAGGACACAGAGAGGAAAATGTAAAAAAAAAAGCAGAAAACGCCCTGAAGCTGCTTGTTCTGTGTGTTTTTGTAGTTCTGCTCTCCGCCTGTAGGGGTCAGTAAAGATCACAGATGAACCTTTAAAGAGGAAATAAAACACTCACCAGTTTGTTTTGTGGCGTCCTGCGTCTCCTCACTTCCTGTTTCTGTCTGCGCTCCGCCGCCGCCCTCCACAGTCGGCCTCGGGGGCAGCGTCGGGGTGGCCTGCCCAGCTGCGGCGCTCCTCTCCTGGGGCGGAGCTCCGCCGGCGGCCCTGGGGGCGACTGGAGGTCTGGGCGGAGGCTTGGGGTTGGCGTCGCTGAGGGACGGGGAGAGTTTGGGCGGCGGGGGCCGCGGCGCCGGGACGGGGGCGGAGGGGAGGGGCTCTGTGACGGCCTGTGGTTTAGGTGATACGGAGGGTTTCTCGTGGGGGGGCGGTCCCGCAGCGGGACCAGGTTTTGGGGTTTCTGTGTCAGTTTGAGGGTTCAAATCGTCGCTTGTTTTTAAAGCTGCCGCCGCCGTGTCGCCACCGTCCTCCCAGAATACCTTGCTGGACGGTTTGGGTGCATGTGCAAAGTTTTTGGGTTTTGGAGCGACAGTGGGAGGGACGGACTTGGCCGGTTGCCCCTGGAGACGAGGGCGCGGCCGCGGTTCAGGTCTCTTTGTTGCCACAAACTCGTCGGCGCAGCCAGAGTCGGCGACCTGCTGCTGCTGCTCGAACGCTTGTATCCTCGCTCTCAGGGTCGCCATGTCCTCCTCGTCCTCCTCCTCCTCGCTCTCTGATTGGCTGTGCCCGCTGCTGTCGCTGCGGCGCTCGGGGAAGCCCCAGTCGTCGGCGCTGAAGGCCTCGAGCAGCTCCTGCAGGTATTTCCCCTGACTGGCGCCGGCGTCGGCTCCCGTGCGGGCGGCGAGCGTGGCCAAGCCGTCCTCGCGCAGCTTCACCAGAGTCTGAACTTTGACGTCGCTGCAGGCCGGCGGCGCGCTGAGCCTGGTGCGGGGGCGGGGCTGTGGGCGGGGCCTGGGGCGCTCGGCGGCGGGAGGAGCGGCCACGTTAACAGCAGCAGAGCTCTGATCCCATTGGTCGGTCTGAGCGCCGGAGGTGGAGGTCAAAGGCGAGCAGAGGTCAGACAGGAGGTCGCAGCACTGAGTGGAGGCGGAGCTGTGCGTGCTGAGGGAGGAGGGCGCTGATTGGCTGCTGCTGCTGGTGATGTCATCAACGTGAGACGACTTGGGAGGCTGAGGGTGCGGCGGCCGCGGCGGTCTCACGGGTCTCCTCACTGCACACAGACACACACATAAAACTTTATTATTCTTAAATATTTTCTTCTTCTACAGATGAGGGTTTTTATATATCTACATATTTTTATTTATTTTACTTTTTCCCCCAAAGAATTACATAGTATATAAGACAATTTTGATAAATTAATAATTTATTTGAATTTTTTAAATGAAAATATTAAAATTAAAATAAATTCCTTAAAAACATATAAATTACATAACATATACATAAATTATTTTGGAGATTTTTCTAAATATAATATTAATATTATTTATGGTATGTAAATTATTCTGAATGTGTTTTTCTGCATTGATTTTTGTGACTATTCATGATAAATATTTCTACTTGTGTATATAATTTATTTTGTTACTCCTGTTTTTAATTAAATCTTTCTTTTCTTAATTCTGTAGTTTTATGTTATAATTATTATTATTAGTTAATCGGCCGAACTGTATTTTAAGATTATTTTGTTTAGTCCTATTGTTCTGAAACCTTGATTATCTTGATGTTTGTGGGTGTTTTGATATTTTTTATTTATTTTTAAAAAAGTAAAAAATCACCCCGTTCAGATGTGAATAATGCTTCACAGTAAAGATATGTTTAACAGATTTAAAAATAAGTTTCTAAATAAAAAAAGATCATTCAAAGATCCACAAAAAAAGAATAAAGTTAAAGAGTCTCACGCTGAGCGTCGGGGCCGTCGGGGGCAGGTCCCGGGTCGGTCTGGGTGGCGATGGTGATGGTAGGAGCTGGACGTGACGAGGAGGAGGAGGAGGAGGAGCAGGAGGAGGACGGAGGAGTGGGAGGGAGGAGAAACTGCTCCTGTGTCTTCTCTCGGATCACCTCCTCGTAGGACGGAGGCGGCTGAGGAGGAGAAACAACGTTTAAATATTAACAGCCACAGTTTTTCCCACCAAAAGTCTAAAGCGCCTCCCTTTGGATGGTTACCTGTATGGACGGAGGGATTGTGGGTCCCCAGATCTGCGCTGCAGGAGGCGGCGGAGGCGGGAATCCTCCCGACGCTCCGGGGAACCAGGAGCTGGAGGCCAGCGGCTCCGCGGACAGGATGGTGATCTCAGGACGCCTGGAACCAGAACCAACCACACATGAAATGTAGAAATAATAATAACAAATAAATAATTAAAAATTCATTAGTACTATTTATATAGAAAGAGTTTTATTAAATTCAGCTTTACCTTTTGCATATTTCATTTTAAATAAACATGTTTTGTGCTGAACACTACCTATTCCAATTTTTAAGGAAATCAAATAAATACATTTAAAATAAAATATATATATAATTTGTTAAAAACTATGTAAATAAAAAACAATAAAACATAAAATAAAAAAAATACCCACTCAAGCCATAAAATATATAATAAAAAAATTACTAAATAAGTAAATAAAATGAAAAATGGAAAAACATTTAAATAAAAAATGCTTCTTTAGTATTATTATTATTGTATTTTATTATGTTTTATATTTATATTTTTAATAAACATGTGTTGTGCTGAATACTCCGTCAGAAGGAAATCAAATAAATAAATTTTTAAAAAAGCCATAAAATAAATAAATAAATAAATAAATAAATAAAGGGGGAAAAAATTATAACAAAATGCTTCATGTTAAAGTCAGAGGGAAATAATTTATATATTATTTATGGAGTTCCTCAGAAGTGATTCGGCTGAAAATAAAGACTGAAATTTGACAAATATATTTTAACTTTATGTAACTCTTTATTTTTCCCTGAATATTTGATGATACGGTTGGAGGGAGTCGGAGTGTTAATAAATAATAACTGAATGTGACCTCAGTATGAAGGTTTCAGGATTTCATGTGTTTTATAAATATAAATGCAGGAAGTGTTTGACATTAGTAGAGTTGGAGCCCAGAAACACTCCTGATGTAACGTTTGTTTACTGTAAACAGGCGTCACGGCCGGCTGTTGACTACAAATATTCTCTTTTACTGACTCGACAAAATTAATGAAGGAGCATCAACATCAAAAACAACGACTCAGCAAAAAGAGGTTTTTATTCTCCAAAGAGTTGAACTGATTCAAAGATCATTTTTTTTATGATTCATGATAATTTTTTGTTTGTTTTTATATGTGTGTTAATGTTTTCATTTGTGTTTATTTTTCTTGTTATTGGGATGCCCAGATAAACATAATATGAAGAAGAAAAAACTGAAAAAACTAAATAATTATTTAACAAAAATCTACAAATTATTGCTCATGAAAATGTCTTTTTGCAAGGAAACATAATATAAAAAAAAATTATTTGGCAGTGACTTTTTGGTGTCAAATTAAGGGAAAACTTTTGATTTGTAACCATGTGGAGAAAATAAAGATATTTGAGGAATAAAGAACCCGTCTGTTCATCTGCTGCACAACAACTTACACTCAAAACCTTTTATCTGTGCGGTAATTTACATATGTTACCTCCTGTCTCGCTCTCTGTCTCTGTCCCTGTCTCGCTCTCTGTCTCTGTCTCTGGACGACTCAGACAGAGACGTCGTCCTGGTGGAGGCTGAAACACAGACAGGAAACAGACCAACACAGATTATAAAACAGCTGACAGGCTGCAACAACCAAGAAAAAGTGACATTACAATGTGAGAGATGCAACCAAATTTCATGGAAAAAGTCTCCAAAAGTTTCTACTTTCCCCGGCGTCCCAGTGGAACGTCAGAGAAACAGAGAAGAAGAAGAAGAGCTGGAGGCGGATTACTCACTTCTTTTGATGGCGGCTCTGATGGAGGACAGAGGACCCTGACTGGAGAGGAAAGAAGAAAGGAAAACATGAGTCACATTATCTCACCTCTGCTGCCTCAGACGCAGCTCTGTCCTCAGCTTCAACACGTTTCTTCACCTTTTAACATTTATTTTCTGTGTAAATGTTAAAAAGTGTTGATGTTTTGGTGTGTGAATGTGTGTCGATGGATTTTCTGAAAGCCTGGATGATGTAAAACCTGTGAAAACTGATTTCTCCCTCAGGGGGAATTAAAGTGGACCAATCGATCACTGACTCTGTCAGCTGGTTGGGCGACAGCCACCAAAAACTGGACACAAAAGCCTTTAACATCCAGCATTACCAACCAGCATCACCTCATTATTCTCTCACCAGATACGGTTCATTACACACATGGTAAATAAGAGCTTTCTTCAACGTCTGAATGAGAAAAAATGGAAGAAACTGAACGGCTCAGTACTTGGACAATTGGATTAGAAACTCATTTGCAACAGTTTCGATACCTAAACAACTTGACAACTTGCCTCGTTTTGTGATGGAGAAACAGAAGCTACTGCAGAAACAATGTCGGGTCTTTTATTTTGAAGGATTTTTAGGAATCCATTTATCCAACGTTGTACAGTTTGTACACCTTCCAAAGTCACGTTCAAGCACATTTTAAGTATCTTAAAGGTGCATTTTCAAGCTTTTCCAGCACCTCACAGCTGTGGAAAGCTACATATTTATATTCTGTGTACTTATTATAGTGTATTTCTCTATAAACATCTAAAATTATGTTTAGCGATAGCATTCTACAGAAAGAAAACAAGGAAGTTTTACTCTCCATTTTCTCTCTTTGTCTCATTTTCTCTTCTTCTACTGTTTCCTGACGGATCACTCTGCCACCTGCTGACCAACGTACGTTACTGCAGCTTTGTTTATTCGCTCTGAACCGAAATCTCAGTAATTCACATTTTCTTTAATGCAACATTTTAAAATTTGGCTCCAAAATAAGCTTCAACTTTCATATAAAACACAGCTGTAGTTTAGAGTTTTAGTCATTTCAAACCTAAAAGAATAAACCAGCGACAAGCTAAAAGCTGTGACACACAAACAGGATGTTTGAGTCGGTTTAACGAGCTCTGAATGCCACGTAACGGAGGCCTTTTACAACCCGTCAAAACACTTCTTCGATGCATTTCTACAAAGAAAAACATCCAGAAAACATTTCAGCTGAACAGTTTCTGCCTTTGTGCTTCATTAAAGGTTTCTGTTGGACGCACATTTCGCTAAATTCCCAACGAGAGAGAGAGAGAGAGATTGTTGGAAAACTCCCCCAACCGGAGACGTTTTAGGGGCTGCAGTCCGACTTTTCTCATCTAAAGCGTGCAGCAGCTGTTGCTAGGCAGGATAGGAATGAAGGGACTCACCGGCTGACAGAAGCAGGTCAGACGTCTGAGTTTCTGTATCTCACTCTGTCTTTTCAGATCCTCTCAGCCGGTTTTCTTTGTCTCTGTCCGCCTCTCTTTCTCTTTCTCCCACTGAGCTGCTAACCATGAGCAGACACACATGACTCACCCCTGACACGGCCCAAACACACACACACACACACTCGAAACTCTACTTTAAACACTGATGGAAAAACCCTCCTCTTTCCAGGGGTCGGACAAAACAAAAAGCAGCTGTTAATCAGCTCGATGGGCTTTTTTAGGCTGGAGTTTGTGTTTTGATGAAGTCAGAGCTCGTGAACACTGTCCCTCTCTGCTGAGGGAGTTTTGTGGCTTTTTCTCTTTTCCCATTACGTCATTCTGGGGTGTGAGCGACTGATGGTCCAGCAGAGACCGACGCAGACAGAAAAGTCATGAAAAATGGAGATAATCGCCCATTTTTAGGCAATATTTCCTCAAAGACTTTCATAATGTAGCTGTGCAAACAAAACGGGACATAAGGAAATACGTTTAAGAATAAAAAACAGGGATTAAAGGTGTTTTGAACTATCCCACTGTCTCATTATCTTGTATGAAGAGTCTTGTACTTTTTAGGATTTTTTAAGCTCTGAAAAGGAGCCAAAACATATCAGATATTATATTATATTTTGGAAAAGTTGAATTTCTCTTTCAAGAAATAAAAACTCAAACTGAGGCTCTGTTTCTCTCTCTCTCTCACACACACACACACACACACACACACCGAGTGTTTAGACTCTGTGACTTCTTCTCAGTTGCCATGCCAACCGGACAACAGCCCAAATACTTTCAGGAGTGTGTCAGAGCCGGAGACCAAAGGGGAGAAAAGTCTGTGAGGACAGAAAATCGTCCCGAAGTGGAAACGTTTGTAGTTTTAGTTTCTTTTAGAACACGTTTTCTTTCAAAGATCGCCAAAAAATAAAACATTATTAGAAGAAATAATCTGTAAAAACAGCCATTATTGTTGGATTTTTAACTTTCCAACAGTTCTTGAACTGAGGAGGAGTTTCTGTCAGAAAAAATGTGTCTGTTAGTGTCAGAGTCTCTTTCTTCTACATGTGTCCTTTAAAATAAAACCAGATCCTGTTAGAAACATTAAATTCTGCTCCTCAGAGACTCTGGGAAGTTTACACAGAGCCCAGAGGAGAGGACAGGAGAGGCTGTTTACACAGAGCCCAGAGGAGAGGACAGGAGAGGCTGTTTACACAGAGCCCAGAGGAGAGATCAGGACAACACTGAACATATGGACAATATGTGGAAAAAACTGTTTTTTTCCAACATTCTTGACACTTGGAAAAGTGAAGCATATATAAATTCCATTTTATTACGATTCTTTTTAAATGATTTTCTGATTCCTGTCATTCTAACTGTGTTATTCTGCACAAAGACGTGTTTGACTTGTTCCCACTGATTCCACAGAGCTGCAGGACTTAGAGATTTATACAGATTTTATATATTGCAGTGAAACACAATCAGATCCTCTGATTTATTCTGCAGCAAATCCACTTCAAAGATCTTTCTGATCCACCTGGATTTCAACATCAAACCAACCTTCTTATCCTAAATCTCTCTCTCTCTCTTTCTCTCCATGTGGTTCACGTTAAATATCTGCAGTTAATCACTTTGGCCAAACTGTCACGTGAGACGAGCAGAAAGAGAAACCTCGTACCTGTGTCGATGCTCCGGTTTACGTCTGTCAGGACGACCTGAAGAGACAGAAAGAGAGAGAGACCATGTTAGTGGCTTTACATGCAGGATTACTGGACTTTTTATTCCTATTTTCCATCCAACAGGTTAAACTAGAATCAGAAGTTGCCGTTTACAAGCCTTCTGTCATGTAGCTCTGACAACATGTTAAAGAGCCGACACAAGGCAAGTTTCCATCAACTAGTTTAATATGTATTTGTATCACTTATATTTGATCAGTATGAGCTGCTATTGTTTGTTTTTTCTATTTTTTTAAATGCACAGAAGGAAACCTGAGTATCATGGCAGAGCATGTAAATGAAAAGTAGCACCAACTTCAAAACTTCAGCCTAAGAAAAGCTCAAAGAAGGAGGATGTCGTCATCACTGACTGTCAGCTGATCTCTGGGAAATGTAGTACAGCAACAACAGTGATGAGTAATGATAATAAAGACAAAGCATGAAGAAGAACCAGCAGATTAACGTGTCCTCACTTGAACCTCCAGATAAAAACCAGAACTAAAAGAAGGGAAAGTAGTTTCCTTCTCTCTGAGTCCGACTGTTTTCTGCTTGTGTCTGCGTTTTATCATTTCCTACCTTCTTTCCTCTGTTTCTCTCCAAACCCCAAACTGATAATCAGGTCGACTTCACTTCCTGTAGCGTCCACAGAAACTAAATATTGTATTTTTAAAAAAAGATTCTGCAAAACTAGAATCCTCTTTCTTTCTTTTCTGCTTTTCAAAAAGGCAGAAAGTTTCTCTTCTATCTTCTCCTCCCTCGACTCTCTGTGTCTGTAACTAACTGGACCGCCCGTCTGTCCTGTGCAGCTCCCTGATTGGCCGAGAGCACACAGGAAGTGAGGCTGTGATTGGCTGAGGGGGATTTTGCTGCAGTCATCAGGAGCTTTAACACTTCCAGATGTTTGGTTTTTTCTGCAGCTGCAGGCTGGAGCTGCGCTCGAACACGCAGATGCTCACCGCAGCAGATTTTCTTCAGCACTCGTCATCTGCTGGTTTCTTGTTTGGCTCAGCAGGGGGTCAAAGGTCACACGGCAGGATCAGAGGTTTAAATTAGAGGGGCTTTAACCCTCTGAACCCCGAGCAGTTTCAGGAGCTTTTTTTTCTCTTTTTGCATTTTACTCTGTGTCCTTGTATTTTACTGCAATATAAACAAAATAAAAAGTCTTGCAGCTCTGTGGAATCAACTCAAACACGTCTTTGTGCAGAATAACGCAGCTATAATTTATATAAATCATAAGAAATTAAAAACAAAGGAATTTATATACACAACACTTTTCCAAGTGTCATGAATAGTGGAAAAAAAGTGAGTCGCCACATATTAAATATATCAAACTATTTCTATTTTTACAGCCTCTCCTGTCCTCTCCTCTCGGCTCTGTGTAAACAGATTTTCAGTGAATATTTGTGCAGATTTTAATGTTTTTAACAGGATCTGGTTATTCCGAACAGTTTATTTTTGGTGAAGTTTTAAATGACACATGTAGAATAAAGTGATTTTGACAGAAATATCATGACGTTAAGCTTCGTTTTGGTCATTTTGTGCAGAATAATAAAGTTGTAATGACATAAATCATAAAAAAACACAGTTTCTTTTTAAATTGAAAAAAATATATATATATTTAGTGTCACGAATATTGGAAAAAAAGTGAGTCGCCACATGTTAAATAGATTGAACTAATAGCACATAATAATCACAGAAATACCATTAAATATTGTGAAACATCTCTCACTCCTTGTGCAAAATATTGGGCAATAACTGTGCAAAAGTTCACAGCATGAATGTAAAGACAATAATAAAACAAAGACACACTGTGGGATAAAGTGGGTCAGTTTGTGGGCGTGTCTCAATTCTCTTTGAAGCCGTCTGGAAACATCTGATTGAAATTTATTAGTAGATGACGTTGAAGGAAAAATAGTTCCAACATCTTTCTACTGAGAATACTTTTAGTTTTAATGCAGAAAATATAAAAATATATAAATCTGGAGCGGCTGTTTGACTTGAGATGATGTTTTGGTTAAGCAGCGGAGGGAGCGGCTGAAGACAAACATTTTGGAAACAACAAACTTGAGATGCCAGAGAAATTAATCACAGATTGTTTAATGTGGAGCAGAGCCGCAGCACACAAACAATCACAGTTACAGAGTTTGTTTCCCTGATTCCCAATGAAACGTCCTGCATGTTGGATGAAAAGCCACATTTTTCTAAACGTATCTGATGGAAACTCGGTGACCTCAGCAGCTCGTCACGTCACATGCTGGAGTTTCATTACACAACAACAGCTGACGGAGCAACACGAGCTCACAGATCTGTTTCTTTAACTTCTACAGCTTCAATCATGAAGTAAAGTAAATAAAGCTGAAAATGTTGAACAATCCAACTTCTTTAATATGCGCTTTTATTTTGACAGTCTCCCTGTTTAGTTTTGATAAACAACCTTAACACACAGATGGAAACTTTCTTGGGAATTTTCATAATTGAATTAATCATCACATAAAAAAACATTGCACTTAAATGCAACGTGGCACTTTATAGAGAACAGAAAGTCTGTTTTTATTCTTTGTTTTAAAGAAGAACGGATTCTTTTTCATTTAAATATCCGGAAATAAAATGGTAACATCCTATTTTAGTTGCTTTTGTGAGAAAGTTGTACCTGCTATTTGATCAGCAAATCTGTTTACACAGAGCCGAGGGGAGAGGACAGGAGAGGCTGCAGACAGGACCACACTGAACATATGGACGATATGTGGAGACAGTTTGAT
>CAFUXE010000141.1:240729-255781 GCA_903364295.1 Serranus cabrilla | reverse complement strand
GTGTGTGTGTGTGTGTGTGTGTGGTCCTTGTCTGAGGCAGCAGAGGTCAAAGGTTAACACAAGTCCAGACAGTGAATTACATTCTTCTCTGGCTCTGTTTTCATTCATGTATTCCTCCCTCAGTGTCGGCTGAGTTTCAGTGATTCTTTGCTGTTTTTAAGTTTAAATTAAAGGTTTAATGTGTCAAATATTTATGTTTTACATTTTGTTTAGTTGCGTTCTTACATTATTTCAAGTTTACGACATTTTGTGGCAGTAAACTTTCATATTTCTGATTAATATGCATCTATTTTTTAGTCATTTTTCAATATTTTGTGGTGGTTTTGCATCTGTTTTTGTATTTCTTTCAAATAGTTTATGGTGTTTTGGATCCAATTTTAGTCACTTTCAATAGTTTGTGGTGTTTTTTGCATCAATTACAATCTGTTTTCATATCCAATTTGTACTTGTTTATCAACTTCTTGTGGTATTTTCAATCTATTTCTAGTCATTTTATCTCTTTGTGGCAGTTTTGCATCAATTTTAGTCTGTTTTACATCTTCTGATGGTGTTTTGCTTCCATATTTAGTTGTTTTTTCAACTTTTTGTCGTGTTTTTAGATCCTTTTATTGCTAAATATTAGTGACACCGCCTGTTCGCACCAAACAGCATCAGAAAAACTAAGATTTTAAACTTGAAACTGCTTTATTTAGTATTTTTTCTGGTTTTATTCAGCAGATGTGTTTGTTATAGTGAGGAGGACATTTCTGCTGATAGTTCTGCTGACATTAATCTGAATCTGATTTGTGATGAAGACAGAATCTCTGCTCTCTCTCTGCAGGTGGTGAAGATCCTGGAGAAACACGAGCCGGGTCGCAGCAGCACCGGAGCGCTGAGCTTCCTGTCCGGGCACGGTGGCGGTGGTGGCGGCGGCGGCTCCGGAGCGTTACGCCTCGGTCCCATCCCGGCTGACGAGGCGAGCGCCGTGCAGAACTACGTGGAGCACATGCTGTTCCTGCTGATGGAGGAGGAGGCGGGTCACGGTAAGAACAGCCACAGAAAGGTTCAGCACGCCGCCGCGGCGTGGAGCGCCGTGTGTCTGTACTCAGCCTCATGTCTGTGGCGCCCAGGCGGAGCCATGGGTCCCATCCTGGAGTTCGTGGTGCTGGAGGGCGTCATGGAGCGGCTGTTCCTGTGGAGCCTGAGACGCCAGTTCACCGAGGACATGAAGCTGGAGCAGCTCCGCATGTACCAGATGCTGCTGGCTCAGGCTCGCCAGCCGCTGCTGCACCACAAGCCGCTGCTCCGCCCCCTCATGATGCTGCTCGCATCCTGCGCCGGCGCCGCCACCGGTGAGTAGGCGGCACACGGAAACTTGGTTCATATCTTCTCATGGTGTCGTTTGCATCTTTTTGTGGTGGTTTTGCATCTGTTTTTGTATTTCTTTCCAATAGTTTATCGTGTTTTGGATCCAATTTTAGTCACTTTCAATAGTTTGTGGTGTTTTTTGCATCAATAATAATCTGTTTTCATATCCATTTTGTACTTGTTTTCAACTTCTTTTGGTATTTTCCTTCTATTTTTAGTCATTTTTATCTATTTGTGGTGGTTTTGCACCCATTGTTTGTGTTTTCTTTAAGTACTTTATGGTGTTTTGCATTCAATTTTAGTCATTTTTCTACTTTTTGTGTTTTTTTTTTAAATCTATTTTTAATATTTTGTAGTATTTGCCTCCATTTTTGCCATTTCATATCCATTTGTATTTGTTTTTCATCTTCTTGTGGTGTTTTTCTACCATTTTAAGTCATTTTTTATCTCTTTGTGGTGGTTTTTCATTCATTTGACTCTGTTTTACATCATTTTGTGCTGTAATGTTTTGTTGATTTGCATCTATATTTAGTTGTTTTTTAACTTTTTGTGGTAGTTTTGCATCTATTTTAGTCGTTCTCAATATTTTATTTTTCTAATTTTTAAGTCATTTTTCATCTTCTTGTGGTATTTTTCTACCATTTTTAGTCATTTTCAACTTTTTGTGCTGGTTATTCATCCATTCGAGTCGGTTTCACAACTTTTTTATGATGTTTTACAACAATTTTCAGTCATTTTTCAATGTTTGTGGTGTTTTTGCATAAATTTTTGTCAATTTTATATCCATTTGCACTTGTTTTTCATCTTTTGTGGTGTTTTTCTACCATTTTAAGTCATTTTTATCTCTTTGTGGTGGCCTAATGACGTCTGATTGGTTTATAAGGTGTTTAAATAATTACCTGTGCGGTTCCTCGCCTGCAGACAGCGGCGGCGTGGTGGAGGCGGAGCTTGTCCTGCTGCTGAACCAGCTGTGTGTGGCGCTGGTCAAAGATCCGTCCGTGCTCGAGCTTTTCTTCCACACCAGCGAGGATCAGGGCGCCGCCAACTTCCTGCTGTTCTCCCTGCTCATCCCGTACACACACAGGTACACGCACACACACACACACACAAAACAGTGAATCTAATGTATTTCAACAACAAAATAAAACATGTAAAACACATATTATTGTGCATGTATAAATATTGAACATGCTCCTCCCAGGCAGGGCTCGGTGGGGCAGCAGGCCCGTGACGCTCTGCTGCTCATCATGTCTCTGTCGGACTC
Source organism: Serranus cabrilla (assembly GCA_903364295.1). Classification (NCBI taxonomy): domain Eukaryota; kingdom Metazoa; phylum Chordata; class Actinopteri; order Perciformes; family Serranidae; genus Serranus; species Serranus cabrilla. The sequence continues at coordinate 253,170 of CAFUXE010000141.1, read as the reverse complement.
GGACCCGCGAGTCGCTCAGCACATCGCACAGAACACGTACTTCTGCCCCGTAAGTACTCGAACACACAGAGGACTCAGAGTTTCACCTTCATTCTTTTTAATGTTTACATTAGAGTCTCACAGACGGTTTCGTGTCTCCAGGATGCACAAATAAGACGAAAATAACATTTTTACTGCATGTTATCAGCACAAAGTGGGCGTGTCTGTAAAGAGACTTGTGATTACCAATTAAACTCAATTTCATTCAGATATTTAGAGGTCAAAGGTCAGAGGGACTTCCTGCCTGTGGTTTCCTATTGTACAGTTTATATCTGTGTGTCTCTCTCATGCTGTAACACACACACACACACACACACACACACACACACACACCCCAGCGCTCCCTGAGGACGCAGTGTGAGCTCATTAGTTTATTACATAACTTGTGATAATGAGATTACGGATCTGGATGAATGGAGGGACGGACTCTTCTCCTTCAAACAGACATTTCATTCATCAAACCCGTCTGACTGTAACACACACGTTTATTCTGCAGCGTGTAAGCTCTCCTGTCCACACACACACTTCTGTGCATTGGATGCTATGTGGAGTTTCTGCTGAGGAAATATAACTTGGACTTTCTTTCAGAGGCTGGAAGAAGAAGAAGTTACTGAATTCTTATAAAATGAAGGAATCCATTGATTGATCCGGCTTCTCTGACCTCAATAATCTGAATGAAAATGAGTTCTTCAGGTTCATACAGCAGACACACGACCACTTTATGCTGATAACAGACAGTTCAAGCTTTGAAATGTGTCATTTTGTCCTCTTGTATGTGAATCCTTGTACTTCCTGGTTCCTGAACAGCCTGTGAGCCTCTTTAATGTTCCTGTGTGATGATGTTAGTCTCAGTGTATAAAATGACCTCATGAAACTTTACAGCCACAAACTAGAGACGGAGACGTTCAATAAGAACAACACACACAATCACCAATAACACCTGAATACTTTTGGTGAAACAGACTAAAATAGAACCAAAATTACTACAAATAGATGAAGATAAAAAGTCACTAAAATGGGTTAAAAACACCACAAAAACAGATGAAAATGACTAAAAATACGACGTAAATCAACCAAAAATGCATGAAAAAAGTCACCAAAACAGATGCAAAACACCCCAAAAATAAAAAAAAATATTGAAAATAGATGTAAAACACCACAAAAAGATGTAAAATAACAGAAAATAGCTTTAAAAAGGTGAATAAAATGGATTCAAATATAATCCACTTGCTGAAAATACAGAAATCTCCAAAATGTGAAAGGTTTTAAAAACCAAATCACATCTTCTCTTGACCTGCTATCTCCACGTAAAAAGACTAACATTCTCTATAAAAGGTGACAGAAAACTCAGGAGGCATAAAACCTAATGAGATAAAAATAATTACAAAAATAGAACAAAAAAAGGTAAAAACTTCTGTTCAGGTGTTTACTGTGTCGGCCATTTTGGCTCCATCGCTGCCAGTTTCTGCTTTCACCACTAAAGTGAGAAAGAGACGGAATGTGTGTGTGAAAGGCCGAGCCATGACACTGAAGTACGGGCCACCTGAGTGTGTGTGTGTGTGTGTGTGTGTGTGTGTGTGAGACTTAAGCCCATGTAACCACTGTGACCTCAATCTTTACGCAGAGAGCAGATTAGTGAATCAGGGTGAGATGGATTAGTGCGTCTGCACGTGATTGGACGGCTGCCTGATTGTTAGCGAGACTCAAAACTGCAGCTGTTTGTTGTTTATGTTGCTTTCTTCTTCTTCTTCTTCTTCTTCTTCTTCTTCTGTAAATATAAGGCTGCAGCTGGTTAGCTTAGCTTAGCACAAAGACTGGAAACAGGGGGAAACTGTTAGCATGGCTCTGAGTTTAAAATATAAGAATAAATCTGTTAAAAAAAAAAGAAAAAGAAATGTATGAATGGAGAGAAACAAAAAAAAGGTAAATAAAAATATGGAAATATAAAGCTAAATGAAATAATTAATACATGTGAAAATATAAGGAAAAATAACAAAATATAAAATAATAATTAAAGGCATTTTTTTAAATGCATTTCACATTTATTTGTTAATATATTTTATTATTATATATTTTAAGGATAGATTTACATATTTTTCAAATATATATTTATTTGTTTATAGCTAATTTATCACCATTTCATTTGATATATTTTCAGATTAAAATAAAAATATTTCAACATAATGCAATTTATTTATTTGTATCCCTTTATTTTTCCAATTGGTAAAAGTGGGTCTCAATTATTTTATTTATTTCCCATGATATATTCACACATTTTATTTCTTAGGTTATTTATTTCTCTTTATATATACATATTTTTTATAATTAAATGTTTTATTTTCACAGTTTTTATTCATTTTTCATGTAGTATTTTATTTATTCCTCATTAAACTCTCTAATTTTTTTTTTATAGATTATTCTTTTTTAATAGCAGATTAACCTGCAGACACGAGTAATTTAATTCTTTAATGAGACTAAGAATATTTCCTAAAATCCTAAAAACCTTGAATGCATCTTTTACTCAATTAATAACATGAATTTAATCAATGAGACTCTTCCTGTTTTTATCTGCCCTCATTACTCACTAATCTGCACTGTGTGTGTGTGTGTGTGTGTGTGTGTGTCCAGGTGCTGGCTACAGGTCTGTCTGGTTTGTACTCGTCTCTTCCTGCGCGGCTGCAGGTTTACAGTGAAGACTGGCACTGTCTGGATCAGGCCGACTGGCAGCAGGTAAACACACGGTGACCGGATGAAATTATGAATGAATGAATGAATCAAAGAGAAAAGTAATCTGGGCCTCATGAAGTCTGTTTTAATCCTGTGTTTTTCCTTTAAAATGTTCTGAATTTTAGCACATTTTCCACCTGAAAGAGCTTCGTAACGCATTAACACAAAGTGCAGAGAAAAATAGAAACATGTATGTAATTGTTACCTGGTGATGTGCTGCACAGGTTCCCGCTCTGGTCCACTTCCTGCACTCTCTGGACTTCTGCAGCGCCGTCACAAAGGTGGCTCACCCGTCCATCCGCTGTCAGCTGCTGGGTTACATCTACAACGGCTTCCTGGTGCCGGTGATGGCTCCGGCTCTGCACAAGGTAACAACACGTCAGGTTTAATCCTAAATCAGTGGAACTCAAAGGCAACATCAGCCATTTAAATACATTATTTAGGTTGAATAAATATTAGTATAACACTTTCCCATTAAATATGACAGTCAAATCACATATTATGCTATTTAAATTACAGTGAATTCTATGTAAAATAAAAAAGAATTAAGACACATTTCATTTTTTTATAGTAAAACTTTAAAGTGAATATACAAGAAAATATGTTTAAAAGTTTGCCAGCAAAAATGAAAAAACCTTTAGTTATTCTACATATATTTTAAATACAGATATAACTATAATAACTATCACTACATTTGTTTTTGTTAAGTTTACTGTTGACTTTTACTGTTTTTTTTTAGCAATCTCTTATGTATTTTAATTTTTTTAATTTTCTTTTATATTTTATATTTAACAAAACAAAACAAAGGAAAATTGTCTTCATTTTACGTTACCATTTTTAATTAATTGATTTTTTTTTACAGTGTATGAGGCTGATAATACACATTGAAGCATGTGGCAATGTTGAAACGGGTGCTTGCAAACACAGGTGTTATAATGCTAACATGACCAATAATGTGTGTGTGTGTGTGTGTGTGTGCAGCTGACGGTGGAGGAGGTGATGACCACCACGGCGTACCTGGACCTGTTCCTGCGCTCCATCTCTGAGCCCGCCCTCCTGCAGAGCTTCCTGTCCTTCATCCTGCTGCACACGCACGACAACGTGCACATCCTGGACACGCTGGTCAGCCGGGTCAACACACCTTTCCAGGTAACACACACACACACACACACACACACACACTCGTCTACATCCCGTCTGCTGCTGTTTGATGCTTTATAATGACTTGAACTCTCCGTCAGCTGGGCACCGTGTCGCTGGCTCTGTTCAGGACTCTCATTGGTCTCTTCTGTGAAGACGTCATGCTGCAGCTGGTGTTCAGGTCGGTCTCACAGCTCCACAGGTCCTTATTAAAAAAAATAGTTACTATTTTCTGTGCTAATGTATTACACTGGAAAACAACAAGTAAAGAACCGATAAAACAAAACATAAATCTCACATTTTTGTGGCTTGTTCAACTTGTTTTTTGGTGCTTGTTGCTTTCCCAAAGATGGCCGATGGGGTAAACAGCCACACTGGTAGTTTCAGTGGGTGTTCTTCCCTCATTGGCCACACGAGGCAGTAAAGAGTCCCCTGGCGGTGATTCAGTGTCCGTGTGTCCTCAGGTACCTGATTCCCTGCAGCCACCTGAGCAGGAAGCAGCGCTCCTCGCTCAAGCAGAGGGACTGCTACTCCTCCAGCGCCGCCTCCTTCCTGCTCCTCCTGCCCTCCTGGAGCCCCGGGAGCCTCCACAACCTCCACGCAAACTCCCACTCAGAGCACATCCACTGGCCCAAAGGCGCAGGTCAGTACAGCGGAACGCACTCGACACAGGGAACCTCTGAAGTTTGACACCTTTTAGGTGGATGTCCAATCAAATTGAGTTCTCTTGCTCACTGAGCTGTGCCTACATGTACAAGGATGCATTGTGCTCAAACTGCTGCCGTTGGTGGTGACAGTGTCCAACAAAAACTGCCAGCGCTTGTTTTCTGCAGTTCAGGTTCTGGAAAGTCTTCGTTGGTCATATTCTCCCACTGGGGCATCAGCCTCGGCCTCTGCATTTCATTAAATATCAGCTGAATGGCCAAAAAAACAAAACAGAAACGTAATTAGTTTCCAAATCAAACCAAGCCAACAAGCGTTTGAGTGGCATCAAGACTTCTTTCTTGCCTCCATCTATGTCACGTCAGATGATCAGATTCTGCAGCTTTTTCATCTGTTTATTAGCACAGTATTTATAGCTTTTAATCGACAACATTAACCACCAACACTGATTGGACATCCACATAAAAAGTGGTGAATTTCTCTTTTTACAACTGTATGACTGAAACTCTTTGTGTGTGTGTCAGATCTGTCCGTGTCGGACAGTGTTGGTTACTGTCGTGGTTCAGACTTTCTGATGGATGTAAACTACCTCCACTACCTCTGGGACGCCCGCCAGGCCATCTCCACCTCCCACAGGTCAGTCTCATGTTGTTTATGATGAAATCAAGGGTTTAAGTGACATCTGCTGGGCAGCATTTGGTATTGCTTTTTAGGGAAAGGATCAAATTCAAAACCTCCTGATAAAACTATAAATGCACTCACTGCTGTAACTATTTGTCAGCAGGATTACAACAAAAACGACTGGTTTGATTTTAATGAAACTTGGTAGAAGGGTTTAGTATGAGCCAAGAAATAACTCACTTTGGAGCAGAGCCATAAACAGAGCAGATACAGTTCACGTTGCAGCTTTTCAAGCACTATTTAAGTTTAAATTGAACTAAAACTACAAATCTTAAGGTGACAATAAAGGGAGAGTTAGGAGATCTCCAAAGTCAACAAGACTCGTCCTCTGTAAACCATAAATATTTCTATTGTTGAGATATGTCACTCAAGAAACACTAAAATAAACCTCTTGGTGAAGCAAGAAGAAAAATCAGGCGATTATCAAAGTCGGTAGGATTTATCCACTGGGAACCATAAATGTTAAGACGATCCATCCAATATTTGTTGAGATAAAAACCAAAAATGTCAAACTAATGTTGCCACTACAGGTAAAGTCGGGATCACCAAACTCAGTGGGATTCGTCATCTTGCAAACATGAATATCTGCACCAAATGTCGTGGGAATCCATCCAATACTTGTTGAGATGTTTCAATTCTAGACAAACTAAGATCAAGACATGCAGGCGTTATTTTATATTTCCAACACGGTCAGTTCTGATGTTCTTGTGGTGTCTGCAGGGCATGTCGGTTCTGGTCGTCTCCGTATGACGGGATCGACCCTCCGCCTCAGGAATATCGATCGGAAACACCAGGGGACGACTTAGAAGATGAGGAAGAGATTATACAGCGAATAAAGAGCGACTCCATCTGCTCTTTGGTCATCACTCCGCCCCCCTCGGCCCTCTCTCCCACCCCCTCCTCCTGCGATACTGTTTCTACAAGCAACCTGACAGGAAGAGCCAGTTCAGCGCTGGAGCTGGAGTGGGATGACATTTTTGCAGATGACGACCCCTCTTCCATGATCAACACGGCGCTTACTAATGGGGGCATGGAGGTTGACAGATGTGCTTTGACGCCGATACCTCCCAGACACATCCAGGAAATGCGGCGCACTGCGACCAAGCTGGTGCACGGCTCGTACGTGGAGGAAGCCGAGTTTGAGGACGACGTTCTGGTCTATAATCTGGTTGCCCAGAAAGAATCGAAGGCGGCTGTTTTGGAGCGACTCATGGCCGCAAATCGGCGGGCACGTGGAAGCATCTCAAACGGCCAACGGGTGACATCACCATCAACAACAACAACATTAACAACGATGTTTACGACAACAGGGAGGACGGTGATGGAGACCGTTAACAGTATAATGTCGACAAGGAGGCGGAGCGAGGATGGAGGGAGAGAGGACAGAAGAAGGAGTGAGGATTATGTGAAGGAGGTGAGGAGGAGGAGTGAGGATTGTGGGAAGGAGGTAAGGAGGAGGAGGGAGGAAGGAGAAGATGAGATAAAAAGGATGGATTCACATGGAGGACGCCAGTTTTTCACCAACGGTTTTAACGTAAAGAATCACATCATCGACGAATGTGATGATTCCGATGAAAACAGTGAACAATTTCAGCAAAACTGCAACCCGAGTGACTTCACAACTAGTGTCAATCACACACCGCACCACAACACACAACATCCCACGCCATGTTCAGTGACTTTACCCAACGGCCATTCTGAATTTGAGCCACATGACCCTTTGCTGTCTGATGCCAAGTCCCCAAACCTGCCAGATAGCAAAGTTGTCAAAAATGACGACTTCCTGTCCCGATATCAGGAGCTCATGCTCTCTTTGGGGGTGGAGCCGGACTGTGACGACGCCACAAACAACATCAGCACATTCAGGAGGCGAGTACGAGCGCTGAGGCAAAAACTGGAAGAGGAGGAGGAATTTGTTTGTAGATCCCGGTGGGATGACGTGGAGGAGGACGACGCGGAGAAGGAGGAGGAGATGGAAGACGAGGATGAGAAGGAAGAGGAAGGAGAGGAGAGGAGGACCGGCAGCAGGAGGCATGGCGTTCCTTTTACAGGTCTGTGTTTTTAACCCCAAGTAATAGCTGTTCTTACTCCCAACTCTTCACATAAGGACTCTTGTTTTTTAACTTACAGGGTACTCATTTTGTAATTTTTGGGCTGCCTAGGGAATTTAGGTGGCAACAAATAATATAAAGAGGGCAAGTCCACAAAGGGACAATGCTGGGATGGATAGATGGTTTTAGCAAACACAAGACTTTTAACCTGGATGCATGTTATGTCATGTGTCACCAAGCTGTCCGTTTTCCTTTTTTACACAATCTTTTCCTAACTAAAAGTTGTGATGCCTAAACATAACCAAGTAGGTTTCTTTTTGTGAATTCACAATGTTAACCCAGCATTAAAGTCTATTTTACTTCACCTGCAAAACTGGGGGACTTTTAATTGTTTTCCGACATCCATTGGTCCGACGAATACAATGAAAACAAAATACTTTTGTCCAATGACTGCAAAAATGCATTGCATCCCAAAACTGGTGAAAAAAGTCTGCTCTGTGCATTAAAACAGATGCCATATTACTTAGTGTATGAAAAAACTGACCTGTAGTTTCCTAATGATGGCCCAGGTCCTTTCATCAGTGTTCTGCTGTCCCGGCTCGAGAACCTCTTGGAAAACTCCATCGCTGTGAACCTGCTGGTGACGGGCATCCTGGCCCAGCTGGTGTCGTACCCGCAGCCTCTGCTTAGATCCTTCCTGCTCAGCACAGACACGAACAACCAGCCCAACGTTCGCACACTCTACCAGGTAAACATCCACAAACATGTCTGATTTTATCTATCTTCCATTATTCCAGACATCTGAATAATCATACCTTTATTCTTGGGTATTCATAGGTGCTGGTGTCAGTGCACGCTCAGATTGAACGCTACGTGGCGGCCAGACCAGACTATCCTGCCCTGGTCACTCAGGCCTGGAGGTTCCTGTTGGTTAAAGACCAAGACAGCAAGTTTAGAGGTTAATGAACACATTTTTTTATATTGTTGGAACAGAGCAGCTAATACTGTGTTCAGATGACCTATGGTTCTACGAATTCCCTCTGATCACCGGAGTTGGTATGAAATACCTGGAAGACAATGAACTCTGGTAGTCAGCAAGAATGAAAATAATATTATGTGAGGTTCCATGAAATCTGAATAACAGCCTGAGATCATTGTCAACCAGGTATTTCATACCGTCTCAGGAAGAATGACGTACGATTTATTGTTTTGTGTTTTGTTTTTTATCGAGGTATCGATTGAGAATCATTGAATTGTGTAGATCTTGTTATCAACCCATGAATTTCTGGTATCATGACGTCCTTTCTTTTGGCATGTCTCCTCAATATGGTCCAACATCGTAGTTTGTTTTTACTTTTTAACACCATTCCACTCGTATAACCCAGACCAACCAGTACACTGGCTTGAATATGCATCAGTGTCAACCAAAAATAATTAGATTTTAATTAGATTGAGGGAGATATGTTGGTTTCTACTCACATCTATTAGAGTGGAGGCAATGTAAGACTGAAGATGGAAATGGAGGCCATATTTGGCTGATATCAGGCAAGGAAGCCAGTGATCCCATCCAAGAAACAGTCCCAAGCATAACCCCCCAACAAAACTCAAAGATGTTATTGTAAGATTTGTTTTTTGTGCAGGTTAAACAAAGTTAAAACATGCTTACTAATGAGCTTTAGATAGCAAAGCTACACTTTTAGAATTGGGAATTTACCATATTGTTTGACCAACGAACAAAGTTCTTAAGTTTTCCAATCACCGTTCAATGTCATGTTCCCCAGAGTGCCTCCAGTCCCAGGGTGGCGACATCATCCTGGACCCATCTGTCCCCAACGGCTCCGTGAGAAACGCTCTGCCTTTGCCTCCTCTTGGCGTCCTGCCGCCTTGCCCTCCGATCCCGCCTCAAGCCAAGAGCCGAGTGTTTGCCATCATCCTGTTCGCCGAGTTCTTGAAAGAGCTGGCGGCCATCGCCCAGGAGCACAGCATCGCTCTGGACTGTTCCGCAGAGGAGTAATGGTTTCACCCGCCTGTCCAGATGTAAATATCCGCCTGAGAAAACGCCACTGATGTGCCCCTGAGCGAGACGGAGGGATTCCCCAGTAGAAGATGAAGGTTCATGAAAACACAAACTGGTATCACTCATTGAGGAGTGATAAAGCATGTTTATGTGTATATTACAGAAAAAGAACATTTGTATGACGGTTTAAATTCCTAGCAGCACTTGAATATTTAGATGTTTTCCCAATGTGAATATGGATGATATTTATATGTTGATGACAATCATTTGAAAGAGATTATTTTGAAGATAAATCAAGTTTTCTTTATATTTGTGGGATCCGTTAAAAAAGTTTTCTACACTTTTTTACGAAAAATCTTTGCACTTACTTGTCGATATGGAAAACATGTTGGTTATTTAAGAGTTTATTTAAAAATGCAGTGGACCTTATTCCTGTGGTAGACTGGTGATGCATTAACTAAAAAATAAAACTTAATGAAACACATTAAAGTGACTTCACATCAGATATACTAAACATTCATCAACAACAAATTGACTTTAGGCTAGCAGGCTGCTAGCTAGTCATTAGTTTAAAAAGAACCAGTTAATATTACGCTTTTAAAGCAAAAGACAAGATAACCTTTAATCTTAAAGCCCAAATGTGCTTTACTACGTTAGACTGTGTAACAGAAGTGGAAGTTACCACCATGACGGCATCCGTTAGGAAGTCTTGAGTTCGATATTTTTGCCTCCACCAATTTTTTTAGGGCCAGAAGTGACCATATTTGGGCGAATGGGCGGAGCTTAGTTATCAGCTAGTGCTAGCGTGCTAACTGGGTTTCCAAGCATGAAAATCCAATTCTTAAAGAGTGTCTTTTTACACAATGAAATGGTGAACAAGACATTTTTAAAGTTCTATGATGGAAAAACTACAAGGTAGCCTGCCCTAAATCATCCTCTGTTTTACTCTAAATGGGACTATAATTTATTAAATAAACATCATGTTGTATTGAAGAAGACTTGAACAAGCAATAGAGACTAGAGATACTAATTTGGATAGCTGAGCCACATAAACAGATAATTAAATGTGCAAAATTACATTTTCCGCCACTAGGGGTCTCTCAGTCATAATCAATAAGAAAAAAGGACTGTTGTTGCCAACATCTCCTGGAAGGTTTTTACCAAAAACTAAACTATCCACAGAGGTCTCCTCTCCAAAACAAACAGACCAGCAGATTTAAACTGGTAAAAACCATCAAAGGTTAATAATAGTGGATATAGTCACTTGTTTTTGCAACTGGTACATGCACCCACTTAAAATAAAGACTTAAAAACCACCAAGATCTTAAAAGTATGAATTGCAATTATGTTTTTTTAATTATTTTTTATATTTTAACAAATTTTCCTTTCCTGTTTCCCCCCAAAAGGTCTTTTTTTGTGCAAGTGGGGACTTTGGTACTGCGAATTAAAATAATGCAACTGCTACTAATAACGTTGAAACAGACAAAATTTACATAAATTATATATATTAAAAAAAAAGATAATCCACTACAGGTGGTAGTTAATTTAAAGTTTGTGTTTTTAACCAAACTAAACGACGCTGGATGTGTGTTTTTCAGAGTTTTTTCAGTCATTTATTCTTATTTTATGTTCCTCCTCCTGTTGTGTTATTGTCTGTTATAGAAAGCAGAGACTCCTCCTGTATTTCACTACTCGTCTCTACACGTTTTAATCTTTTTTCTGTCTGTAACAGCTGATATTTGTAGCACTCTGAGCAGGATGTGTGCAGATCTAACACTGAAAATGAAAAAGAGAAGGGTAAACCATCTGTTTATTTATTACTTATTTCTGTATCTGTGTTTTCCTGTTGTGTCTTTATCTGCACACACAGATTAAATGAAGCCTTACTGTAAACCACAGAGATTTAACTGCAAGAAAACAAGATGCAAATAGTCTATTTAATTTATTATTTAAATATCCGATCAAACCAATCAAGCTTTTAACTGTTTTTAATTGAATGTTTGTGATTTTTGTCGACAATTTTCTTCCATTTTGTCCTTTTCACCTGAAAAAAAAGTGAAATTATTCACTGTCACACTTTGGTGTTCACCTGTGCTGCAGGAAAAGTCTGTCTTCATACTATAAACTGTGTTACCATGACGACATTATGGGATTGGACTGCTGGGTAAATACCACCACCTGCTGGTGAACCACAGCTGGAACACGTTTCTTCATTTTAGTGTCTCTTTTGGATAAATTATTGCCAAAATGACGTGAAAATAATAAAACTGATTTTGACAACCTGATTTTCAGAAAGCCAGAGAATGTTGTGCTGATCTGTTTGTTTGTTTCTTCTTATATTTATTTCTTTTTTACATGATGCAGTAATTTAAAAGGGGTAAAAAAATATTTAAAGGTATAAGTGGCTGTTCGTCACATCTGCACATCTGCAACCTGCTGACGGCTTTTTTTGTAATTATTTAATAGAGTAAATAAAAAGAATGAAAGGAAATATATATATTTAAAACAATGCACAGAAAAGAATAAAGAAACCCGTGATTCACTGATGTCAATCTTCTCATCTCTCAACTCTTGGCAAGAGATAGATAAATTACAAAACCTGAAGACTATAAAATACTTTAATACAGCTGTTTAATTAAATGAATCTTGCCATTATTTTAAATACAACATACCAAAAAAATTTGAAATTTAAATATAGTGTGGGTTAATGATTTGTAATATCTTATTAAGTTGAAAAATGTAGTTTTCCCTGTTGGATTTTCTAAAAATAAAAACATTAATAGTTAATAATTAGGTGCACCAAATCACAGCCACATGATATGTTGAAATAACACTACACTTATATGGTTTTACCTTCCTTGAAGGTCAAACCGACCTTTTAAATGCCACCAATGGGATTGAATCCCAAAAAACAAAGTGTAAAAATAGAGATACTAGTACTTTAACTTCAGTAAAGGATCTGAATACGTCTTCCACCAGAGTATTTAAGGTAGAGCAGAAGTCGCTTGCCTCGTAAGCGGGCGGTGCCGGCTTCGAATCCCGGCTCGGCACCCTTTCCCGCATGTCTTCCCCTCTGTCTCCCCCTTCACTCTCTGCCTTGCACTATCTAATAAAAAGCACAAA
>CAFUXE010000141.1:184175-205984 GCA_903364295.1 Serranus cabrilla | reverse complement strand
TCTTCTTCTTCTGAGCTTCACTACAACATGAGTTAAAACTTCCAAATGTTACAGTTTAATTTCAGGGGTCAGTAAATAAAATCAGTTCTGTGTTCTTTATTCTGCTGGTTGAGTTTTTCACCACACAGCAGCCTTTAGACATAATTCTGTTGTTTCCTAAGAGACAAAATTTACACTAAGACTTATTCATCCAATACAAAGTCAATGGAGAGAGACGATTGGTTCTCCTCCCGCTGGGGGCGGGGCTTATGTGCAATGCATTGTGGGTGCAGTGACGCTCTTTGTTCTCCTGAGGACTCATGAAACAACAACATGAGTCTCATCAGGATGAAACCAGGACACACTAAATACTAATAGAAAGTTTTTATTTTTACTGATTCTGCTTTTATTCATATGAACATCTATGAGTCTCAGTTCTGTCTGCACCGACTTACACTCACACACACTAAAAGGAAAAGTTCAATAAACGACTTTTGGTTTGATGGAAAAAGAAACTAAAGCTGGAGGTTTTTAGAGCCGATTGAACTGATTGTGATCAGAGTTTATTAAAGCTGGAACCAGTCTGTAGTTTGTCCCTCACAACAAACAGAAACACGTGAAGACAAAGCCCGGAGCGGTTTGAACCGGTTTTATAAAGTCACATTAACACCTCCCCCGCTGAGCCGGACCCCCACAGAAACCTGGATCAGGATTAAAAGCCTCCAGGAACAAAGACAAAACCTCCTCCGACGGAAATCTGCTACTTTGGAGCTCAGACACACAAAGAAAACCGGAAGTGGTTCATCTGTTCACTCACTTCAGAGCTCGAGCCTGCTGCGGGTCTCCTGGGGCCCTCCGGGTCCTGGTTCTCCTCCATTCCACTTTGTGCTGCTCCTGGTCCTGGTCCTGGTCTCCGCTGGGACTGCTGGACTCACTCTGGATTCTGCTGCGGACAAATCTCTCGCGCCCTCACGGAGTCTCCTTAAGCTCCGCCCACATCCGGTCCGTCTTCTTCTTCTTCTGTTTTTTTGGCGGTTTGCAAACAGCTTTCAGGATCCTTCCCGCCTTCTTCTGACTGGAGTGTTGATCAGAATTTAAGAATAAACTAAATTTCCAATGAAAATCAACAAATAAATAAAAAAGTGAATCACTTCAATGAATGAAACGTCTGTTCAAAGCCTTTTAATTTGTGTCAACAGATAGTTTCCACAGTCACTTAGTGCAGCAGATTATTTGAATAAAATCCCACAGCAGCTCAGAAATGATCAAAGTTTGAAGTTAATTTGATTTTGTTCGAAAAATGTAAAAAATCTTCCCACAACTTTGGATTTCACAAGTTGAACGTCTTCATGTGTCAAAGCGTGAACAAATATAAACTTAGTGTTTTTGTCTCATGAATCAATATGAGACAAAACTCAAACAAAGTTTAATGTTCTGGCAAATTTTGAATGATTGAGTTAAAAAAAAATCACATTTGAATCATCATATAAAAATAAACATTTTAATTTATATATAAAACTTTTCCAAGTGCCCACGAGTATCATGGACGCTGGAGAAAAGGATTTAAACACTGAACTATTTCAATAACTTTAACAGGATGGTTTGATTGTTGGTTGAAAACTTTATTTTGAACTTGTTCATTTTTATCAGTGTCATAATTAAACATTCAGTCGTCCATGAAAACCAGAAGAATTTATTCAGTTTTTAATCGTCTTAATTCGTCTTCATTCATCTTATTTTATCAAAGTTTATAAATTAATATACAAACACAAACAAATATACATTTACCACCACAATTAATCCACCATCAACCATTCTGTATATATAATTATACATATATATATATATAGTCTCATATAAACATGTAGAACTCATCAATAATTTACAGTATGTACATTTACATCTTACCATACATATCTATGTATTTACACACTTTTATTTTTTGTTTTGTTTTAAATTAGACGTGTAGAATAAAGTGATTTTGACACGAATATCAACATTTTTTGCTTCATTTTTGCGACTTTTTCCAACAAAGTGTTGGACACACGTGATCTGTTCAAGGACCGTCGGAAAGTTAAAACTTCAACGTTAATGTTCAGATTCTTTCTTTGATAAACAGTGAATTATTAATGGGGTTTTTTCCAGACAGGTCTTGGTTATGAAATAATACAAATTAAATTAAATTCTATCATTTCTGTTTTGTTCAAGCTGTTGATGAAACTGTTTCCACTGATCCACCTGGTGACATGTAACTTTTATCAAATCCACGTCTGAAGCAACATTTTCGTTTTTTATACAGAAAGTAACAGAAACAAAGACTCAACAGTACTGATGTCAGTCCACAGTAGCTGAGGATCATTAATGGATCGGCGTGTTGTGGTCTTGTTGTGTTTGGTGTCTCAGGTTCGGGTCGATCCGTCGCTGCTGCAAACAGAACAAACAGATCTGAGTCACTCATGAAAAACATTTTACTGGAGAATAAAAATCAAGAAGGAAGTGGAAGAACTGTGGAAGTCCAGAATCATTAAACTCAGGTTCTTATTTATCTGGAAGAAGTTCTTCTGGATCAACTTACCAGAGACGGTGAGCCAACATGCGCGAGCGTTTCCTCCATAATCTGTGGAAACTTCACACTTATAATAACCAGAATCGTTGATCCTGAGTCTGGACACATGAAGTCTGAGTCGTCCTTCTCTGAGGACGTCTTTGTCAAACTGGACTCGTCCTGCAAACTGTTTATCCTGAGACTCTGGGAGCTCAACACCTTCATGGACATGAAACACTGTGAAATATCTACGGACAGAAAACAGTTCACAGAAGATATTAAATGTGTGTCGTTCAGAGTGAGGTTTGTTGGTGAAGGTCCACTCCAGTGTGATGTCCTGGTTCTCCTCTGCCTGATAGGAGGTCTGTGTCACATTCACTACAAATGTTCCTGCTGAGGAGACAGAGAGGGAAAGTGAGCAGCAGACAGACTTTCTTCTTCTTTGTGGATCATAAAGTGAAGCAGTAAACTAACCAGAGACACAGGAGGTCAGGCTGAGGAGCAGCAGGATGCTGCAGATCATCTTCTCCCTGTGAGAGGAGACGGAGGGGAACCAAAGATACAGTTCTGTGTTTCTGCCACCAGATGGAGTCAGTTACCAGCTGAGGAAGAAAGAGTAAAAATGAAAGTGAGATGAGCTGTGACTGAAAGCTGCAGACGAGATAAACCAGTTTCCAACAGACTCCCTCCCTACAGTAGAGTAACTGTGTGTATCACTATGACAATAACCTGCATATGAAATGCTGTATAATTACTTACAAACTCTCCGTTATCACATTATGTTTTATGCTTTAAAATGAGTTGCTGAGTTTCCGGTATTACAGCTAATAAAACACGGATTGGGAAATGTTTTTGTTGCCTATCTGTCCAAAAAAATAGGACCTAAAATAATGTCTTTTTAAAGTGGGCAGCGGTGAAATATTACTTTCATTATGTAACACTTACGATTTTAATGTTTAAATGTGCTGCATCATGTTTCAGTGCAGCTGTGAGTGTTTGTGCTGGTCGCGCGCCTCATTACAGCAGCAGTATTGTTAATCATTATTAATATCCTTCATAGAAGTGGGCGTTTGGATCAATAGAGAGTCCAGATCTACAGGCTGATAAAGAGACACAGAGAATAACGAGCCAACCGACAGTAAATCTAACTTACCTGTAAAAGGATCAAACATTTTCCTCAGGATCAACGAGTGTGTTCAGATAAAAGCTCCGTTTCCTTTTAGTTTACAGAGTAAATGGCGAACACTCTTCCTCTCGTTTCCTGCTTCCTCTCACTGATTCACCTGGATCACCTGCGGCTGGAGGCTGGGGGCGGGGCCTGGACTGTTGGAGGCACGAGCGATACGCAAAGTGCAAACAAATGGGTTGTTTCTTTGACAAACTTCTGCTTGGATGGAAAAAAAAAAACATGTTTCATTTTTGTTCTTGTTGCAACAATTTCACCAGTAAATCAGATCAGATAAAAAGAGGATGTGAACACTTCATTGTTTCTCTTTTTTGGTTTAATGTTTCAACATCTTCAGCTGTTTGTGTATCCACGAGTATTAAAATGATTTATTTTCATATTCTAAGCGTAGTTATTTCATTAAATCAAAAGTGTATTTAAAGCCTTTTTATTTGTGGTAACAATTCATTCAGTTCAACAGTCGGTTAGTGCAGCAGATACATAATACATAAACATTGGACATGAAAGTAACATTCAGAGTAAATGCAGCAGATAAAACGAGCAGAAAGTCTCTGTGATCATCAGCTGACGGTGAAATGATGAGAGCTGGAACCTGCAGACAGGACTTTTCTATTTTCTACTAACAAACATACAGTGAAATAACGACAAGAAATAACAAACAGAAAGTGACTAAACAAGTTTTAAAGTGCTTTGTTTTGATATATTTGGCCTCTGAATGTTTGAGTTAAAGTGATCGTGTGAAAGGAAGAGTTCATTAAAAAATGTGAATCTGTCGTCAGAGGTCAACAAACCAAAGAAGGAGAAAATATCTGAACTTTCAGCTTCAAACAACATCGGAAAGATAAAACTTCAATGTTCCAAGATAAATGTGTATTTTTGGTGTTTTCTTTGTGTCAATACACTTTGATTGATCGCATAAATGGCATAAATTTGAATTCTAACATTAATCCTTCATACAAGTTGTTGATGAAACTGTTTCCTCTGATCCACCTGATGACCTGTAACTTTGATCAAATCTACGTCTGAAGCAACATTTTTTCGTTTTCTATACAGAAAGTAACAGAAACAAAGACTCAACAGAACTACTAATGTCAGTCCACAGTAGAGGAGGATCCTTCTTCGACTGGCGTGTTGTGGTCCACTTCCTGTTGGAGGAGGATCTGATCCCTGACTTGGTGTGTTTGGTGTCTCAGGTTCGGGTCGATCCGTCGCTGCTGCAAACAGAACAAACAGATCTGAGTCACTCATGAAAAACATTTGACTGAAGAATAAGCAAGTGTCCGGATTTAAGAACTCCTCAATAGTTTTATTATTTATTAAAAAAAAAGCTGCTGAATTAAACATAAGAGTTAATAAAGTTCTTTGGAATCAACTTACCAGAGACGTTGAGTCGACATGTACGAGCGTTTCCTCCATAACCTTTGACAAACACGTCACACACATAAAGTCCAGAGTCGTTGATCCTGAGTCTGGACACATGAAGTCTGAGTCGTCCTTCTCTGAGGACGTCTTTGTCAAACTGGACTCGTCCTGCAAACTGTTTATCCTGAGACTCTGGGACCTCAACACCGTCACGGACATGAAACAGGTAGAAAGCTCTGAATTCAGCTAACAGCTGACAGAAGATAGAAAAGTGGTCGAGTGAAATGTCAGGTTTGGAGGTGAAGGTCCACTCCAGTGTGACGTCCTGGTTCTCCTCTGCCTGATAGGAGGTCTGTGTCACATTCACTACAAATGTTCCTGCTGAGGAGACAGAGAGGGAAAGTGAGCAGCAGACAGACTTTCTTCTTCTTTGTGGATCATAAAGTGAAGCAGTAAACTAACCAGAGACACAGGAGGTCAGGCTGAGGAGCAGCAGGATGCTGCAGATCATCTTCTCCCTGTGAGAGGAGATGGAGGGGAACCAAAGATACAGTTCTGTGTTTCTGCCACTATATGGAGACAGTTTTCCGACTGAGAAAGAAAGTGAAACTGAAGAACTATGAAATTGGTGTCAGATGAGCTGTGGAGCTGAACTACTGACTCTGACAACAAGAGAGCTCCTGCCGACTGCTGATGAGGATTTGCAATTACACTTTATTCTAGTACGGTGAAAAAAAACAGTCTGGTTTCACACAACACTCACACAGTGAGATGACTTTCTTTACAGTGTAAACAAGTTGTTGTGAAGACACTTTATACTAGGCTGTAGTTGCCGCTAGTTCAGGGCTATCACACTGTTCACATCGGGTGCCGGCCAGAGCACACACTTGAGGCCCCTAACTTCCAGAATGATGAGGCAGGTGTTGGTTCGTCAGGTTTATTTACAGCAAATAAGGTCATGTGCTTTATTTTGTATATACGCACAGACCTCTAGCCACGAACTTGACTGACTGCTGCAGACTCTTTTTGGCGTCTCAGCAGAACACACTCCCTCTTACTGACTGAGTGCTGTCAGTTACACTTCAGAACCAACAGGGGGGGCCACTCCCACATGAACTGACTAATACACCCCAAAACAACATGAACTGACTAATACACCCCAAAACAACATGAACTAACTTTGGGGCCTTTTATACACAACTAGTTGGCTATGCTTTGTTCTGATGGTTGATGTGGCTGCCAGTTTGGATAACAAATTGCTGACCAAGAGCTGAGCTGAGGGTGGTGGAAACTACCTCAATATCTACTTCGTCCTCTTAAAAGTTCAGTCTACAGAAAGATGTTTTTTTTTTTTTTTTATCTGTCTCAATAAAACATTTGCTGCCTTGTATTTTTTATGCAGCTATCACAGTTAGAAGACTGAATGTAAACATGGTTATTTGTTGGTCATTTCCCAGCCAGGAATGGATAAAATCACCAAAATATCACATTTACCAGCTGCAGGTTATGATTCTTCCTAAAGTATATATGAACATAATGTTTTACAATGTAGAACGTTTAAAGTGTAACATAAATGATTGCAGAGAAACACAGCTTTAAGTAAAAAGTGAGTCTGCCCAAACTTAAATTAAACTAATAAACAACAGAGGAAAGACAACATTTAAACTGATATTCCTGAAGTCAACAGCTGCTGTTATTTCAAACTTTTATAATTTAACCACATTTACTGCAAATATAAGTACAAGAGCCTGACATAGACATTACATGTTGTATCATTACCTTGTGTTGCTGAAATTCATAGTATCCCAGAGGAGAGTGGAGTGGAGCAACGTCACTGACAGAGCTGAATTAGCACTCGCAGTAGACGGGGAAAAAGAAAATCTATTTTGCCCCACCCCTCTCTCTCTCTCCCTCTCTCTCTCTCTCTCTCTCTCAGGGTGTTGCTACATGCAGCCTGTGAGGCTGAATGAATGCATGATGGGAAACTGTCGGCTCTCTGATCCAACCAAGTTTAACAGAAACTTTAATTTCTATTTAACTGTATTCTCTTATATCAGTGGGTCTTCAGCAGGCAGAAAACTGAGATTTGAACCCAGGAAATGTTTGTTATGTTGTGTAAATGTATTTTTACTCTGTAAATGTGTTGTGTGTCTGTAGCAGCTGGAGGGATTGTTGTTTGTCTCAATCTTCATCTGTTTGTGTATCATGAGAATAAAGTGATTTATTTCCATATATTTTACCTCTGAATGTTTTATTTACAAGTTGAATAACTTACAAAGTGTATTTAAAACCTTTTTATTCGTGGTATAAAATGAACAAATCATTCAGTTCAGCAGGTTATGGTTTGTTCTGATTCTAGCTGCCACTTTTCTCTGTCTAGATAATAAATTGCTGACCATTGGATGTCAAAGAGCTGAGCAGAGGGATGTGGACCCTCAGGAAACACCCAATAATAAACACATTTAAAAATGGAATCGTCCTCTTAAAAGTTCAGTCAACAGAAAGATGTTTTTTTTTTGTATTTCTTAGGTTATGATTGTTCCTAAAGCATATATGAACATAATGTTTTACACGTTTAAATTGTAACATAAATGATGGCAGAGAAACAGCTTAAAGTAAAAAGTGAGTCTCCCTAAACTTTAATTAAACTGTGCTGAATATTCAACAACACAGATCAAAAGTCAACATTTAAACTGATGTTGCTGAAGTAAACAGCTGCTGTTATTTTAGATGTTAACTATTTACTCTTTAAAGGTAATCAGTTTATCTATTAATATCAGTGTTACACTTAACCTAAATAAGGATGTGAAACAATTTTTTGACGTGATGAAACAGACAACGGTTCCTCCACTCTTCACTGTTTACTACCCTCACAAACCTGTTTATCAACTTTCCAGGTGTTTCCAAGACTCTTCCACACCGGTTTGTTACCCTTTCAAACCGCATTAAATTTTCCATGTGTTTCGCCCCACCCCTCTCTCTCAGGGTGTAGCCTACTTGAAGCCTGTGAGGCTGAATGAATGCATGATGGGAAACTGTCGGCTCTCTGATCCAACCAAGTTTAACAGAAACTTTAATTTATATTTAACTGTATTCTCTTATATCAGTGGGTCTTCAGCAGGCAGAAAATGGAGATTTGTTTGTTATGTTGTGTAAATGTATTTTTACTCTGTAAATGTGTTGTGTGTCTGTAGCAGCTGGAGGGATTGTTGTTGTTTCACAGCTTTGTTTGTCTCAATCTTCATCTGTTTGTGTATCATGAGAATAAAGTGATTTATTTCCATATATTTGACCTCTGAATGTTTTATTTATAAGTTGAATAACTTAATGAAATACAAAGTGTATTTAAAACCTACAGCTCCCTCTGCTACTCAGCACCAGTAATAACTTGTTGTACAATACAAAACAGCAACAAAACACAAATGAGTGAATAATTAAAACAGTAACATTCCAGTTTAAATGGCACATTACAGAAATAAAGTATTCAGTCTAAAGCCACACTGTAAAAAGAAAAGTGACTCTATTATAGTATTTTCTACATTAGAGTCAAATGTCATCAATGTACAAAAATACTTTTAGTACAAATATAAACCATAAATTCAAAGTGTAAATGTGTAAATACATTTCTTTCAGTATTATTCAATTGTCTTGAATGCTAAATTACAGCTAATTTGATGTAAAAATACAAATAATGAACATGTTGCTCAATGTAAAATTAAGACAACTTTAGCCTGTTAGCAGCTTCTTAAGCTAGTTTTCTAGGTGGGAAACATGCTAAAAGTGCCTTTAGCTAACGTTAACCTGCTAGCTAGTTAGCGTGCTAGCTAGTTAGCGTGCTGGTTAGATCCCACTGCTAGAAACAATAAAGGGACGTAGAAAAGTTACAAAAAACTGTTTTATCGTAAAATATAGAAACTGGAGAAGCTAGCATACCAAACTGATGTGAATTAACTTTGTAACAGTTCAGTTTCACTGTTTAGACACGTGTTTGTACAGATATTACTATAAAAGAAATAACGTGAAAATAATAATAATCTATAACAAACTGACTTGTTGTTGCCAGCCAATTATTTCCTGTGTCTGTGGTACAAAATTTAACAGATAAAACCCTGCTGAAAGTGCTAACCACTCCCCCACCCCGTAGCCCGATAAAACATGACCCTTTAATCAAACTAAAGTCTGGATAAAATAACGCTTGAACACATTCAGACAGATGAGACAGAGAAAAATAGGCCGCATACTTATTACACATCTGAGCTGAGATGCAGTGATGTGTTTCTGTCACCAGATGGCGCCAGTTTTTGAAAAAAAGAAAGAAGAAATATGAAGACTGAGGCTTTGACTTCACCTCCTCGTGGTCTTTGTTTCTACAGAGGAAAAGGTCCAAATGTGACATTCAGACCTGAAATGTTTTCACCGTCTGTAACTTCCCCGATCTTTAATCAAATGTGTCGTAAAACTGAGACGCATCTTGTGTCCGTTCTCCTGAGATCTGTGAGCTTTCATTCTCAGAATCTTAAACTGAAAGTTTAAGTTCAAAGTTGGTATTTCCCTCCAGTTTAAACGTTCTCTGTCTCTCTCATATCTTACCCTCTGATTGTTGTGGGTTACAGGGTGTAAAATGAAACTTGTTCTATTAGCCACAACTCGAGTGACTCATAAATTATATTTATATTTAATATTTTTGATCCTCAGCTGCTGATATTTACACTGTGAAACTCCTGAGTTTGAAAACTGATCCAGTAAAGAAGAAGATGAAGAGACAGAAAGAGTCAAATGCTTCAGTCTGATTCTTTAAAACTGTTTATAAAACACACATCTTTATATACAGGGACTGAAACGGCAGCTGCTGTTTGTGGTGTCACACAGCAGCAAAGAAGTCATGCCCACATTTACACTTCCTCGATTTCCTGTTTCCTTCGACCACAAGTTCACAGCAGCACTCAGAAACACAATCGGGGTGTGACACAGTTCTGTAAAAGCTGTTCAACTGTTTCAACATATTTGAACAACTCTGGAGATACAGAGTCGATAAACATGTCAGCAACTGGAACATCGTCTCTTTTTTGATTCACATTTCTAACACGACAGCTGCACATTTAACAGATTTATACAGTTTATAACAAGATCAAAGTTTCATATTTGTTTTATTGTTATTATTTCTATTGTCGAAATAAATATGTTATGTTAAGTTTAACATTTCATGTAAATGTAAGTAAAGACACTAAATAGCTGCAAAGTTTAACAAAACTAAAACAGGACATGTGAGTTTCACACCTGAAGAACAGAAACAGCGTGTTTTTAAACACATATACTGATCATAAACAAAGGCATCACTTCCAGTCATAAATATATATTTATATTAACATTTTAACAAAGTTGAGCTTATATATACAATATTCCAAATGCAAACACAGTCGAACTTGTACTTCAACGAGTGTCTTTAACAGGATCTAATTATTCCAAATAGTTTATTTCTGGTGACTTTTTAATGACACATGTAGAATAAAGTGATTCTGTTGTTGCTGCTGTTGATGTTTCTGACTTACAGTTTTTTGAGCTTCAAGACAACAGGAAGTATTTTCCTGTCTGTGGTATAGAATTTAATATTGTTATTTTGTTTGAGGTGTTGAAGAGATTGTTATTTCATTTGGTGACTTGTAACTTTTATAAAATACACTTTTCTGCAGAAAGTAACAGAAATAAAGACTCAACAGAACTGCTGCTGCTGTCAGTCCCAGTCCACAGTAGAGGAGGATCGTTAATGGTCCACTTCCTGTTGGAGGAGGATCTGATCCCTGACTTGGTGTGTTTGGTGTCTCAGGTTCGGGTCGATCCGTCGCTGCTGCAAACAGAACAAACAGATCTGAGTCACTCATGAAAAACATTTTACTGAAGAATAAAAATCAACATTCATGACAGATTAAGATGGAACAGATTTCCCAGAAACTCCAAGAAGAAAATGGAAGAACTGTGGAAGTCAGGAATCATTAAACTCAGGTTCTTATTTATCTGGAAGAAGTTCTTCTGGATCAACTTACCAGAGACGTTGAGTTGACATGTGTGAGAGCCTCCTCCGTAATCTGTGGAAACTTCACACTCATAACGTCCAGAGTCGTTGGTCCTGAGTTTGGACACATGAAGTCTGAGTCGTCCTTCTCTGAGGACGTCTTTGTCAAACTGGACTCGTCCTGCAAACTGTTTATCCTGAGACTCTGGGACCTCAACACCTTTTTTGAGATGAAACATGACTGAACCTTTCTTTCCATGCATCTGGCAGAAGACAAAAAACTGTTGTAGTTCAGAGTGAGGTTTGGAGGTGAAGGTCCACTCCAGTGTGATGTCCTGGTTCTCCTCTGCCTGATAGGAGGTCTGTGTCACATTCACTACAAATGTTCCTGCTGAGGAGACAGAGAGGGAAAGTGAGCAGCAGACAGACTTTCTTCTTCTTGGTGGATCATAAAGTGAAGCAGTAAACTAACCAGAGACACAGGAGGTCAGGCTGAGGAGCAGCAGGATGCTGCAGATCATCTTCTCCCTGTGAGAGACAAACAAACACAGGAGCTCACAGTTCACAGGAAACAACAGTCTGTGTGTCGGCGTAACAGCAGGCTGCTTCAACATTCATGTACACATGTGTAGGTGAGACTAAAACCCCTTTCAGACGGCCGATTCAAGTCGTTATATTTACACCTCTGAGGTTTTGTCTGTATGTTCACATGGATGGTTATGTCTGTTGCCTCCCTCAGAGGATTTACTAATAACTCCTCTGAAGGACGGGAACTTGTGTCTTATGACAGCAAGTGGAGCGTATCATCAGAAACAGGAATCATGATAAATAAAAGCAGAATAACTTTGCTGACATGACAGTTTATTATGTTGTTAAATTTAACTTCACCTGGACAAGATGAACATCCTGCTAATAATCTCTGAATATATGTGAAACTAGCGCTGACAAAAAAAAACAGCGAGATTAACGCCCTCTGTGATGTGACCTAGTGCAGTGATCCTCAACTGGTGGGTCGGGACCCAAAAGTGGGTCGCAAAACCGTTTTCAGTGGGTCGTGGGCCTTTACCTGGGCAAAAAAAATCCTGTGGTTTTATTTGGAAGGGGATTTTTTAGTGCCGTCTATTCAATCTGTTTGTTTTTATCTGCTAACTGGCGTGGAGTCTTCTCTCTACTTCTCATTAGTTGGACTTTTTTAATGAATGTTTGTGCATGAAAGCTGTCGAGTCTGTTAAAATAAGATATGTTGTGTTATCTAAGATGCACTTTTTGTTTTTTTATAAAATGCAGCTAATTTAGTGTAAAAGTGAACATTTTCCTCTCTAGCATCACCAGCTGCTGCTTTATCGTTAAACTGTGTTATTCTGCACTATCCCAGGTTAAATCTGCACCATCTTTTCATTAAATACATTTTAGAAGTTGAGAATCTGCTTCGATTTTGGGTCGCGGCTCGTCATTACAGGGTGATGGTTGGTCTCAAAGCCAGACCGGTTGAGAACCGCTGACCTAGTGACTACAGGATCAAGCTGTAAACCGCAGCATCCTGCAGTGATTGAGACACGGGAACGAAAAATGGCACAAAGGAAAAAATGGCACAAAGGAAAAAATGCAACTTATTACACTTCCTGTCTTGAATTGATCTGTCCTCAACACAACTGGCAGGCTGCCAGTTTATGTTGCGAAAGTTGCGAGATGGGTCGACTGACAGAGACCACAAAATTCAAGGGAAATTTAGAACAAAAATGCGATTAATCATTAACTATGACATCCATGCGACTAAATGTTTAAATCGATTGACAGCACTATTGGAAACATATAGAACAATTTGATTGTGTCCATTCTGCAAAACAAGTACTTTTGTACTTTTACTTCAGTAAGTTTTGAATGCAGGACTTTAACTTGTAGTGAGTCATTTCACCGTGTGGTGTTAGTACTTTAACTGCAGTAAAGAATCTGAATATAATACATATCACTTTCAGTTACTTCTATCAGAAAATAATCATCAAAAACTTCCTCATGTTGTTTTAAAACATAAAGAAAAGATGTAAGATTGAACACAGTGTTGACAAATGTTTCAGGATTCACACGATGACAACAAGAGAAATTATATTCATACATTACCTTCTGTTGATGTCTCCACGTCCTCTAGTCCGAGATCAGAATCCTTCTTATAAAATATAGCCAGGACTAAAGAAGCTGCCTGAACACCATGCTCACTGGGACAACGGTGTGTTTGTGCTTACATCTTATAAGTGCAGCATGAGCGTGACGTATCACAGAGGTTTAGACCCACCCCTCCTTGCCAGGGTGCTGCACAACAGGTTGGACAGCAATGGGAGTAACACAGCTGTAAGCACAGAACCTTTTCTGAAATGTTTGTTATGTTGTGTAAATGTATTTTTACTCTGTAAATGTGTTGTGTGTCTGTAGCAGCTGGAGGGATTGTTGTTTGTCTCAATCTTCATCTGTTTGTGTATCATGAGAATAAAGTGATTTATTTCCATATATTTGACCTCTGAATGTTTTATTTATCAGTTGAAAAACTTAATGAAATACAAAGTGTATTTAAAACCTTTTTATTCGTGGTATAAAATGAACAAATCATTCAGTTCAGCAGGCTATGGTTTGTTCTGATTCTAGCTGCCACTTTTCTCTGTCTAGATAATAAATTGCTGACCATTGGATGTCAAAGAGCTGAGCAGAGGGATGTGGACCCTCAGGAAACACCCAATAATAAACACATTTAAAAATGGAATCGTCCTCTAAAAAGTTCAGTCAACAGAGAGATGGTTTTTTTTTGTATTTCTTAGGTTATGATTGTTCCTAAAGCATATATGAACATAATGTTTTACACGTTTAAATTGTAACATAAATGATGGCAGAAACACAGCTTTAAGTAAAAAGTGAGTCTCCCTAAACTTTAATTAAACTGTGCTGAATATTCATCAACACAGATCAAAAGTCAACATTTAAACTGATGTTGCTGAAGTAAACATCTGCTGTTATTTTAGATGTTGACTATTTACTCTTTAAAGGTAATCAGTTTATCTATTAATATCAGTGTTACACTTAACCTAAATAAGGATGTGAAACAATTTTTTGGCTTGGTGTATCAGACAACGGTTCCTCCACTCTTCACTGTTTACTACCCTCACAAACTTGTTTATCAACTTTCCAGGTGGTACAAGCTACTTCCAAACCAGTTTGTTACCCTTCCAAACCGCATTAAATGTTTCATGTGTTTCGCCCCACCCCTCTCTCTCAGGGTGTGTAGCCTACTGTGAGGCTGAATGCATGATGGGAAACTGTCGGCTCTCTGATCCAACCAAGTTTAACAGAAACTTTAATGTATATTTAACTGTATTCTCTTATATCAGTCGGTCTTCAGCAGGCAGAAAACTGAGATTTGTTTGTTATGTTGTGTAAATGTATTTTTACTCTGTAAATGTGTTGTGTGTCTGTAGCAGCTGGAGGGATTGTTGTTTGTCTCAATCTTCATCTGTTTGTGTATCATGAGAATAAAGTGATTTATTTCCATATATTTGACCTCTGAATGTTTTATTTATAAGTTGAATAACTTAATTAAATAAAAAGTGTATTTAAAACCTTTTTATTCTTGGTATAAAATGAACAAATCATTCAGTTCAACAGTCAGTTTGTTCAGATATTTATATATGCAGCTGTTTTTTTTTTAACTTCTTTTCTAAATCTGTATTTAGCACTTTGTTCTTTTGCAACATTACAAGCAAAATGATTCAGATTTTTTATATATTGCTTTGAAATACAAGGTCAAGGATCAATAAATATCCTGTAATTCAATGTTGGCGTTCAGAGAATTAATTTGGAAAACAACAAGACAAAATGATTGTTGTTGTTTAATGTTCCTCTTTCCTACCTTTGCTGATGTACAGTTTTTATGGACTAAAAGCGTCTGATAAATTAAACTGTAACATTGTAACATTATGTTTCATCGTAAATTAATAAATAAAGAATCCGCTGATCCTTTCTTTAATAACAGACACGTAGAAGTGATGATGTTGATGAATGATCGTAAAACACATTAATAATGTGATACTACAAACAGATTAAATAAATAGTTTGACAAAAAAGGAAACTGCCATTCTGATTTATTTATGCTAGGAAATATAAAAAAATATATTTCAGTGAAACTGAATGTACAAGAAGTGATCTATTAAATAAACAGTAACAGTTCTCTGGTTTAACTTCTGCAGCAGTGAAATAAAACCATAGATGAGAAAAAGACGATTGGACTCAAACTAACAGCATTAAATCACCACGAAGCAGAAAACCAGATCTGTGTCCATCCAGCAGGGGGCAGCAGAGGAGCTTCATTTCTTCTTCTTTGGAGTGCAGCTAAAATGCATGTTGGGCTGTTAAATACAGCGACTCATGTTCTTCACAAGTCTGTTTTCCTGAGCTAGTGATGGAAGCAGCTAAAGAGTCGTCTTGCTTCTTCTCATTGCTGCAAATGTTCAGTAGGGTTTATGAGCTGAAGCATGAGCAAGCATTTAAATTATCCCTCAAACAAGTTTAGGGACCGGAAGGTGTGCTCCTGCTACTGTGGGATCACACTGCTCAGCCTCTGGGAAAGTTTACTCCAGGCTGCTGGAAAGGAGGTTCTGGACGATTGTTGAACCTCAGATTCAGGAGGAACAACGCAGCTTCCGTCCTGGCCGTGGAACAGTGGACCAGCTCTTTACCCTCGCAGGACTGCTGGAAGGGTCATGGTCCTCACCTGGACTTTGAGAAGGCTTATGAACGTGTCCCTTGGGAGGTCCTGTGGGGGTCACTGAGGGTCCATCCGGTCCCTACATGACCAAAGTGAGAGCTGTGTCTGTATACTCGGCACAGCATCACACATGTCCTCAGTGGGTGTTGGCTTCCATACGGCTGTCTCTGATCCTGTTCCTGGTTTTCATGGACAGCATGTCAAGGTGCAGCCGGGGGGGAGGAAGGGATTCAGTTTGGTGACCTCAGAATTACATCTCTGCTGTTTGCAGATAATATGGTTCTTTTGGCCTCATCAGACTGGGACCTCCAGCACTCATTGGGGCGGTTTGCAGCCGAGTGTAAAGCGGTTGGGATGAGAGTCAGCACCTCCAAGTCTGAGGCCATGGTACTCACCCAGAAAACAGTGGACAGCCAGAGAGGTACTGCCTCAAGCGAAGGAGTTCAAGTATCTCTGGGTCTTGTGTCCGAGTGGGGGTAGAACAGAGTGTGAGATGGACAGGTGGTTTGGTGTAGCGTCAGCAGTGATGAGGACATTGTACCCAACTGTTGTGGTGAAGAAGGAGCTGAGCCAGAAGGCAAAGCGCTTGATTTACCGCCCGTCTATGTTCCAACCCTCACCTCTGGTCCTGAGCTTTGGGTAATGACCGAAAGAATGAGATCGAGGCTACAGCCTTAGAGATAGAGTGAGGAGCTCAGACATCACAGAAACCTGGATCAGGATTAAATCCTCCAGGAACAAAGAAAAAACCTCCTCTGACTGAAATCTGCTACTTGGGACACACAAAGAAAACAGGAAGTGGTTCATCTGTTCACTCACTTCAGAGCTCGAGCCTGCTGCAGGTCTGCTGGGGCCCTCCGGGTCCTGGTTCTCCTCCATTCCGCTCTGTGCTGCTCCTGGTCCTGGTCTCTGCTGGGACTGCTGGACTCACTCTGGATTCTGCTGCGGACAAATCTCTCGCGCCCTCACGGAGTTTCGTTAAGCCCCGCCCACATCCGGTCCGTCTTCTTCTTCTGTTTTTTTTTTTTGTGGGTTTCAAACAGATTTCAGGATCCTTACCGCCTCCTTCTGACTGGAGTGTTGATCAGAATTTAAGAACAGCAATTTATATATAAAACTTTTCCAAGTGCCCACGAGTATCATGGACGCTGGAAAAAAGGATTCACACACAAGTTCAAGTTAACTTTATTAGTACCCGTAGGTAGATTTTTTTTTGCAGTTAAAACAGAGATGGCAGCTCACGCATATCAGGACATACTGAACTATTTCAATAACTTTAACAGGATGGTTTCGATTGTTGATTGAAAACTTTATTTTGAACTTGTTCATTTTTTTCAGTGTCATAAATAAACAATAAATCGTCCATGAAAACCAGAAGAATTTATTAAAGTTTTTAATCCCACTTCGTCTTCATTCATCTTATTTTATCAAAGTTTATAAATAAATAAACAAACACAAACAAATTAACATTTACAACCACATTAATCCACCATCAACCGTTCTGTATATATAATTATACATATATATATAAATATAGTCTCATATAAACATGTAGGACTCATCAATAATTTACAGTATGTACATTTACATCTTACCATACATATCTATGTATTTACACACTTGTATTTTTTGTTTTGTTTTAAATTAGACGTGTAGAATAAAGTGACTTTGACACAAATATCAAGAGTTTTTGCTTCATATTTGCAACTTTTTCCAACAAAGTGTTGGACACACGTGATCTGTTCAAGGACCGTCGGAAAGTTCAAACTTCAACATTAATGTTCAGATTCTTTCTTTGATGAACTGTGAATTTTGGGTGCTTTTTTCAGACAGGTCTTATTTAACTTTCATTGGTTGCGTAGAAAAATAAAATCTGATTCAAACATCAATTGTTAAAGTTGTTTCAGTTATTTCCTCTGATCCACCTGGTGACCTGGTTACTTTGATCAAATCCACGTCTGAAGCAGAATTTTTGTTTTCTATACAGAAAGTAACAGAAACTCAACAGAGCTGCTGCTGCTGTCAGTCCCAGTCCACAGGAGAGGAGAATCATTAATGGTCCACTTCCTGTTGGAGGAGGATCTGATCCCTGACTTGGTGTGTTTGGTGTCTCAGGTTCGGGTCGATCCGTCGCTGCTGCAAACAGAACAAACAGATCTGAGTCACTCATGAAAAACATTTTACTGAAAAAGAAGCAAGTGTCCAGATTTAAGAACTCCTCAATAGTTTTATCATTTATTTTTAAAAAAGCTGCTGAATTAAACATAAGAGTTAAAAAAGTACTTTTGAATCAACTTACCAGAGACGTTGAGTTGACATGTACGAGCGTTTCCTCCACAACCTGTGACCAACACTTCACACTTATAACGTCCAGAGTCGTTGGTCCTGAGTCTGGACACATGAAGTCTGAGTCGTCCTTCTCTGAGGACGTCTTTGTCAAACTGGACTCGTCCTGCAAACTGTTTATCCTGAGACTCTGGGAGCTCAACACCTTCATATAGATCAAACAGAGCTGAAGCTCTGAGGTCAGTGAACATCTGACAATAGATAAAAAACTGTTGTAGTTCAGAGTGAGGTTTGGAGGTGAAGGTCCACTCCAGTGTGATGTTCTGGTTCTCCTCTGCCTGATAGGAGGTCTGTGTCACATTCACTACAAATGTTCCTGCTGAGGAGACAGAGAGGGAAAGTGAGCAGCAGACAGACTTTCTTCTTCTTTGTGGATCATAAAGTGAAGCAGTAAACTAACCAGAGACACAGGAGGTCAGGCTGAGGAGCAGCAGGATGCTGCAGATCATCTTCTCCCTGTGAGAGACAAACAAACACAGGAGCTCACAGTTCACAGGAAACAACAGTCTGACCAAAGATACAGTTCTGTGTTTCTGCCACCAGATGGAGTCAGTTACCAGCTGAGGAAGAAAGTAAATATGAACCTGGAGGGCGGTGACTAAAAGCTGCATAAAAGAGAAAACAGACCACATGTACTCACAGATGAGGAGAAGGTAAAGATGTGGAAAATCTGACTTCAAAGTCAGATCTTGTGTGTAATATAGAAATGTGGAGACAGATCTGTGTTGACACAGATCTAGAATCAGTTTGTATCCATGTGAGTTTCATCAGAAGACTGAATGTAAACTGGATATTTGTTTTGCATGTTGAATTTCTCTAATTTAGTCTATTTATGTTCATCACAAGAATGTTACTTTTAGTTAATTAGGATACAACGTTACTATCAATTAAGCTCCAGCGTTACCTGAGAATAAAAGTAACGTGTCGATCTCGACACCTGACTTCAGATACTCGGCAGCTTTCGTGTCCCCGACTGTAACACTTGTGTGTCCTTTAAATGAAAGACAGGCGGACTCTCCTCAGTTCATCCTCCGGCAGCAGGACGCGTCACTGTCGGACAAAAGCAGCAGTCGGGATTCTGCTTTTCCGGAGAAAATCTAAAAGCAACGGACTACTTCTTTTTTTTTTTTTAAACGAAATAACTGATTAATTATCTAGTAAACTAACGCGTTATGTTACGCGTTACAGTCATATAAAGTAAACGCTGAAATGAAACTGTGCTGAATATTCAACAACTTTGAACGATTTTTACTCTTTCCCCAAAACATTTTGTTTTGTGTTTGGTCCAGATGTCAGTAGTTGGCATTAACAAAGAACATTTACCTGATTGCTGTATTTCATTTAAGTTTTTTCAGAGCTTTACTTGAGCAGCAGGATGCTGCAGATCATCTTCTCCCTGAGTTCATCGTCCCAATTCACACGGAAATATCCTCCAAATCTGTGCAGTATCTTAAAAGTTATTGAGTAAACTGACAGACAGACGCCGGGGAGAACATGACCTCCTTGGCGGAGGTAAAAAATATATGATAATGTTAAAAATGACAGTGTTTATGGTTAAATCCTCATTATATTTAGATGGACTTTAATTCTAATGCACACATCAGATAAACTGTAGGACTACTCTGTGGATTGTAGAAATGTAACTACATGACAATAAAAGTATACAAGTAAACAAGTTCAGATCTACAATAACTTACCTGTGAATCCTCCAGTTGAGTTTTAAAGCTGCTCTGTATCTTTTCAGCGGTTTCTACTGGATCAGTTTGATCATTGCAGGAATGCGTTAAGTTGTAACTGGTAAACTCCAAACAGTCCTGCTTCTGGCTGATGACTGATTTCCTTCCAGATTCACTTCTGCTTCAAAAGATTTACAATGTGATTAGTACAACAGGAATTTGTGTGTAACTTCTGTTTTCTCAGTGCAGCAGCTCTGAGTCCTCCATTTGTTATGAAATCAACTCTTTCATCAGTTTTTGTCCTCAGTTCCTCTTAAAGTCACCAAATCTTTCTGCAGCGACATTAAACATCATAAACCAAAGACAGCTGCGGTTTTCAGAGCAGTGCATGATGGGAAACTGTCATCTCTCAACAGAATTGTATTTATATATTCACCGTACAGTTGTTTTTATCGGCCTCATTGCAGATCCTTATTATTATATTTATATGTTCATGTTTTACATCTCCTCCTGTCCTCCTTCTTCAGATGGCAGCTGAAGGATGCAGCTGTATGTCAAATATACTAACAGCTGATGAATACGGAGAGATTAAAACATTGTACTTACTTTGTTGTCTTTGTTCTGAAAGAACCTATAATCTGACAGAGAGGACACAGTTAGTCGGGGCACATGCTGAACTTTCTGCCTGTGTTTGATTAGTGTAAAAAACCTTTCTGCACTGGTTGTGTATAAAGTAATGAAGGACTTGAAGTTGACTTGTATCACATCACATTTGTAAATGTGTAAACAGCATAAACGTCAGATGACAGTTCATTCCATGTATTAATGAGGAAGTTTTATAGTTTAAGAGCGGAGGTGACTTTAATACATTAACGGTGGGGACTCAGGTTACTCGGAGGTTAACTCAGTCTGACTGCTGTTACACAGAAATATGAGGTTTACCGTGTTTTCTGCTTATACTTAATTCAGAATAAAGTTCTTAAGATTTGATACTTTTCATTTTGTTGATGAGGAACCAGACAAACACGGGAAAGGTCTGACTCACTGTTCACCCAGAAACGACTCTAGCGAAATACTGTCCTTACACTGTGTTTTCAAGATGAGTCAGCATTAACAACATGCAGATGCATAACTCTTACTTCATCCATATAGTTCCACATGTGTATTCATAAAATTTGCACGCCAATGTGAATCTAATTCACCCCACCCCTCTCTCTCTCTCCCTCTCTCTCTCTCTCTCTCTCAGGGTGTTGCTACATGCAGCCTGTGAGGCTGAATGAATGCATGATGGGAAACTGTCGGTTCTCTGATCCAACCAAGTTTAACAGAAACTTTAATTTATATTTAACTGTATTCTCTTATATCAGTGGGTCTTCAGCAGGCAGAAAACTGAGATTTGTTTGTTATGTTGTGTAAATGTATTTTTACTCTGTAAATGTGTTGTGTGTCTGTAGCAGCTGGAGGGATTGTTGTTTGTCTCAATCTTCATCTGTTTGTGTATCATGAGAATAAAGTGATTTATTTCCATATATTTGACCTCTGAATGTTTTATTTACAAGTTGAATAACTTAATGAAATACAAAGTGTATTTAAAACCTACAGCTCCCTCTGCTGCTCAGCACCAGTAATAACTTGTTGTACAATACACAGCAGCAACAAAACACAAATGAGTGAATAATTAAAACAGTAACATTCCAGTTTAAATGGCACATTACAGAAATAAAGTATTCAGTCTAAAGCCAAACTGTAAAAAGAAAAGTGACTCTATTATAGTGTTTTCTACATTAGAGTCAAATGTCATCGATGTACAAAAATACTTTTAGTACAAAGTGTAAATGTGTAAATACATTTCTTACAGTATTATTCAATTGTCTTGAATGCTAAATTACAGCTAATCTGATGTAAAAATACAAATAATGAACATGTTGCTCAATGTAAAATTAAGACAACTTTAGCCT